>KK499795.1:1022514-1475180 GCA_000688715.1 Glossina pallidipes
AAATCTGAAGTCATAATATCTACTAATCGGTAGAAATGTATCTATTGTTAATCAAGTTATTGTGTTATAATAAGGCCAAAAAAGCAACCCACGTTGAAATATATTGAATGTGGAGAGTATGCTATACTACGGCAGCAATTTGCATATACTTTGTTCATGAAAAATTGCCCAAATTAACCAAAAGCTCCTAACATATTAATTCCAGCTCCTAACATATTAATTAATTAAATAACCCAGTTGGTGCATTTTCAATACCAATCTGAAAGCAAAAGTTTCCAATGTCTTCATTTTTGCGATCAGGAGAGTGCAAGCAGCATACACCACACAGACTCATAATTGGACAGACTTAGCTCAATCAACTCAGAATTTCATCCTAATCAAGAACATGTATACTTTACAGCGTCTCTGAACACATTTTGGGTGTTGCATAAATTATGAAAAGAAAAAAACAACGGGAGTTTATCCACATTATTCGGTAGTGGGAATAAAAAGAAATTTTCAAATTCTTGGACAATTAAACAGGGAAATAGTGATTTTTAATGTAATAAGACCAACCAACTTATGAAGATTTTACATATGATTCTTCCAATTAAAATGTTTATTTATTTCTAACTTCATTTCTCTTTTGTTAGCTTTTAAATTTTGATTTTCCTCGTTTCTACTTCTCAAATCATATGTTGCTTGCTTGTTATATGTACATAGATTGCTTTACAATCACATCCCTAATGGTACGGTAAAGCAGGTGGCAGAGCGGTTTCTGAGTGTTAAAGCAGTTGAAAACTCCATATTGGAAAAAACGGCAAAATATGTTTTGTAATTTCAACATAATTTTACAAGATATCTGCATTAAATTAAATGCGTTTTTTCATATTTTTCTTATCTTCAGGTTATCCTCTTTATTATTATTTATTGTCTTAATTCGGGTTAGAATTAAACATTTGAAAAACTTCAAATATTTGATAGAAAAGCAAATAATGTTCCGTTTAAAACAAAAAAAGTTCGTGCGACTCGGTTACCAAAAGAATATTGATTTGTATTTTCTTATACGTAACCAAAGTTCCTATATTTGGTAGGTACAAGGTCTATTTTCTATTGGAATTACAAGTCAATGAAAACAACTTTGGCGGAACATGACATTTTTGTTAGTCGATAACTAATATAGTCAGATTGCACAACTGTTACTAACTGAGTGATCAAACCACATCGATTTTGTTGGTTACCGAATTGTCAAAACTTTGGAATGTCACGTGCCGACAAGTGATTGAAATTGGTTCCTTTCAAAGCAATACATATCTTCGCACAAACGAGCTTTCATCGCGACCCGTGGTGGCTCAGAGGTAAAATTTTCTGGAAGGAAGCAATACCATATCGCTAAATGAAACAACACGCTGATCCTTAGGACCAAGCAGTCTCAGAATTTAGGAGGACTACTGTTTGCGTGTAGAGCGCCTTATTCATAGTGCTCTTAAAACAGATTACAATAGATTGAACCAGTTAACGAAGGTTTTCTTTAATTTAATTAATGTGTAGGACGCATTATCAAATTCAAAATATTTGTATCGAAAGTTTCTTTTCACGTTTTTCGTGATCTTTATGTGTAAGTAAACAATTAATTTATAGAATGTTGAAGTGAAATAGATGACCAAGTTTATATGTGAAAACATTTTTATTGTATGGTTTTAAATAAATGTTATATTATTTACTGTTATGAAACAAACCCAAATATGTAAACTTCCAGATTTCTCCGCGGAATCTTTTCATGTTCTTACAAAAAACTTTCATGATGAGCACATAATTTAGAAATCGTCAATGTGAGTTGATATAAACCTTGAAACGAATGTAACTAGCGCGAATTGCATTCGCTACCACTTCTTTACGCTTTTATTTTCGCGCATATAAGTGTATATGCTCTTGAGGAGACTGCGAAAACTCCTGAGGTGAACAATGTCTTCAATTTGATGTTCTTCATTATTAATTTTTTTACAATTGAGCGAGTGTCGATTCTGGTGTCCGCGTTCACACCTTATACCTTATACGTTATATCGATAACTTGTAATTATTTTACGTTTCACACAAACTTATATAGACGCAAAATTTGAAGTTAGAATTATACTCCGTTAGAGTTCATAAAAAAAAGACAGTTAATGTTTTGAGATATTTTTGTGCTCTATCCAGCAACATTTGTTTGCCATTGGCGCATACGATCCAAATTGGGTGCCTTCACTTCCAACAAATAGTTTAAAAAGTCGGACGCTACAACGCCAGCGTTTCCTCTTCGCATTCATGTTTCTATATATTTTCTATTCATTTAGTACTTTGCAAAGTAATTGCGATGCAAAAATAATATTAATTTTCTCGAGACAGCGTTTTTTAAACAAAGACAAAACATTAATTTTTTTTAAATCTAATAAAAATGAAATAACAATTTTTATTAGCTTTCCCTTTTCAGCTAGTTTTTGCAAAATATAGGTCAGCTGTTTTTCACAAAAACTTCAAACTTTGAGGAATAGATCACTACCACAATGTCTACCCACGCACAACGAATTGTACACGTAGCTTACGTGCATTCCTAAAGCAGAAAAGGAGGAAATTAATAACATGAAAAATATCTTTTATTTAATTAGCTTCATTTTTAGATCCTTCATATTATTTAATTTATTTTAATTTATTCTTCTTTCTACTTCAATTATTTTGTAGCCTGATATATTGATGCTAATATGGTGCTAGTATGAAAAGTGCTTACTTTTTATGTAAATATTGTGTAGGTATCCTTCATTTGACAGCTTTTTGACGTATACATATTTTTTCTGTTTGGCCCTTTAGCAACACTTTAAATATTTTGTCAACAATTAAAGCAACATTTATGCTTCGGTTTATCAACAAAACACTGTATGTTTACTCTGAAAAATATAATTTTATTACTCTCAGCATCTTTTTAGGGCCTCTATAAGAAGTGCACAGCAAAGTAAATTTTACTCTGGGAAATAGAATTTTATTCTGAATAAAGCCAAAAACAAAAAAAAAATTTTAATTCAAAGCAAACATTTTTTAAAATTAAAATTTTTCCTTTTCGTTCATGCATATTTATTATTACTTCTTTTTTTGTAAACAAATGTTTTTTATTATTATTTTTGTAATATTAAACTTTCTATAGTACAAACGGATCAAGTTGATAATTTTAAGTTTTAATAATACTCTTATAATTTAAAGAAAAAAAATTATATAAAAAACTAACGGAAGTGCCCAATTCATCTGATATTAATAAAATTTTAATTAATATTATTGAAAACATACATATGTAAGAACTAATTTTTCAATTCCCTATCATATATTCTTTTCTACAATAAAGTACTAAAGAAGGAATTATTAGTACAAAATAGCTAATTGCCTATGTAAACTCTCGTCTTTACTTTGTTTGATTGCTCATGTAAACGCAACGTAGTGCTCACAAAGTTTTTAAATGCAGTGATTAAGATACGATAACGATAATAAATAATTTGCAAATATTATAAAGAGAAATGTTTTAAAAAATTAATAAAATTAAAACTTGCAAAAAAATGTCATCCGCTATATATTTGGAAAATTATTTAGATGGTGAGTAAAAGAAAGCTGGTTAGCATTTTAAGGTCTTGCGTGAAATTAGTAAAAAAAAAAAAAAAAATATTTTGTGTATACATATGCATGTATATGCTATGTCCCCTCCTCATAAAAAATTTTTTTTCATCAATTGTAATTATTACACTTTGCATTCATTTCCAATCAACCTATTCTAACCACTTGAAAAATCTCTTCTAATTAAAAAAAAAAAAAATCCAAACTCCAAACAAAAATAAAAATGCCACGCTCATACATACATTCAACAAAAACTAAAGTCTTATCCAATATAGGATTAGAGTCACTGCCAACAGAATTAGAAAGAAATTTCAAATTAATGCGTAAATTAGACGACAGAGCTCAAACAGCAATGAAGAGCATCGATAGTCGGGCTAAAGAGTTTATGCGCAAATTGGCAGACACTTCATGTACCATGACCGAGGAAGAGCGCAAAAAATGTCTCTCTGATATACAACAATTATTTGGTAAAGCCAAAGAATATAGTGATGATAAAGTGCAATTAGCTATACAAACTTATGAGTTGGTCGATAAACAAATAAGACGTTTAGATAATGATTTGGCACGTTTCGAAGGCGAAATACAAGAGAAGGCATTATCCACCCGCAGCAAATCGGAAGAGGCACAAGTTAAAAGTAAGTTATTAGTCTAATATTCCTCTGGATGATAAGGGTTTTGCTTATCATCTATCCATTTATGTATGTAGAAGGACGTAAAAAGACTAAAGACACCAAGGCAACAGGTAAAAGAAAGCGAGCCGCGTCTTCTGAAGATGAGACGAATGCTAACACTGCTACCACTGCAACAACAATCAGTGGGCAAGGTAGCAAAAAGAAAAAGCAGAAGGTAAATCAAGAAAAAGAATCACGCAAGGGGGGTCAAAAGGTAATCATCTCATCAGCATCAAATGTATTTCCACATTTGTCATAAATTGTCATAAATTTATTTTAATGTTGATTTTAAATTCGTTTTGCAAATCAATTGCTTTATTATTTTTTTTTGTTGGTATTGTTTAGATGGATGATGGATGGGTAGTTTTCTAAGTTTTAATAAATTTATTTTTATTTCATTTTAAAATGGTTTTATGATAAATGTATTTGACTGGTATTTATGGAATGCTTAATTTTTTAAACAATATTTTATAAATAATATAACATATATATACATATTTGATGCAGTATCTTCATGTCCCCATTCTTCAACTCCAAAAATTGGTCTTTACACTCTTTACGGTGCATATGATATAGTTTAAATAAAGAGTAGGAAGTAACATTTTTGGTGTGGAAGACTGTCGACATGAATGAACAACGCGTACATACATGTCCCCATATATACATATATATGTGTATGTTATTAATATTTAAACTTAAAATGCATGCTTACATACATAACCAAACATTACCAAACATTGCTTCCATTATAGCATGATATTTGCAAATAATTTCAATTCCTTATTCGCTTAAGTTTAACCAAATATACGCCCTTTTTCGTTTCCCATTAGAAAAATATTGATTTAGACGATTCTGAAAAGGAATCTTGTCATACTGCAGCTACACATCCCAGTGATGTTCTGGACATGCCGGTTGATCCTAATGAACCCACATATTGTTTATGCCATCAAGTTTCTTACGGTGAAATGATAGGATGCGATAATCCAGATGTGAGTTTTTTCTATTGTAAAAATATTCGTTACTTCATTCTATTTTTATTGATATCCTTCCATAGTGTCCCATTGAATGGTTCCATTTCGCTTGTGTCGGTCTTACAACGAAACCTAAGGGAAAATGGTTCTGCCCAAAATGTACGCAAGATCGAAAGAAAAAATAATTTTTTTTTCTTATTTACACAAAATTTGAATATTTCTTTAGATGGTAAGAAAAAAAACTTTTTATAAGCACTATTTTTTTAAGATTTTTATATGGCTTTTAAAAAGCAACTTTCTAGATTAAGTAAAATAAAACTTAAATAATTGTATATCACCCCAGCTGTGTGACGGTTACACTAATGCGGTTATTTTTAACAAGTATTTTTCACATGTTAACATATCCAAAAATCAAGGCATGTTATGTTGTCAATATTATAAACGTATTACATTTTTTTTTTGAAAATTTTAGCTTCACATTTATGTTTTCACGCCTTCTGTCATGTGTTTTTTTTTTTTTTGCTTTATATTTACTTCTGTCAAAACATTCGCGTAGTTGACCGTCCGAAAGTGTAAATCTCCTTTTAAACATACACATGGAAAAACATAATCATTCGTCTAATATTTCTTTTTCATTTGTTGAATATTTTGAAAATTTTATTGCCACTAAAAGTTTAAAATAAATTACAAATATATATTGGTTTCTTTCGTTTATTGAAAAAAAAAAGGAATAACCAAACAACTGTAAATTTAAAGTAAATAAATTTTTCAATAAAATGCAATTTTTTCGGTTCGTTAACCTTTCATTTTTTTTTTCGTTTTTGGTAAAGGTGCAATTATTTCAGCCTGTAACTTTACAATGATGGTCTCTGGCACAGAAATAAGTATTTCATATCCGGGCTCATATTTTATTTTAATTTTTCTTTATTTTTATACTTTTTATTCTTTTCTCATGTTTACTCTTATTAGATGTCAGCGCAATTTTAAATAGACGCGCATCTTTAATTTAAGAATGAAACTATTTTATTACTGAAAGCATTGAAGTTTCCATTTCCATTGAAATAGTGCTCATTCATCGCAATTTAGTCATCTGTGCTGCTATCTGGTGGAAATGAATGACTCGAATTTCTCCATAAGCGTTTTATCCAATTCTCTCGCGATGCATTTGCCGAATATTCTTTATTCATTTTTGTGAGGCTATGGAATACCGCCTTCATTGCTAATGCCCGTTTGTATGAGTATTGCTTCGTAGCATGATATAATTTTTGTAGAAAATCTGGCATTTGTCTTTGCGTAACCCAGTTTTTTATTCCTTGCGGTATGGGTACACCGGGATCATCAAAGTATGTTAAAACATAATGCAAACCTGGTTCATGGAAGCCTTGAAAAGGCTTTATAACCATTAAGCTCCAGTATGTGTTAACGCGCACCTTCCCCGACATTTCCGGATAGCGGGGATGGCAAGTGCCGCGATTTGCTATCATTATTACTTTGCGTTTATCGTCAGTAATAAAACGTCTGCAATATACGTAGTCTCTATTGGCAAAAAATTTTGGCCACTGCATTTCCCAATAAATGAGATGTGAATTGTTTCCAGGATCTGGATCTTCTTCAATTAATTTCAATACCACTGCCGTATCGTCCCATTCCTTTCTATAATCTAAATCTGTTTGCACGTGTAAAAAGTCGGCCGCTGAAATATCTTTAAAACTAGCATAAACTTTATAGGAGCACATGGACTTTTCCTCGTCTCGTTTCCATATGCTAAATTGATCTTTACTAAAATATGGCTGCCAGGGATTTACACTGTCATTTTCTATAATGGCTTTGCCCATAAGGGCACCACCATCCACACCGTCTACACCACCCCCCCGATACGGGGAAATCGGCGGCTTTCCCGGATCGTCTGCCGGTTTATTTCCTATCAGGCAATAGCAGTACTTCATTGATTTTTCTTTGCATAGTGGGCATAGTTTGTTCTTTGACAATGTTTCGATAAACTCAACATCTCTTTGGCATTTATCAAAATTTGCCAAACTCAAACGTTCTCGTCCCCAATCATAATTGCCACCGCCTGTTAAAGATATACCCATAACGCTAGCGGCACTTAATACCAGATTCTTACCCTTAAACGGTGGCAAATGTCGGTGATACGATCTTATTAATATTTTAAGACCTTGCGTTCCATAAACGTGATGATAAAAGGTAAACAGTTGTTGTATACGACGTGATCTCTGCGCTAGTATTGATTCACATTGATATATCCAAGCTTTTAGTGTAACGTTTGATTTTTGTTTGATACTTGAAATTATACGGCTAAATATCATGACTTTCCGTAATTAGTTACGAGGCAGGCCTTTTGGTACCAAGTGCATTCTAATCACTTAGTGAATTCATTCAAATTTCTTCCTGCTTATAAGAGTTTCAATGCTTGCATAACATCATTTCAATACCGCTGCGCCGGCAAATTAACAATTTTTTTTTTTTGGGTTTATTTTTTAAAATTTCTATTGCACCAAAGATTTTTTGTTACCAAATTAACTATGGAAAATTTGTTGGGCTTTGTGTTTATGTTACAAATGCAAATTTTTCTTCTGGGTTTTTGTTATGATGAAAAGGACAGATAAACCGAAAAAAAAAATTTTTTATCAAAGTACATATGTTTATAAACCTGACAGCTGCTACAAATTTGAGATATAAATAAATGAAAGGAGCAGACACAAGTCGATAAAAATGTTCACAAATGCTCAATGCATATTCAAAAATCTTAGATACATGTAACATAACGTTAGATACATATAAGACGGAGCATTTTATTAGCAACATTTCCGTAATTAGTATAATAGCAGCAGTCTCTTCATGTAATTGGAAAAATAAAACCGACTGCGGTGCCTGTGTAACAAAAATTAAAAGCATTTTTATTTATTTTATTCACATGATATAATTTATATTAATTCATTTGCTCTCGTCCTATTTCACTAGATATAAATAAATATACATACAAATTTTAGAAAATCAAACGTTTATTTTCTTGGTGTAGGTTGCTTGTTCTTCTTCATTTCAGGGAAAGTGATTTCTGTACTACAACGGCCTTTTTCCTTTTTAATCTTATCGAATTTTGTTGCTTCTATAATTTCCAAACAAACTGAAAATCTATTCAAACAAATTGAAAATTTATTTCATTTTCCGTGAAACATTAAAAAGTAGTGATTTAAATGCAGGTGTTTTTCGTTCGAATTCGTACATCACCCATTGGTTTCTATACATTCTCCTGTCAATTCATTCACCACGCATTGATTTCCTTTTTGTATATTATTACTCTTATTTTTACTCATCGTTGGTTGCTGCAATTATTGACAGAATTAGGGCTCATTCTTGATGTAATAGAAATAAAGGCTCATCCTATAGTTATCCATATACCGACTTCTCGAAATAAAGCATTATATGGGAAGTTATCGTAAAAGTGGTACTTTCCGAATCATTTTCAATAATGTCCGTTCTTAACCCAACTTATATTTTTACTAGTTGTTAAGATGTTAACAAGGTGTGCTTTATTTTACTTTTTTCCCACATAGGTTATCTTATTTGCAATGTTTCGAGTTGAAACGTGTTTATTAAAACGCAGAAGGTGTAATGAGGTGTTTTCAGCTTCCAGCGCAGGTGCAGACGTTTACATTAGGATACTTCATGGACTACTTATATTTAAGTAAGCAAATATTAATTACAGGACTTTGTTTAATATAACCCCACTCTCATACGAATGGGACAATTGCACGGTGTTGCCGTTCTCGAGTGAATATCGTTCACTCCCTTTGCTTGCCTACAGTTGTACCTCATTTGGATGGAGCGATTAACAGTGGAGGCCAAGAATGTCACGAAACTCCGCGGTTCTCATTAAAGCTCTATTCTGATGATAGCCACGCCCTCTCGATTCTCTACATGCCATTTTGCTAATTGTGAGAGCGGGGATAGAGTCCCTGACTGGCGCAATGCCTAATCCTCTAGGATATCCGTGTAAAACTTATCCTACTGCCAGCTAGCAGTAGTAAGCGAAAAAAGTCTTATGTTCGTAGCAAATGGAGTACTGTCTGCTAAAGTGTGTGCTCAGACCATGATTTTCAATTAAATGTTAAGAATGATAAGAAAGAAATTGGAAGCAAGTTTGTCCTTCCAAACGGACAAATGTGTTTGAGTAAAGCACTGTGCACAGTGAAAGCGTTTGCATCATGCATCATGCAAAATGTTTTTTATATGATTTACTCCAGCCATGCAACGTGGGCTATATATATGTTCAATTACATCCTACAATCTAATCATATTTCAACATTTGAGCGCATGATCCACGATGCAAATGCTCCCATTGCGCTTAGCGCTTAATGTATCAAACGGCGTTTTTTATATTATCGGTGCATTAATTAGTCGCCTCGCGTAATCATTCATTGGGTAGGCAGTATTTTGGCAATACATAAGAAAAGATGAAGGCACTAATGATGATAAGTGTAGACTAATGTCGGACAAACATAAATTGGATAAATAACTTTAAAATTCAAAAGAAACGATCGCCACTTTTGCTTGTGCTTTTTTTTTCTTTTTGTTTTATTAGTACGTATACACGCAAAACCAAGTTTTGTAAAATGTCGGTAAAGTTGAAGTCCAATCTCGAAAATAGAAATAACGCGTCATTGTGTCAGACCCCTAAATGATAGTAAATGATGATATTAACGTTCAAATAATAATACTAATGAATGGAAGAAATGATAATATCAGTATATATATATAAATTATACATGTAAATGTTAGTGTGTGAGTAGCGAAATTTTAATAATATAATACCAGATATAGTATGGTTTCTCATAGAAATAGGCAACTGCATAAAAATTGCATTAGTTATTTGTAGGCTAAGTAAATTTTGTTATATTCGTTCCCACGTTCCTTTTGAAATTATTTACGTTAACGTAACAAAAACAATTCGCTCACGTATTTGCATCAATAATCGCAATTACAATCCTTTACACAAGATTTTAAGATAAACCAAATTGATCCAAACAAGTGTAACTACCGCTATGGGGTATAGCGATCGGACATTCTGCGCGTGGAATCAGCTGTTTGTGGGAAAGAAATTTCACCGTCATTTGATTTTTCTCTTGTATATAGCACTGTTCGGAACGTGTGAAAATGACACACAATAGAAAATGATACTTTAAATTATTTTTCACGTCGTTCAATTAGGCAACCTTCTTAAAACGGTAACATTCAAGAATTTTGGCAATCCTGCTCGTGGTCATTTGTGCTGAAATGTTTTGGTTAATGTTTAAGGAAGAAATGCTTCAAATTTTTATGAAATTAATTAAAGACTGAAAGAAAGAGTGAACAATTCGCAGGAAAAATGGCCATGAGAAGACCCCGAATTAAGGCTGTCGCCAATATTCAGTTAAATACGAAGCGGAAGTCAAAACCTTCACTTGATCCTGTACCTGCGAAAAGTGGAAGAATACAGGAAATACAGGAATCCAAAATTAGTGAAAAACCTACTATTACTACTACTAGTAAAGAGGACGAAGCCACTAAAACTTCAAATTGTAAAGAATGTGTAGAGGCGCCAGTTGAAAATGTGGTAACTGACGAAAATTCGAAGGAAACTCCAAACTCTGAAGAACAGATTGAGGTAACAGTAGCAAATTCTGGATTAAATATACAAAAAACGGCAAGTTCTTCAAAGACTGTAACGAACACAGAAGCGGATGATGGCTCTGATGAATCTTTAAAAACAAAAGTGGAAAATGTTGCCGTTGTGGAGGATAGTACTAAGACAAAAGGAAATTTGGGAAAAAATTCTAACTTTGAACAACTAAATGTCTTCACAAATACGCCAAATGCAGAAGAAGAGTTGAATGTTTCAAAAACGGAAGCAAGAGGTGTTGGGAACTTTTATGAAGTTGTTTCAAAAGAAGGAGGAGTAAACAACACGTCATTATGTTTACAATCGCCAAAAAATAATGAAATTCATCAAAGCTTAGTTCTAGATAAAAATACTTTCCATGCTGATAGCACGAAAACAGTTTTTCCGACGAATAGCAACGAATCCGACTTTATGAAGGGGAGTATGCTTACGGACGATAGAGACCCTTTCAAATGTCCCGCAAGAGTTGAGTATTCACGTTCAGTTAGCCATTCCTCAACTGGAGGTGCAGACGATGTATTCTACAGCGATTTGGAGGAAAATGTTTTGCAAATGGATTTGCAGAGATCTGCAAATGGCTTTCCAATGTCTCCTTCAAAAATTCAAAGCCGGCAACGTATACGTCCTACGCCGATTTTCGGTCAGAGACGCAATAGTTTTGTAGGCTCTTCCCCTGCGTCCCATAATTCGGTCCAGGAGGAACCGTTGACATGTACAGATTTTCAAAGAAAGGAACGTTATCATTCAGCTTCAGTGAACAATACAGCTAATAGTTCTACTAACCAGCAGAATCTTCATTACACTTCGTACAACAAAAGCGCAAGTGGACGTGTGCGAACGGAATCGTCTTGTTCCAACTTTTCTGAAATCAATTTTCCTACACATAAAATACGGAGGAATGATGACCGTGATGTGCACCGTCAACATTTACGTAGAGAGTTTGAAGCACGTTTTATAAATGGAGTCCCAGATAAATCGGCATTAAAAATGTTTGATTTAATTTATTACAATCCCATCACTAATCCTATGGAACAAAAAGCGAACGAAAATGTTAAAGTAGAAGCAAATAGTAATGATATTAAACCGTTCGAAGCAAAACAGGAAAAAGCAACCGTTGATGATAAACTCGATACAAGTGCATCTATGCCAGTTCCGCAATTAAAACTTAATGCCAACGGAGAATTAATTTTAGATGATGAATCATTGGTAGTTGAAACAACTGCCGAACGGAAGGCACGCAAAGTTTGGGAAAATTCTGAGCTCATTTATTTGGATGAAAATACTGGCATGAACGGTTTTTATAAAAGGCAAAAACGTACCCGCGAATGGGAATGGAGCGAAACAATTAAATTTTATCGGTGTTTACAAACAGTAGGCACAGATTTTTCGCTAATGGTATCATTGTTTCCCAATCGTACGCGACGAGATCTTAAATTAAAATTTAAAAAGGAGGAACGAATCAATGGCGCTCTGATCAATAAAGCTCTGTTGCATCCCAAGCAATTCAACATCGAAGAGTTAAGACAGCAAGTAGAAGCAGAAGAAGAGGAACGGAAAAAATTACAAAACATGAGCAAAGCTTACATAGAGAAGAAAATTAAAGAGCCCAAGAAGGTAAGCAAAAATTTCGTTTCATTTACTTACATATTTTATTATAAGTTAATGAATATCTATGTATTTATGTATTTTTTTTCTTTAGAAAAAATGCGCCCAACAAAGCGCTGCTAATCGTTTACTAAGCGGATACGACGTCTACGAAAGTGAAAATCAAAAAATTAAACGAAGAAAAAATGGTAAAATCAAGCTTATCGATGGAGATAAAGAGAAAGTTATTGAAGACAGTGGTAAAGAGCAAGATAATACCAGCACCGTATTGAGCGAAGAGTGCAAACAAAAAAGCTCAAAAATAGGTGCAGAGAAGCGCAGACGTAGACGTCCGACACCCATTAACAACGATATCAGCAGCGTAAAGACCCAACAAATTATTAAAAACGAGGAATCGTCCAAATATGAAGGCAAGCAAGAGTCTTTAAATTTAGGCTGCAGTGCCCAAGAAGAAGATGTAAAACAATTGGAAACAGAATTGAATAATTTATTACAAACTGAATCGTACGAATTAACGAGCGCAACAGATGCTGTTACCTCCCTTGAATCTGCGGAACCAGTAAAAGCTTCCCTCATAAGCTCCGTTGAAGATTTTCAAACAACGGGACCAACAAGTGTTAGTGACTGCCATGAGTTCACTTTAACTAATATGGATGACGGCACAATTACTCATGTAGCGGATTTAAAGAACGATGGTGATGAGAGAATCTTATTACACGATGAAATACAGGAACCGGATAATGACTTAGTACAGCAGAATATACAAAAAATTCTAACAGAACTGGCTGAAGGTACTTTAGTTTTAGTGTCTACTTTAGACCCAGATAATCCTGATAAAGTACTCAATGAAATATATATGATGGACAAAGATACGGGAGATCTATGTGATGAACCCTTAAATATACCCGATGATATTGTGCAGTGCATTATGTCTGTGATGAGCTAATTATAATTATTTTTTAAAAATTTATATATATTTATGTGAATTTTGAAGAGACGAAGAAGCATTTTCTATTATATTTATTTGAAACAAGATGTTAAGTTTTTCGTTAATTTTATTCTTTGCAACCTTCCATTAAATACATAATTTGGTATAAAAGTTGAATTTTTTTTTGTAATTAATGCTAAAAGAGAAAATTTCTTAAAAAAAATATGAAAAAATATGAAAAAATATGGAAAAAGTATGTAGAATAAAATAATATTTTGAAGCGATGAACTACATTGAGTGTTTATTCAACGACCCATGTAGAAACTTTATAAATAAAATTGTCTAATAGAAGATTATTGACGGCGCGTTTACGTAAAAGCGACACTATCCGAGTTTTATTAAGTTTTCGGAAAGTAGATAACATATACGCTTGATGATTTTCTATCAGTAAAATATTTCTTCATTTTCATAAAAAATTTGTGTTTTCACAAAATCATTCGTTTAAATCCCGAATTATTTTTTAATTAATGTGTTCTATAACAAATAAAGCTGGGAGAGGAATTTTTTTTTATAAAGAGCAGGCGGATGAGATTGCCAGGCCAACCCTCTACCAGGCTTTATATATTTGAACCGCCCTGTTTTCCTCAAGCAATTACTTCACCTTATAGATTCATTTGAGGGGTTATCAATTTCGATCATTGGAATCATCCCGAGGTGTTTTTGTGATCAATTAACTCTTCAGTTAACAGGGAACCAGATCTGAATGTATATTCTTAGCCCGCCTGGAGTAAATAAGAATTCATTCAACACCAAGCCTTATTATGAATCTGTTAAACGTATAACTTGTAATGTCTCCCTTTTTGTCGGATATATTTTAAACGGCGGTGTTTTATCACGGCCTTGAGAAGGTGCTTGACTGTTCAAGAAGAGACATGATTCCGAGAATTCGCCTTCCTTTTCAACAATACGAGGTCCTTGGCACCCAGATTATATAACTTTCTTTTAATTCCTTTTAACACAATGCGTGTACATTTACATGTACATGTTGTGTAAATTTATTTAAAACAATTATTGTCTATATAAAAATAATAAATTCAATAAATATAGTATGATAATCCAATTGCGATACTCGCTCATTTCATTTTCTCAGATGCTTCCGAATTCAGTGTAGCCATTGTAATGCAACAAGTGCTAATTTTCATATCATCATATAGTTCATATCACACACATACACATTTGGAAGCATGGATGGAGTGAATTGTTCAAGACAACACTTTCTGTGTTCTTTACCAGGTGACGATATAATCATTAGAAAAATCTTTTTAATGCTAATTGTTGTAATCATTGGCGGTTATTTTTTGCTTGAGTACATTATATATAACTTTACTTGGTTGTAAACGATAGTTCTACGCAGTCTTACTGCTTTTCTTACCGCTTCGTTTCGAATTGTAATTCCATTTCCTTTTTAAACTAATAAACTACCAGAGAATATGTAACGCACATGCATGCGCGAACAGTGAATCATACTACCGACTCTCTCTTCCACTTTCAACATTTGTACATCGCTGTATATACACGGCTTTAGTCTATTTAAAAGTAGTATTGATCAAAATGATTGGTTGACTGGTTTATAGAAAAGTGATCTTTATATGTTGACATTTACGACAAAATCCAAGTAACTTTCTTAGAAATACAAATTTCGTATAGAGTTGAAATGCTTGGTTTTTAGAACTTCTTCTTTGTTTTGGGCTCAAACGCAGAGAGATGTTTTAATGGTCAACCACAGACTTACTTGAAAATAAAAGCAAAAAATATAAAATTCTTCAAGGATTTAACACCCAATAAGCGGTAGACTTTTCAATAAAGCCTATAGCCTTAAATGCTAGTGCTAGTGCTTTAACACTTTAGGCTTCGAATTTATTTCTCTGGTTGAATTAATTGTAATATTAAGAAATTTTGATGAAGTAGCTGATGCACAAAACAATAAACATCCAACGTGACGTGCAGAAGAGTTTGAAACGGCTCTGCTTGGAGTTGCATATAGCTGGCCATAATTACCAGGCAAATAATCGCTCGTCTTTATAAAAAATTCTTCTCATTTTCATAATCTTTACCATTTACCCTCAAAATCAGCATTTAACCTTAAGTAACTACCCACGGATTCATATCTCCTGAAGCTAGCTTGAGATTAACCGCTCACTAGGTGGTGTAGCTGTATAAATTTCTCATTTGCTCGCGTAAGTTAGCTAAAAGTATTGGTTGAAGGACAACAGTTTCCTTTTTGCGATTATGTGTCATTTATTAAAACTTTTTATCTTAAATTTGCGTAACTTTTATAGGATCACAGCTTCACTTGTCATCATTTTATATTATTCAATGTTATGAAAACGTAATTTGCCATCAAAGCCAATAGTTAACAACTCCGTCGAACTCAACCAACTGCAATCACGTGTAAAGTGCTGAGAATCGGAATTCTCGTAACATGTAGCGTGATTTGGAATTTTTGAAACTTTCACAATATTTGTGTCAGCAATAACAGCCAAGTTGTCACTGTGAAAATTCCATTATTATTAAAACGAAAAAATTTGATCATAAATAAAACATAAGAACTTACTGATGCGGTCGGATCTTTCTTATAGGACGATCAAAATATTTTGATTTATCTAAATACTTTTTAGGACTGCGTTTATCTATTGTCAATATATAACCACATTCATCTCCCGCGTAAATAATACAATCGTTATTTTCCGGAGACCAACACACGTCTTTGAAGCGTACATCATGCTTTTCATATAAAGCTAAAGCGAGAAAATTTTTTTTTTTGTTTTTTCAAATATGAACATGACGTAATTACCCAAAGCTGGTCTTATTTCGCGGTCATCCCAAATTAAACAGGACTTGTCCAAAGAGCAGGTAAGAAAGATATAATCATTAGTCAAGGAGGCTGCCAAACCGGTAATAACATCGCTGTGAGCGAACTGGAAACTTTTCTCAAGGAATAAATCAGCGCTACCCATATCCCAAATCTGTGAGTGTAAAATACTTAAACTGTTGAATCAGCTCAATAACAGAATTACTTTACCTTTACTGTTCCACGTTTACACGCAGTCAAGGCTTTACTTTCATTAGTTCTAAACGTACTTGTACTAGTAATAGGTTCCATATGCTCGCATCTCTCACCAATCAAAAATAAGCAATACGGATTTTTGGCGTTTCGTACCTCGGAGTGTGTAGACCATAGTTGTACCTTTCCGGTGTTCAAAGCTAAAAGCAACTTTCCGAATCAAATTTCATTAATGAAAAGGGCTTAGTGTATTACCAAATTACAACTTACTATGTTTTTCGTGACAAATTCCATACCAGTTATTAAAGATTCGCACTGTAACTTGAAAGAAGCTTTATTACTTCCTCCCAATGTTTTATTTTTTACTACATCATACTTTTCAAAACCCCATAAGGAACCGACCCACTCACGACCATTTAGCTTGTTACAAGCTATAACGATATTGCCTTCCACCTCAGTATCTGGCGAATTAATGCTGAGGCATTCCCAAGCATCATGCATTTGCGTTGTATGATTAAGTGGACGTTTGGCGTAATCACGTGAGTTTAAATTTGGATAGTTAGTATCATCGACCAAATCATCGGGTGGTTCATACTTTTCCGGCATTTTATAGATTGAGCTACAGTTTAAAGGAAACATTTTTTGATATTTGTTGTTGCTTTTTAATAATCGTAAAACTAGGTTGGAGAAATATTAATTCGAAACTATCTAAATTAATCTCTTTTTATATAAAGCATAGAACTTATGTCTTCACGAGCAAAAAAACCGGCAATTCTTGAAATTGTGGCTTGTTTACCATGGCTAGGGTTACCAACTATAAACAGAGAAAATCGAGAAGCAAATGCAAATCAAAAGCAGCTATTGTATTCCCGGATGATAATCATGTAAACGAAAGTTAGCTTCCACGTTTGCAGTCAGCTGTTTACCAAAACGAAAATTCAATTTTTCACACTTGATTATCCTGCTGATATAGTAAATAACGGAGCAGAGCAGCAGTAAGGAACGCAGGATTAGAAGTAGTTATAAAATTAATTACACATTTAGTCATACACGTCAGTACGACGATACCACCCAAAATATCGTGGCTGCACCAAAAATTTATAAGACACGGTTGTAGGATTTATTGTGAGTACCCGTAAACGCTAGGAGAGCAACTTTCGCTTTCCCGCTCTTCAGCAAACGGATTTAGGGAAATGGTGCGGTAAAGAAAACGCTACAATAGTGGCTAAAATAATTTGCCTCGCTTAAGTGGCTTGGAGTGATAAGCCATACAGGTGCTGACGTAACTCTGTCCACTCCATCGAAGATCATTGCCCTTTAGAACATTCGTCTAACTTGTAAAATATGGAAAGATAATTAATTTTAGTCGCGTAGCGAACGTCATAATACGCATAACATTTATGTATATATGTGTACACATTCAAAATCAAGTCATCTGTCAATTTTATTAAGGTTCAAACAAAGAATTTCGTGTTCACAATGAACCTTATTTGCTCACAAGAGAAGAAGACATCGAGAGTTATATAGATCTACAGAGAGTTGTCGCAAAGGGCTTATATGACCAAGGAAGGGCATAAGATCAAAGTTGAGCCCTTGTAAATTGCAGATTGTTTAAAACTGTTTGATGATAAATTTTGCTTCCATTTATCTAAAAAATACGATAACCCATATGTAGACCATGTCTGAGTTGGGTGCGATTTACTCTATCATATTTCGCCGTTTTACGTCACGTCATGTCTCTATTGTTGGCATCTTGATGCAATTGAGTCTTTATAGAGAGAAATCTTACTTTTTATGTTAAGGAATTTAGGTTAGGAACTACTGACCACTCTATTACCGTGCGAAAATAGGTTATTACTCACGAGAGGAATGTATCGGTTTTGTTAAATGATGTAAGCGTCCATGTTTCTATCTGTCCTCCAGGGGTCGCTCTTTTTATCACACTTAATTTAATTGTGCACTATTCAATTTATTCAGGGTTCTTGGTAAAAATCTCTCACACAACCTCTCGCAAGTCTTCATAGGCTTAGAATTCTTCTCAATTTCTTTAATTTTCAATTTTAATGTTATTAAGTAAGCCTTTGATTTTAATTGTTGCTTAAATCACGTAAATCTACATTGAATTTATATATATATAAATTAAATAAATATATATAACTTAAATAACTACATATATATACAAAATAAATAAACTTTAAAAATAACTTTATTAACCATTTCCAATCAAGATCGGAAATCGGTCGGTAAGATCGGATGAATGCAACACCAAGAGGAACTTAAGACCTTAAGGCCTACCTTTTATTATGCCGATCAAAGTTAGTCGATCCGTCTATCGGTCATGTTTTCTTTTGCTCAATCTCTAGGTCGCAAATTTTTGAGATACATAATCGGGTTCTTTTTCTTCTAGTAAACTTCCTGCCTGCTCATTAGAACGCATGAGATTAGTTGCCAAGCAAAAAGAAGATTAGCAAAAAGAAAACAACTCAGCGACTTAACGAGACAGGCAATCCGTTTCAGGAAAACCCGAACTGGAAATTCTTCTGCGCTCAACAACTAAATTATCCGATTAGAGGATTCAATACATATGTAATGTAATTGTACTTATGTAACTTGATCAAAGATATCGAAAATCGGGAAAACTAAATGGTCGATCCAATCTAGTAATTTGTTTATTGATAACTTCGTCAATTATGTTCCAATTTGAATGTATTTTGGTGAAATTTGGTACAGCGACATGTTTTGCTATTAGAAAATGACTCGGTTAATGACGTCACGTCCCACTATAGTGTTTTCACTGCATTTTATTTGATTAAAATAATTCAGATTTCAAGTATAAGTTTCAGTTAAAATTCAAAGGTGAGACTACATTAATTTTTTTCGAAATACGCCTGCTAAACAGTATTACTAAAAAGTCGTATATCTGCACAGAACCTGATGCAGACTTAATTTCGTTGAGAAAATTATAAGGCGCTCTATATCTTAATCTTACAAAAACGAATTGGACTCGAAGCTGTATAAACAGTCAGATTAATTATAATTAAAAAGCATGGCTTTCGAGTTAAAAGTCTTGTATCCCGGGAAGGAATGGTTTTTTCTGACTTTTTTTTGAATTTCAATAGCGATTTGATTAAATCCATAAGCAAATAAAAAATTGAATTTGGCACAAGCAAAAACATTATAGCCTGGTAAGATCTGTTTTGAATGCCTTACACCGCTTTGATCGTTAAAGTCATGAAATATCAAAACTTCATCCCGTTTTTATATACAGGACTTACTTTTGATTAGAACTCCAAGCATGTAGAGGAGTCCGAAAACAACTTACGCTTGAGGAATTTCGTGCAAAAATTGGTAAAGAAAATTCTTTCAAAAAAGCTACTTTTTTGGGCGGTGGTCGTAAAAACATCCCGATTTAATCCATTTTCAAAGGTACACGTGTTTGATCGCCGACATGTCAGTTTAGTGAATTTCATCAAAATATTGGGGAAACATGGAACAGGCAAAGGAGGAGTTTGCCAACTAACTGATTTACTGATACAAGAATTCGAAATCAATCCTCAATAGGTGTCTTGGCTTGTCCTACTGACGTTTAGTGAAATGAGAAATTGAATACAAATATTGATGGTACGTTCTTCTTTTTTTTTTTTCAATTCTTTTTGATTATTATTATTATATATTTGGAATTTGTTGATACAATTAAACGATTTATAAAACAAATGATATTTTTAATAATATTCATAATGAAAATGACTAAATAATACTAACAAAGCAACGATGCGAATGAGTAAATAAAATATTAAAAGAGATTTGCTGTACATTTTTTTTCGGTCTAATTACAAGTTCGTTATGCGTTGCCTAGTTGCTCGGAGAGAGCGCCATCATTAATTAAATTCCATTTTGGATACTTATATTAAAATTAATTTTAATTTGGTTTTATTTTAAGTTCTTTATATACATCTCCCATGTGCTTGCTTATGCACACGTATAGGTCTTTTGCTTCTTTAAAAAAATTTTACAACCTCTACACTTTGCATTCAAATAATGTAACAATTTTCCACACACATCTGCAATATATGAGATTTAAATGAATTTTAAAAAACATTGATTCGAAATTAGTTGATTTTGCAGAATAAAAAAAGATTGATTGCTTGAATTCTTTAATTCTTTTTTTGATCTTTTATATTTCTCATATTCATCTCTTTCTGGAAAATTTATCATTAGATCTATGCAAAGTATAGCTTGTAATGTTTAAATTCCATATAGTTTGCAGCAACTATAGGTTTTAAACGATTTAATTAATCTGCATTATCTATTTAGTTTCTTTACGCTTTTTCCTTTTTCCAAGGTGTTAAGGTTGATCTTAAAAAAAAAAAAAAACAAAAAAACATATTTTTATACCAAATTAAGTATTGTGTGTGATTACAAAAATATTTTCTCACCATTTCCCTTTTTAGGCATTACTTGAGAAATTCAGTTTCGAAAAATAAATTCCAATTTGTGTTTAAACTAATTACATAAATAACTAACTAACTGTCACGCAAATTAGATGTTCATCACTGTATAATATGGGTATGTTAAGTGTGCCTTGTGCAGTCGAAGTTTTCAATGTGGGAATGAAGGCAGAAAAACGTTTAATATTCAAAATTCCGATGGATGTCCATCCTTTTGACGTATATGTGTATATGTGGATGTGTAAATTGCCCATTTTATTTTTATTTACTAGTTATTTATGCATTTAGTTAAATAATTTTGCTTATAAATAAATAAATTTGCTTATAAAATAGATTTCTTAAAAAAAAAAACAAATATATATATACATAAAGTCTAAAAATACACGTCTACATGCCTTCATAAACCAATCAAAGCAAATAACAAAAGAGAAAATTTTCTTTTGAAATATTTCTTTTTTTTTATAAAACAAAATTTCTTCTTTTATAAATATAATGCGGCGGGGTTCGTATTGTCTAAAAACTAGAAATTTTTGTTATTGTTTACACACACATTTGTACGAATATTGCAAAAAGTGAACTCGATTGAATGCATTGTTACAAAAGCAGATCAATGTGTCCACTTCGAGTGGACACTATATTTTTGAATTTAAAAGAAAAAAAAAAAAAAAAAAAAAAGGAGGAATAATGACAAAGAAAAAAAATTATTTAAGTAATAGAAAATCACCTTCAGGTATGTTCAAGGATTCATGATTCCATTGTGATTACATTTGTTTAGCTAGTTTGTTTTTCTTTTTTACTTGGAAAAAGACATCTATCTGCTCCTAATACATTCTTTCTTATTGTATATATGTAAAATCAAGAATAATTTTTCAACTTGGTCTCAAGCAATTTCACTTTTTGGTCATTATCTTAAGATAATCTAAGGCGTTTTGAGCTGCCTGCTTTTGTGCGTCAGCCGGTGTTGGCCCAGAACCATGGCATACGCCGACCGGCAAGGTGGATATTTGTACCAAACACTGATATTGCCCAGAGAAAGTTTTCTCTTCAATATCAACATAAGTTACTTCAAATTGGTTCTCTTGAGCTATTTCTGCAAGCAGTTTAATGTAATCAATTTTAGTACTAACCAAGCAAGTTTTCTGTAATAAAAAAAAAAAAAGAGTAAGAAATTATGTCAAAATAAGATAAGATATTGTCTTAATAACTGCTGCCATTATCGAAATGCACAATATTATGACGGCGAGGAGGCGAGACGAACACGCTATTACAAAAACATGAAAAAGAAAACAGGAAACGGAAAGAAAACCCAAAACCGATCCATTCAGCTAATTTCATTCGAAGTACAAGTATATCGTTTTGCTTTTTTATGGAATCAGAGAGTTCGCGATAGATTGGGTAAATCTTTGCCAAGCCACGACGACTTGATTGATTACGCTTTACACTGTAAAATTGTGAATTACCTTTTGCGCGGACGGTTGTAACATCAAAAAGGATTTGAAATAAACCCATCTTTTATTATACTGATCGAGCTTCTCGATCCGCCTGGTGTCTATCTATGTATCATTGTGTTCAACCCACAGGTGGCAATTTTCGAGATATTTTAATAAAATTTAGTACACTGGCGTATTTTGGCCGAAGGATTGACGCCATTGAAAATGTTACCGATCGCACCACTTTTTCGACTCTGCATGGAACGCCTTATTTCGATAGTCGTTATAAGAAAAAATATTGCAGTATCCGCAACAGAAATAATAGTACTTCGGCATTCTGAATTGGTGAGCAGACTTTGGTTCGGATGGGTCATTTTCTTGAGCGCCTTGTCATATATCCGTTCTGAATATTTGAATGGTAAAAATGTATAATTTACAATACTTTTTGATGAAACTCCTTTCGTATTAATTATTTGACATAAAAATTAACCTTAGTTCTATTTTTTGGACTCGAACCCATATTAAGGTTCAAATGAAAAATAATGCTTTACATAAGCCAAAAAAGTGTTAATTGCTAATATTTTATGATGAAAATTTGTGCTTAGTAAATCACATATTGGGAACTTGGATCGTATAGATCTCTTTTCTAGACCGCGTATTGAATAGAGGTTCTCATAAAAGCAAATGCTTCCGCAACTGAAAAATAATAAAATCCTTGACAGTTAAATTTGCTTGCCTTCGTTAAAATTATGCACTTACATAAAAAATATGTGCAACTTTTGGTATATTATTAGTTAAGCGAAGTATGGTAGGGTTTCTAATTCTCGGCCTTGGCCGGCTTTTTTAATCTTACTTGTTTTAGCTCGTAGTCTAGTTGGGGATATAATATTTTGAACACAACACACAGGAACATCAGCCAAGTTAATTTGTTAATTTACCGATAATTGGCGAAAATGTGCACGTTATAATTTTACAACCTTAATACTAATATTTTTATGGTAAACTTTCCATTGTATTAAGCGGTATAAATTTTTCATCTATCCTGAGTTATGAATCGTTTCAAATTTTAAAAATTCCGTTTAATATTCGCGCGCAAAATCGAGTTAATGAAAATATTAGCTCACCTGGAGTTTAACAAGTTTCTTGCCAGTGGAATTTTTAAGTGTTTTATGGAACTGTGAGACTTTATTACTATGTTGGCTGGTTAAAATGGGCACAGTGATATCTTTCAAATCACCATAATAATTTTTCTGCAAAAGAAAAAAAAAACATAAAATGGTCATAACACTTTTATGTATATGTTCTTGTAATATCAAAAATACCAATCCATGTGCAAAATAACACATACAATTATCTGGTGACTTGAAAAACATCAATAAAAAATACGCTTTCATAATGACAGATTATAGATTGAAAACTAAAAAAACAAAAAGAGTCCTCATCTAACATTTCGACGCGATTTAGTTTTACAATATTAAAAAATAAGAAAAAAGTAAAATTAGAGTGAAACGTCTTTAATACTGAGTTTTTGCTAAGTCTTAAGAGTCATCTTGTGTTTAGAGTTAGGATGTTTATATGTATGTATGTATATAACAACTTAGTTCAAAAGTTTGAACATTACTTACATCTGAATCCAATTCAGATCGTATAGTTTCAAGGATCTGACTGTTGTCGAGTGGAGTTTCTTGCAAACGTGTCCACATCTTATGAGCAGCCATACGTTTGGCAATTTTCTTACTCTTGCCTTTGCCGACTTCACGAAAATTTAAAATAGTGCATGCAATGGTAAAAAGACGTTCATGTGGCAATCCCACCTCCGTTTCAGTCTCATATGTTGGTGGGGGCCAACGGCGAGACATGCACATTTCCTGAAGCCAACCAATTGGATTACCAACAGCTTTATCTGCACCACTATGATATGTAAAGAAGAAGAAATTTAAATTGATTGTTTTTTACTTTTAATAACATGTACGTACTCTCCACTGCCAGCTGCATTATTGGCACCAGGATCTACTACACCGTCTTGGATGTTTATATTACTATTTAGTACATTTGCTTGGGGGTCAACTATTTGTACCCCGGTCAATTTATCAATTAAACCTCGAGCAGCTGAATGCTTGGCTTCTTTTTTAGAACGTCCAGCACCCATAGCTGTGAATGGTACATCCTTATCGTTAAACGACACGCGATATCGAAATGTCGGCTCATGAATAGCTCCTTCGATTTGTACTAATTCATAGTTAGGTGTAATGCCTCGACGGCTTAAAATCTCTTGCAGCAGCGAGACCGGTGTTTTCATGGCAAAACCATTGACATCGGTCTGCAAGACAAAAATAAAATAACATAAATCTTTTAAAAAATCGTATATAAAATAATTACTTCGCGTAATACTAAATTATTAGGGAAAATTGAACTTTCTAAATTTCTGAGGATGTCGAATATATTACATGGAATGGTCTTCCGAAGCTATAGAACACATTTCAGTTATCAAATATTTCGGCAGCTCTGAGAAAGCTATCGGGCATAACCTTGCAAGAAAATTTACAATACGGCTGATGCAAGGACGCTGCGGTATTTACTGAGATGACAATACGTTCCTCAACTCAAAAGCAATGCCGACATTACCATCGACCAATTATAAAATTACATACGACATCCTGTCGTCATACGGAATCTGAGATATAATCTCTTGTTTAAAGACTCTGAAATTCCCATAAGGATTTGCTGTTATAACTAAGACCATTCAAGTTTGCTGCCAACACGTTCTCTACAAAAAAACTTTTCACTTCTCTGAACACTTTTTTTCCGTCCTTCTATCGCATATAACCTGGCTGCCATTCCTCGTTGTACAGATGAGATATATTAATTAATTAACTAAAAAATATTTATATTTTTTATTTGAAGCAGTTCTTACCAATTTAACTGAATCCTCCAGGGACAATTTACTGGCCGTAGTCGCTATTTTAGTCATTTTCTTGCCATAAGGAAAAGCAACAACCTTCGGCTTATTGATGTTATTATTAATTCCAATAATGCCTTCAATCGGTTGTCCTTGACCGTTTGGCATAGCAATTGGACCAACATTGCTAACTATGGCATTAGAGTTGATTGCATTAACAGTATCATAGTGACGGCGTGGTGCAAAACCAGATTGTTGGTTAGCTTCAGCAACGCGTATAGCTTCCATTTTTCTTTTTTATATTTGTCGCTATGATCGTCAATTAAACCTCGTCGTTCCTCTTATGTTTTTTTTAATATGCTTCTGAAAATTATAAGAATGATATCGTTATAACACAACACGACGAAATCAATAATTCGCATATATATAAATGAAACGTGAAATTTGTAGTTACTGCGTAAATTATTTAACTGCTAGGAAAATTTGCGCATAGTTTCGACTTACGTTTTCTTATTGATTTGCACTGATTTTTATTTAAAAATAAATTATAATTTCCATCAAATTTATCTTCAAATAAAGAGCAGCAAAATCGGCTTCTTTCATACACAATAAAAGTGCAAAAACAATATATATGATCTCGCTGAAAAAAATATATATCAAATTTATATATACAATGAAAATTTGAATTGTCAACCCTTATGTCAAACAAAAAAAGAGTTACCAAGTATCCATCATATAACAGTAATGGAGCTTAAATTTGAGAATATCCTATAGTTTCACGGTATGAAATTTTTGTATGGCATGTGTACGTACCTCCCTCATTGTAATCAGGAGCAGTGATGCTCGACATATTTAAGTACATCTACCGGCCATATTATTCATAACACATCTATTTAATGAAAGTGTAATGCAATTATGTATGTATAATATGCAGAGTCAAACTCTGCACACGCAATTTATTCCATAAAAACAACTTAATTAGGAAAGGGGTAGCAAAGAATTAATACACATAAACAAAAGACGTAAACTTATAAACTTAAGATCGAAATATGTAATCTTAATTTACCGCCCCTTAGAGAAGGAAATGCACGCACAGAGTGGTTAATATACGTATTTCTAACATTAAAGTTTTAATCGTCACTCAAAAAGTCATCATCAAGATTAACATCTGTGTCGATATTATCATCCAATGTTATGCCTTCAATTTCCAAGTCTATATCATCATCTTCATCTTTTGAAGTTCGTGCATTCTCATCGCATAATGTTGATGTTGGTATCGGGACAGTTGAACTCATAAAATCGTCGGATTTCTTGTAATCTTTTATTTCAACTTTGGCATTGTTTTCACAAATACCTTTTTGCTGAGCCAATTGCATTTCCTCGTAAACATTACGTTCTGTATTAAGGGGAAGCGATGCCGCAGCGCGAGCAGGCAATCTTTCATGTTTTTTTTGCTTAAGAAATTCTTCAACTTGTAAAGCTTCACCTAATCCGGGAAAGAGGTTTTCATATTTACTGGGATCTGCCAAAGATTGACCGGCTTTTTCATTGAATTTCGTTAGCTCTTCACGCCATAACTCCACTACATATGATATTTGGCTGGGAATGTAAGTTCTAGCGAAAAACGTTGCCTCTGGCAATCTATTTGTTTCGATGAGTATGTCCAAGCAGCGTTTCTTATCAGAGCGTAAGAATGCTGAGAGGAATGCTATATTGTGGCGGCCTTGTGCTGAGCCATTCTCGCCTAGCTGCTTAAGCATTTCTTCGTCGCCTGAGGCTGTAGCTAACAGCAGAAGTCCACTAAAATCATTGGCCTTTTCCATGCATTCCTTAACCAAGGACATGTTGTTTTTACGCGAAGCTACATCAGCCAGTTGAGACCATTTTTGGGAATTCTCAGCTTCGCGTGCCAACTTTACGGCCACCTCCAGTTCGCCTGTTTGTAGTGCTAAATCAAACTTGTGATCTGGATCTGTAGACACCTGTAGAGCTTGTGCTTTAAAACCTTGCTTCTCTAAAAAGTGAGCCACACGTGTGCGAAGTTCTTTAGGTATTGTGGGTAGTACTAAGTCAGCGCGTTCAAAGTCACGCCGCATTACTGCTGTCTGGTATTCTAACACAGAAAGTTGCAGAGCAAATGAGACTACGTTAAGTTCTTTATCACCTAAGTATAAACGATTGTCTTTCGGTACATATCCTAATAAATACATTGTTCGATCCAAGTGCGAAATGGTAACAATTTCACCGCCGACGTAATAGTTAATACGATTTACAGAATTAGTGTAAATAAAGCAATCGCCCACCCAAAGACCAGTTTTAACCACTTCATTGATTTCATCTGTCAAAAAGAATAAAAACTTATGCGTCCAAAATTTTCCATACATTTTGTCTTAAACTTACTCAATACATCAAAGGCACTTTCAATGCCGTCGTCTTCTAATCCCTGTTTATTCTCCAAAGCATTTGATATGGCTCCCGTATCGACAGATAATACGAAGAAAGATTCATCTGTAGCCAAGCACACTAACGTGCCGGCTTCATTCCAAAAAACATGACGCGGCTGTACTTCTATGCGCCGGACTAAAGTAACAGTTTCCCAGTCATAGAAGGCTAAGTTCGACGAAGTCTTTACGCCAAACAAATAGCCTCCGTAAATATTTTCGGCGCCATATTCAGGCGTAAAACTTTTGCGGTCCTTAAAATTGCGGAACAAACGTACTGTGCCATTGTTCTCTCTTATAGCGTATTCGTTGCTCTCTAAAGCCCAAACAAATTCTTGAGCCGACCCAAAAGCTTTATTCCGTAAAGCCATCGAAGTATAAATGATGTATTCACCATCGCCACAAACCACCACGAAACGGCCATTAGGGCTATGTGCTATAGTCTGAGGATAAATTTCACAAGCGCCCATATCTTTAACAGCTACTGGTAATCGCTCACCGTCTTTAATTTCTGTGCCATCGGCCAAAGCCTTCAAGTTAACCTAGGTATGGAAATTATATTCGCTTCAAACAGGGGGAAATCTTTATACTATAATAGTGCTGGCAATGTGTATTGATGATTATGAAAAATGAAATATGTTCGCAGTTTCGAACCGTACATAAATAGCGTTTTAAGTGTAACTACATGTACAAACCTGCTGCATTTCCGAGTGCTTTGCCCAAACAATTTTACCTCCTATTACGTCCATAGACATCGCTGGTTCTTCACGACCTACTTTAATGATTATGGAACCTTCATCGTACCCCAAAGCTACATTGTTGGTTCCTCTCATGCACGCAATAGTCCAAACACGTTCAAAGCCATAATTCAAACAAGTTTCCAAGCGATAAGTACCCGAGTGCCAAATACGTACCGTGCCGTCTTCTGAACCTGTTAATACTATAGGTAGTTCGGGGTGAAAGCTTACTGCTGAGATATTTTGAGCATGGCCTTCCAGGGTCTGCACGCAAGTCTTATTTTGATAATCCCATATTTTTACTAAACGATCATCAGCTCCCGAAATCAAATAGGGTTTGTCCCCACCATGGTAATAATCAACGCAATTAACACCTTTCTCATGACCTTCCAAAGTAAAGTTGGCAAAATTAGATCCTAATTGCCAAACTTTTACAGTTCGATCTAACGAAGCAGAGGCAAAGGTGTTGTTATCTTTTGGATTGAAAACAATTTGCATGACGTAATGGGTATGACCTTCAAACACTCGTTGACAAGCCCACATTTTCTCCCAATTCCATAGCTTAATAAGCATATCATCTACAAATGGATAACGAAAAGCATTTCAATACCACACTTGAAAAGAAGGACGAAATCTTTTTCTTTTATATTTTCTCTACTCACCGCTACTTGTTAATATAAGTGGTTGTTGGGGATGAATTGCTATACACCGAATATAATCGGAGTGAGCTTCGTACGAATGCACTTTCTCGAGTGTATTATAGTTAAATATGCGTATTTGCATGTCATCAGATCCAGTAATAAGCCAATTCTTACGGGAAACGAAGCGTCCTGCACGTACAGGGACATCGCAAACTTCAAAATCTTTTACTAACAGTTGGTTTTCATAATTCATAATGTGTACGTGGCCATTATAAAGAGCACATAACATCCACGGTTCTGATGGATGTATATCGACGCATTTAACCCGATCTGAACGGGATGTTAAACGACGTTTAATGTCCAATTTCAAAGGCATTATCTGGCGCACAAGGAAAAACTTTAAAATAAAGTAGTGATATTATTTGGAATCCGAATTTGCAATCGATGGAAAA
Source organism: Glossina pallidipes (assembly GCA_000688715.1). NCBI lineage: Eukaryota > Metazoa > Arthropoda > Insecta > Diptera > Glossinidae > Glossina > Glossina pallidipes. The sequence goes on from KK499795.1 coordinate 1,052,094, forward strand.
GTTCACTTTCTGATGTTTTGATATCTTTTATTAGCGTCTTGCGGAAACCGCGGCTGTTAATTTAAGAGAAGCAAGAAAACAAAAAAACGGGAAGAATTTTGAAAGTGTAGTTGTCCTTAGTTATAATACACGAATTATTTTATATTATTCGTAATTTCTTTTAAAGTTTATTACTTGTAATTAGAAAAAATTGATGATATCGAGAATAATCGGCATTCGTTTTCTCCTGTAGCTGCCAGACTGAAGACTTGGTTATCTGACATTATTTTAGTTTATCGGGCATGTAAACATGAAACTGAAATTTGCCCACAGATGGCTCAAGTTGTCAATTTACTTACTGTCAAACCTTGTTCATGGTGACGTTTTCTCTGACAAAGATTTTCAAGTCACAACAATACAAGTTTCATAGGCTAAAGCCTATGAACGAGAAATTAGTTCCCGCAATGGAGATTTTAAAATCAGTCAGGTAACATCTTTCCTATATACGAGCGGAATATTTAACGATAGTTTAACATTTCGAGGATATTATAAGAAAGCCTTCAAAAGCTTTTGGTCTGGATGGAGCAATCAAGCAGTATTGCCTTCAAAAAAAGTTCTGACAGTATGAAGAGCATTATTTGCACATAGAATGTCTTGCAATTTACCGAAATACATAGGGAAGAATGCAGACATTCGAAAATAGCATGTTTAAACTGAGCTCACCTCCTGAACATATTCTCAATATTATTTCTCGTGAGCTTCCTCTTTCCGAAAAGCCTTTCTTTTGTATCGTCAAGGAGCTAACTAAAGTGAAGTAATTGTTCGTTTTTTCACAACTGTGTAGTTCTTGATGAGGAAGTCTGATGGGGCTTTACAGTTTATTAAAAACCTCGCGACATTTTCGATCCCTCGAAATTTCTTAGCGATACGGGTAAAGTTTTTATGAACATCTTCGAATCAATGCCTACAATGACATGTCAATTGTTCTTTTGTGAGCGTTCTATGCCTTGTAATACTTTTTCTTTATTACAATAATGACTACGAATATATGCTACCGATGGATTCCATGTCGGAATATATTCTGAGAATAGTAAACGTAAAAGACTGATAGGTAGTTTGCTTTCGAACTAATCTATGACATTTTTGTTTCGATATCGAACAAACACTCAAATATCATTAAGAGGAGTCATCACTCCAAATTGCCAATGGTAAGTCCACAATTGTTAAATACATAAGTCTCAAGATTCAGCAATGCAAATCATGTAAGGAGATTCAAACCGTTATAATTGGATACGCTTTATTTTTATACGAACTATAACTTGCTTTATTTTTATACCAACAAATCATCTCATCAAAAATGGCTACCCACGCACCTTTATAATGGAAGCGACCAATCGATATGGCGGCCGTGTTAATTCTAAGCAATTTGGGGATGCATTTTGTGAGCTGGGCGCAAAGTGGATAACTGTTGACGCCTCAAAAAATTCCATGTATGGACTTTTACGGCAAGCTGCAAGTTTGCAAGTGCCGGGATAGATTTAACTGATCGAATTAAAAGTGGCCGTTGGTACGAGCTGGTCACACGTATTTTGAAATTGCAAGTTTGATGTCGAGTTTGCTAGATAACGAGAAATGTAAGCCGGCCCCTGATTACCCGACGGATTTTGCGTCTATAGTTTATTCTATCCACCGTTTGTTCTTAAAAAAATGTTTAGTTACATCCATCGAAAGAAACTTTAAATAATATTAGAAAAATTTGAAGCATATTTGCCTTTAATGTTGTTTACCTATTGATTACAATTGGATTTTCATTACCAAACAATGCTCTCAACTCTCAAAATCATGATCTCATGTTGTGAAAAGCGATACTACTTGTTTTCTTGCCAAAAAAGTGTCATTTAATATTGTACGTCCCTTAAAGAAAAGGACGACTCAACAGTGGCAAATTACGAAAGGTCTTTCTAATATTAAAATAGTATGTAAACTTTTTTTATTATTGAAATCTGCTATCCAACTCTGCATTCGAGCTTCATTCTAAAGCTTCATATTAATTAACTGCGGTTATATCGATTGCCATCTCCGCGTCTGACCACGTCCTTATATTCATCCATATTGCGCATGCGCCGTAAGTACTCGGGATCATCACTTTCTAGTTGTTCTTCAATCGCAGCCTTTTCTTGTTCTTCCGTTTCGGTGGGATCTTGTGCAGCAGCTAAAGCCTGGGCTTTGTTCATTTGAGCAGTTTTTTCTTCATCTGGGAATACGCCTTCATCTACGCGTTGTTGATAGAACTCGTCAACTGTCATGACGGGTAAACTGGGATAGCCCATGCCGAAGACTGCTTTTTGAGCGGCATCACGAGTTATAATAAAAGGTTGCAAGGGCTTCGGTTTAGACCGCGTTAGCTGATGAGGATGGCGACCTGATCCTCGGCTACATTGAGGTTTGTTCGTTAATGACTGTTGTGGTAGATCCCATTGGGTAATTCCTCCTGCATCATCAAGTTTGGTCGTACCAAATTCGGCTAATCGTGCTTTACGCATTTCAACGATACCCTTTTCTAATGTAATCGAATCCAATTCTTCCACAGCCTCCATAATACTTCTCTTAATCAATTTTATAAAAAAGTCGCGTTTTAATTCATCATCTGCTGTGTGATTGCGAACGACATCTTTCAGCTTCTTAATATATTCGTCCAATTCTTTCTTGCGTTTGAATTGAGCGATTTTATTGTTTCGTGACGTTGCAGCGGCCACCAGTTGTTCTACTGCATCCATGGTGCTATTATTCGGCGTTTGATCCTTTTCTTCCTGACTATTACGCTCAAAATGTCTTGGTAAGTCGCAGAGGTCATATTCATGACAACGTCGGATAAAATCTCTGTAATCAATAAATATTCCTCGTAATAATGCGAACGTACAGAACTTTTCACCTTTCTACCTAAAATAAATATCGGCTACTCTAAGAACGTCAGCGCGCTCCTGCTCGTTGCGTTTTAGAGCCAATTTTCCAAGAAAGAAAGGTAATAGTAAGTATTGCAATGACTCAGTAGATATTTCGTCTACTATTTCGTTGGCACTGAACATTTGAGTTTGGCTAACTATGCGGGTAGCCAATTCGAAATCTTCCATTGCCATGACAACTTTACCCTAATTAAAAAAAAAATAAAATTAAAAAGAAAAAATCAAAATAAAAGTGGAGACATAAGTTATTACATTTATTCACCTGGAAATCGGGTCCATTGAATTCTAAAGAAGTATCCTCCAGGAATTCGTAGGTCTTCCAACCTTCTAAGAAAACGTCCTGCAGTTTTCTGCTCTGTTCTTCGGCGACTGTATTACTTTCTCCACTCATTTGGGAATATCTCTGTTATATGTTGTATTACCCTTAAAAAATGTTTGTATTTCTTTAATAATATTTTGTGTAAAAACGCATATAAAATCAGCTGATAATTGAGTTTTTGTTTTGATAAGTGTTGTTGGTTCTATAATTTTTGAAAAATTTCGCAAGATTTTCGCGTTTTTGCACAAATAACTGTGAACACCAGAACACAATTAATTAAAATGTATAATAGAATTAATATAATAGACAAGTTTTGAATATTTCTTAAAAAACTAACAAATTTGAATAAGCAGTAATTTTTTCTTTTTGATTTGACTCAAATGCTCAGAGGGGTAAAATTATTGTGAATGACTTGCAAACAGAATCTTGCGGTTGTTGTTTATTGAAAAAAATATTGATAAAATCAAATTTAACTAAGTATTTTCTTTCAAGCGATGGCAGATTACGATTCCGATGAAGAAAAATCACAACTTGACAAGTTACGTTATGCGAAGGTTCCTCGTGGGATGCATGTTAGCGGTTGGGACGATGATGCGGATGAACTGATAGAAGAAGATAGGAATCCTCAAGGTTAGTAGCAGATTGTTCAAATATGTCATATATACTTTTATAATTTGTGTGTGTGCTTGTAGCTAGCATTGAACGTATGATTTTATGGGCGGTGAATGAAAACAAGTTCGGCGAGGTTCGCGAAATTCTTCAATTGGACGCTGAGGCCGTGTCTGCAGTAGACGATGATGGCTACACACCCCTACATAGAGCCTGCTATAACAATTTTATAGATATAGCCAAATTATTATTGCAGTATAAAGCGAATCCGAATGCTAAAACGAACTTTGGTTGGACACCCCTTCATTCAGCTTGTAAATGGAGCAATGCTGAGTGTGCGTCATTGCTATTGCAATATGGAGCCGATGTAAACGCTCAATCGGAGGGCAAACAGACCCCTTTACATGTAACCGCTACAATATCGAATTGTCGTAATACTGCTACTTTATTATTAATGGACCGGAATATTAATGCACAGGCGTTGAATAATTCCGAAGAAACAGCAGAACAAATTGCTTTGAGAACCGGGTTAACTGGACCTATATTTGAAATGGGACATCCCGCTTATGATATAGAAACCGGCCTTATAGATTAATTTAGTGGAATACATATATATTTCAAAAATATTTGGATTACTGAATTAAAAATCCTCAACCAGCTTTGCTTTTAAAGTTGTGCTGTGAATAAATTGCATTTTTCTGGCTTTTCACGTGATCTCTCCGATAAATATAATCAAAAATTTATTTATAATATATGTATAAATGAAATAAATAAAATTTGATTGAGACCGTGCTTTTTCTTCTTTTGTTGCGAATTCCGTTGGAGGCTTTTTAACAGAAAATGAGTGGGTTAACAACAAGATTTGTAACAGGAAATAACTGCGCTAACAAAATATGGCCAAAATTTGATTTTAAATGACTATTTTTCTTCTTCTTCACTGCATGATAAAGCTTGGCATCTTCCACGTCATATGCAAAAAAAGGCCAGCCAACGGTTTTTTTGCGACAAGTCAAAGAACTTTCTTACGAGTTAATCAGTACAAGCTTGTGTAGTTTGCGAGCATTGTAGATGAAAATTTGAAAAAATAAAAAATTTCTTTGAAACAAAAGTGAAAAAACTAAGAAAAAATTATAAAAAATAAAAAGTGGAAGAAAAGCTTTATTGGAACTGGGGGAGTTTACTTGTCGAGGTTTTCAATATAAAGCGGGTAAGGCCAGCCAGCAGCCAAGATGTATCACCTACGTCATCTACATCTCCGTGGCTTGAGGTGAACGCACAAAGTGTTCATAAAACGATTTTGTATAATCTATCATTTGATCTTGCATAGCCGCTGGAACGAAATTTGGATTGCCTTGGCCGCCCTCGAGAGAGCCTTTCGCGGTGTAACGCATGTAACTCGCTACTGTAGTATCTGGAGGCAAAACAGCGTTATCTTCGATAATGCAGCAATCTTTTAAGGTACAACGACGACCCTGCAGAGATGATACAGTTATAATATCTTCCTTACCAACTTCCCTACTTTTACCTACTTACAAGAATGGCATTTTTTCCTATGTATACGAAAGAGCCGATTGAAGCAGCAGATACTATTGCTCCTTCGCCGATAAATACGTGGTCTCCTATGTGCATAGGGAAGAATGCAACACCTTTACTAAATTGTTTGTAAGGCGGCCGTATTACAGCATTTTTACTAATCACACAATAACGACCGGTACGAACATTAGCTAAATCAGCACGTATTATGGAACCACTTTGCACAATCACCTTACCGTTCAGGACGATATTCTGGGAGCCACACAAAATTGTTTGGCGACTAACCTTGTTACCGGAAGCCTTGAAAAAAATGTTAACTTGAGTTTCAAATTTTGAAATATCGTCAAATTGTTGCCACTTACTGTTTCTACATATTCATCTTTACTATAATAAGAATTTGCTATTTCCATTTTCTTTCATTTATTGTTTAAAAAAAAATTTTTCATTTGTTTACCTGCGATAGTAAGCAGCTGCTTTTGTTGGCAACATGATTGCCAAGTTTCACTATTCTACTTCGCAAAGACATTTATCGAAACGGAAATATTCCTTTTGGGGAAAGATCAATTAATTTCAAAGGCAATAAGACAAATAGCGAGAATAATATAGCATTTTCATATATAGTCGATTTTATTCAATTCCTTAGTTTGTATCCCGGCAAAGATATTGCGGCAAAGGTGCATAAAAGACAACTCGCTAAGCGCGCTCAAAAATTCCGCCAGCAAGACGTTGAAAGGTTAATTCCGCTATGCATTACTTTCAAATTTCCTTTCTAAAATCTCAGAATTTTTTGAAATGAAAGGGCCTTAAGCTGCTGCACTATATTTCGTATTGTTTGCAAGCCGGCCCCAGGTTTTTGTTTTACTGCAAAAAATTTTCAGAAAAAGAAAACGCTTTGATTGTAATTTAAAGGGAATATAAAAAATTTTTTTTTATTTAAAGCAAAAAAATTTCTACATTACAAAATTTTTGGACTTTAATGCTCACAAGAATCGTTAACTAGTGGACTTCCATTGAAATTAAGCCCGTGATGGGAAGTTTATAGAAGGATAAAATTTGTCGAGAAATTTGAAGTGTACTATCATGGATGTTGTTCCTTAGAAAACATAACTAGTCATTATCAAGTTGTACGCCGCGTACTACGTATTTAAGCGATATCCAAATTCTGATAAATCTCCCAGCAGAACCAAAGTGTCCAAAGTATCAACCAGTGTGATTTTTTAACTTTATTGCTATAAGTTATAAGAAACTTCATTACCTGTAAAAAACTGGCTTCTCTGTTAAGAAAGGTAATAAATTCTGGCTAACCTGTAAAAAACTGGCTTCCCTGTAATTTTACTGAAACAAAAAAATTTCTAATAAAACAAGTTAGTTCCCCGAGATAAAGTACATTTTTCGCTGCAAAGGGATCGAGGAGACAGTTATACAATCTAAAGAAGCTGAAGGAATCTCTAATGCGTTAAATCCAAAAAAATTGTATGAACTTCTTCATCAACTCAACTTCAAATGTGTGTTTGCTTCTACAGAAAGCTCACATTGGTGCTAACATTTATTGATTCCATCAGCTGAACCCACAGATCTTTATGTTAGGTCTACCTGAAAGTTCTGTCCGTTCCAGTTTCAACAAGCACACGCATGTTGACGTATATATAACTTAATGAATGAACTAAAACGAAGATGATTCATGTGAGACGTGTACTACATTAGTTAATTTTCACAAGTGTATTTTGTACGAATTCCAGGAAAAAAGGAATGCTACGTTCATTGAAGGTGTTTGGTGAAGATATAGTTTCTGACAGAAAATTTCGAAAAATTACAAATAGGTGATTTCGAAGCCGCTCTATGGGCGACCATTTTTCATAGACGACGATACTGTCACTACACCGCAACAAAACCATTTCGGTCCACATGCCACAACTAGGTTTTTGTTTAATTCTAAAAAAATTCTAGATTTGTATAAGCTTAACATACCCTGCACCACAAGTGATTTAGTGTAGCAAAGCGTATCGAATGTTGAAGAAGCGTTGGACTGATTGTATTACTTCTGAAGAGTATTAAAAGAATTTGAATACATATAAAGTTGGACGTAGGAGGTGCGATAAAAACCCTGCACGTATTTGTATATAAATATGAATATACACACATATATATAACTTTGTGAATACAAGTTTTATAATTGAAGTGTAAATATTGCTAACATCTAACCTACCTTTGCCTGTTCTTTTCTTTATTCTCATAAGTAAAATTTATAAATAGAAGATTTCTCAGAGGATTAAAGAACAAAATGATACTTGGACACTTTAATATTTTTAAAACTGAATCATACATTTTGTATAGTATTTTCATGCTAATCGAATTTCAGCGCATCAAATTCTGAATCGATTTAATCACGTCCGTTTGCCTATCTGCCCATTCGTGTAGTGTCTGTTGTAGACATCCTCCTGGTCGCTAAAATGAATACATCGCCCAGAAATTTGCAAAAGAATTTGAAAATGACCTAAGTTGGTTAACGGACACACCTACAGCCTAAGGACATGCCTAAGTGACCAAAATAGAAAAAATCTTGGTTTCTGTGTTTTTATATACAGGTACACGATATAAAAGTCCATTTTTATTCTAAAAAATAGAAAAAACCAGCCACGCCCACTCAATGTCACAGAGGATAGATATGTAATTTTTAATTAGCTTTTAGTCTATTTTAGGACAACAGTGACGGGTATAGAAGATTCGACCACAACCGCGTATAATTTTCACTCAAAGGCTATCGGCCCACATAACATAATATTTTTAGTATCTTCTATTAGTTAAGAATATTTAAAAACAATGTCTTTTCTTTGCGTATATTTCATTTTATTTTATTATTTGTATGAGTAGACATATATATATTTAGCATAATATTGTGCAAGATATTCAGCATGTTTTGCTGATATGGCTGTCACGACATACCTGTACTTTTGCAATTTATTGCGCCTAACGCTTATGGACTGTGATAAGTCTTATAAAGTAAATAATCGTTTTTTCCTGTAAGCGGAAAATCAAGAATAGGATAAAATCTATACGGATTAGATCGAAATGCTATAACATTTTTATAGGGGAATTTTTCGAAATGAGAGACGATCGATGTTCATTTTCGATGAAATGAAAGCAAAAACAATTCTGTTATGCGTTCACTCTTTAATCACCTTGATCATGAAAATAAATATTTACTGGTCACTATTCGCAAGTTTTTAATTGTTTTTCCGCCAGCTGTTACGCATAATGTGATAAACAAGTTCAAACATGTATTCATACGCATATTTATGAATGTCGAGTAGATTTGCTTTAGTTTTGTGTGCAGTTTTTTTTTTTTTCTATCCAAATGGAGACTAGATTTTATGACTTTGATATGTGCGTACAAGTTTTTCTTTCTTTTTTTTTATATATAATTCTCTTTATATATATAATAATTGAAGGTCAAGTGTAAATTTTTAAACAAATTGTAAATTTATTGAATTAATTGCATTAATGTAAGACAATTGTGTATTAATGCATATTAAATGAATTTCCTTTTAAAAAGAATTTTAATAAATACATTAAACTATTTAATTGTTTTGTTAATGTTTTTTTTTTTTTTGCTTATCAAGTGTTCTTGAAAAGCGTCGAATAACCTTCTAAACCCCCCCGTATTATTTAATAAGTCGTCAATGCTGAAAACTGATTCATAAATTAATAATTGAAAAAAAGTCAAATAAAATAATAAAAATTTTGCAAAATATTATAAGCATTTAAGCATATTTGATGAATTTCAGAGGAACATCGAGATGAGGGCTTAAATTCGTGTCACTATCGAAATCGTCTTCTATTAGCCGTAATTTATTACAAAATTTTTTAGTTTTTAGTTTCTAGTTTCTAGTTTCTAGTTTCGTTCTTCTAGTTTATTTTCTTGAGCCTTAGACTTTAAAATAAAATATTTTGTACAAATTCTAAAACTTGACGTCATTAGGGGAAAACTTTTATTTGAAATTGGCAATGTTATCTTCTGAAACATAAAGGATAATATTTATTTTCTTTTCTGTTCTTTTTTAATAGTAGGATGGCAAATTCTTTTTTACACGGTCTTGTTTACCAGATTTTTAAGTAACACGGTTCACCTTCTTCTTTTTTTCGTTTTCCTTTGGATTTCTTTTCTCTTTTCTTTCTTAACAGTAATAGACCAAACTTTTTTTACACGGTTTTTTCACCGAATTTTGAAATACTACAATTCACCAATAAGAGCAAATACGTTTTTTTAAATGAATTTGTAATTCTAGCACGAATCCCAAAAAAAATGTTTATTTTAATTCTAATTTTGACACCGCCTTACAGCAATAAAAAAAAAAAACAATTGTGGAAACAGCATGAATGATGATTTAGTTTACTACAGGGAATACTCGAGTTTTAAGATCACTTTTTTCCTTGTCTCGTTCTACTTCAACTTGGGCAAAGAAATTCGTTATTCAGTATTTATTTTGCGTTGCAGTGTTCACTGATTGCGAAATTAATTTTTATTCCTAATTTCAATTTAAATTTTCATATGTTGTACTTATGGAGTCAATTTTCACTGTATGCTAATTTGAACTCTTTTTCTTGTAATAAAAACAAGTCGTTTTATACATGAGTAAGATGGACTTTGTTATTCCATTCTCTGCCAAATTTACCATATGTAGCTTGTACTTTTTTACACGATTTTCTGAAGAACTTATCTGCCGCGTGAAAAAAGAGTTGAGTGTATTTAACTTATTGGTGTCTTAAAGATCTTCTGGCTGTTGCCTAGCCTCTCTGTTAGCTTACAATTTGAATTAATTGTTAAAAAAAAAAAATAAAAAACTAATATTGACTTAAATCTTAAATATCACGTATCTCGACAGTTAATACGCCTTTCTCTTTATAATAATAGCTGGTTCTCTCTGCTTTGGATGCAAACGACCTTACGCTTACCTTTAGACGTTTGCAAGTGAAGCAAATGAATCTATTCAATAAACTCATAGAAAAAGCATTTTCTTTGTCTTTCCATTTTAAATCGTGTACATTTTGATCCCTTGAGATTTGCAATTTGAATAAAAAAAAAAAAAACAAAAATTTGCGACTTAACTGCATTAACCGTTCTTTACAATTTAGACAACAATTTACCGTAAATTTTCGCCTGTTAACGGAAAACTCCCTGAAGTACTCGCAACTATTTGTTTTTTGGTTTATTTTTTATTCGTTTCTTGTTTATTTAGCATAAGAGGGTCCCCATTAACATGTTTATGGCTTTTATAAAGAAGCGAATATGCCGACCTACAACAACAAAGTATATAAGAACATGAAGTACATTGTACGTTAACACGTGACAATGGATTTACGATTAGTAATTATTGGTTTAGTAATTGACATGGATTGTTTTCCGTAACTTGTAATTGATGTATCTTTTCAGTAATTAATTAATTCTTGTTCCGTATAAAATTTCATTCAATATTTATTTTAGTTTTCAATTCAATTTAAATCGAAATTCAATTCAATATATATTTGCAGTGGCACCTATTACCAAGATAAACAATGACTTCCTTTTTGTGATCAACCAAGTGCCGAACAAAGAATTTCTGCTTCGCACAGCAGCAATGGAATGTCGACATTCACTGAATGTGCATTTTAGAAAATTGTTATATTCCATGTGGAATATTTTATTTTTAAGCCCGAAGCCATCATCTTTGCATATGTGGTATAAATAAAGTCACTATGTGCGTTGGCCTATAGATTTATGGTTGCAGATAGGTTCATATTAGATGTAAGAATAATTCAAGTTTATTTAAAACATATTTGATGCAAAGCCTAACAATAAAAGTATTCACTATCACTATCGATAGTCTTCTGTTTCTGCAGCAGTCAGCTAATCAGCAACGGATGATTCACCATGTTGCGTAAAAAAGATGAAAAGACTATAGCCTTTTGCTTCATATCGGGTAGTTCACCGGTGCCTTTCCTGTGAAAACTATTGATCTACTAATATGACTTCGTCGACTCGAGCAAGTGGAAATCGGAAGAAGAGGTTAGATATGCTGAATAAATCGCAATTGGAAGGAGCTTCCAGCTCAAGCTGGATATCGATGCCTTGATAGGCTTTTGCTGCTCGCGGATGATTATTTCACGAAGTAAAATCACTTTTCTAGTGCGTTTGTGGGTAGATAGTCTTTTTGCCTTTAGGTCACCAATCTGGACTAACTGAGCCTCAAGTAGATAATTCTTCGCAATTCTCGCCAAACGCCCAATAGCATCTGCTGGGCATAAATTTTTCAGTTTATAAGAGAAGTGGTTGGTTGCCCTCTGGCAATCCATGCCGTTTTTTGCTTAGGATTGTCGTATAGAATTGATTTTTCATCGCTCGTAATAATTTCATGAAGATAATCTTTTCTTTTCCAGCAGCTTAAAAAATATAAACAAATCGGAATTAAGCGATTTTTGTTCTCCTGCTCATGAGCTCATGAGGAACACTTTTTCACTTTTTTTATTTCTAACTGAATAGATGCAGTGCAAATTTTGCTATAGAAAAAAAAATTATGCTTGCATATAGCGGATATGTTTTGGCTGAAAGTAAAAGAATGTCAGGAAGCGTGAAATAATCGATAGCTGAATTTGCGACATGTTTCCAGGTTAACTTGCTATTAAAATTAATGCCATTCCTAAATCCCTTTAGAAGCATTTTTATGTGTAATAAAACTCGGGTAGAGAAGCAGATATAGCGCGTTGGGTTTACAACAATATAAGAGGAGAAAAGCTGAAGATTTTGCACATACCTCAACGTCACCTATACAGGCTTAAAGTTTGGGTTTGTCGCATGCTGATGTAGCCGATCGAGCATCGTGGTTGGCTGTACTACTTCTATCCATTACAAGTACACCCTCTAATACACATCCGCACACGCTTGATACATCTTTGTACGGCAAGGGGTACGGGGTAAAAAAAATTGGCAAATTGACGTAAAAGCAGGCATCAGAACTATAGCAAAAGCCCAAGACTAGGGCTATGTTTGCTTTTACATAAAGGTTGAGAGACAAACCAGGCAACAACGTGCGATGAATTAGCGTATAACAATTACGTATAGATAGGAGATAATGCGACATGTGTTACACGAAAATAATTTAGAAAAACAAAAGTTCATCCCCTTTCATCAAAAGAAGAATTCTTCGATTCCAATCATAAATAGTTCGGACTTATGTTGTTTGCTTCCTTTCTGAGGTATAACCCTACGCGAATGTGTTTAATGATTGTTTTCAAGTTGAGGAAAATTGATGAATCAATGAAAATTACATCGTGCGGCTAATCGTATGGACGGTTAAGGCGTTTGCTTTTATCAGCAACTTGGCTTAAGATCGAACACCAAAAATCCTTCAGACCATAAACAATTTCGAATGCGTATTTGAAGGTAAAGCGGAAAGCCGCTAAAAATGGAAGTGAGTTGGAATATAAATGTGAGTTGGAATGTAATCGAATGAAAATGTGAATTTCTTATGGTAATGTATGATTTCTACAGCGTAGCAATGAGGTAAAGAAAACCCCATCATAGCGAGAAGAACAATTGTCGTCGTTAATGTTGTCATTGAATTTGCTTTGCTCTTTCTATTGTTTTTTTTTTTTTTCATACTGTAATAAACTATACTATGTAAATTAATATTTTTAAGATATTTGTAATTTATGATTTAATATTGAAATGGAGTTCAAGGCACAAGGCCTAATAACATTCATAATCAGTGAAGCGTTAGTTTTAGGCAAACATTCTGGCGGACTTGTTTACTTACTTACTTAACAGGTTAGTCACTTTGATATATATTCACAATGCAGTTTTAACTTGCATATATACACACACAACACACACACATCCAGAAAAATTATAAGTTGAGTTTTTTCCTTTGTGCATTTTTACGCTGTTGTTAAAGGCGCGAATATGTTTTAACGTATTTTTTAAAAAAATGTCTAATGTATATGCATGTGTATATATGTAATGTATATGTGTAGGTAAAAATAATCAATATTTCATGTTAGGCTTTAATATTAGTTTGCTGCTTAAACACTGGGCGGTTTGTATGACTTTTTCTTTTATTTCAAGTAAAATAATACGAAAACCAAGGACTTAACGCTTGAGTTACTTTGGTAACTGCTAACCTCGCATACAAAGTAGAAGTAGAAAAAAGAGTAGCTTAGCATGAAGTTTCATTTATTTTTGTCTAATAATATTTTGAGTATGATTTTCTTACGGAAAACGTTAATAAAATGCAATCTGAATCAAAATGTTGATCATCTGTTTTTTTACTAAATATAAAAAGTGGAGTTTCGGATTTTTCGGAAATCTTAAAATCGAAGTTCTTCTAAAATATCAAATAATTTTCGTATTTAAGCAACTATAGCATGCTATGGCTTAGGAACATTCATGGGGATTAAAAAAAAAAATTCTGCGATAAACACAAATTCCGTATAAGACCTTTCATCCGGTATATGCCGACAATTGATAATTGTAGGGATAGATATCTAAAAATGATTAAAGGATTAAAAATAGATTTTAATTCTTTAACGTGCTTTGTCAAATAAGCAAATGCAACAAAGCAAAAGCCTAATAAAGATACTGGGGGGTAATCAAGTAGCTGAAAGTCAGCTTTCGCCTTTGTACGGAAGTTAGATTTTTCATACGTGATTATCCCCCACCTTCAAAATACGATCCCTTCCAGTTATTCCACATGAAAATGCCATTTTTTGTGTTGTTGTTGGTCCAAAATATATCTCATCAATTTTCAAGGAATTGCGTTTATTTCCACTTGTGTAAAAGCAAAGCGAAATAGAGACCATCCCCAGGATATGATTAAATGTGCTTAATACTGGAGTCTGATCTTGTGTTCGTAAGGAATGCCCCAAGGACAACATATTTAGAAATTGTGGCTAGAAGGTGCGGTATGGAAAAAGAGACGTAAGAGAAGAAAGTTGGTACAGTGAGATAATAAGAACATGCATGAGTATAGTGCAAGTGCAACTATCAAGGCGTGCTGACCAGTAAAGCGTAATGAAATGAAGTGTTTTAGCACTTAGTTTTATTTGTTATTACAATTATACGCGTTTCTTTATCTATCCTCAGGAATTCTATTTTTCGTAATCTTTAGTTCATATTAAGAGGGGAAACTACTGCACTATAGCCTAAAAAGAGCGTATTTTTGATATTTCTTTGTAGGATGGAAGGAATGGCGAGAAGCTTACTAAGCATATCTCGTAAGGAAATGCCATTTTAAAGACATTACAAAATGGAGATCAAAATTGTTCGATCTATGCTGCCTCAAACAATTGATCTCGTTCTTTTTCCTCGAAGATTTTATGCTCACTCTGGTTGCTTCTGTAAAAAGATGCAATCGTACACTTTGCACTTTACGTGTATCGAACTAATGGAGAATTCAGCAAGAAAATGTACTTAGACTTGTAAATTCGTTGTTTTTATTATAAGAGCAGAAGTTTTGAAAGTTTTCCATTGTTCTCAGTCCCGTCTCTCTTTAAGTATCGTCCTGATGTACATATTTTTGGCTAGAATTGCGTTTCAATCAACAGAATTGATTAGAGAAGTTAGAAATCAACAGATGAGCCACACAGTTACCAGCAGGAATTTATGCTTGGAAAAAGCACGACACATCAGGGACAAGCTTTCTTTCAGGTAATGAACTTTCTTACGCATAGTCCAGAATGTTCGTGGCACTCGTTAGACTTGTTAGAAGAAATTACAGTGGCTTCAGGAAAACACATTAGCCAAACAAGTTTCACTTTAAAAAAAAAGAATACCTAATAGAAAAAATACAAAATCATCAAGAATCTGGTTTATGCGATGTTTTTGGCGATCCTGGCACTTTTGGCTGCAGCAAATGTTGGCTGTGATATAGAAGCGATGAAAAAGAAAGCTACATTCGTCTTATCACAGTCGTTACCTCATATCAATCCAACTTAAATGCAAAGCAATTTATTATATATGGGCGGGTCAGTTGACTGATTCGCACGCTACTCTTTTACATAGCTCTCGCTCAACGTCGAGCTTTAGATCAACATCTAAAATAAAGTAACTTGTCATCAGAACACGAATATAATTAGAGCGTCGCTGAATTCAACGCTGGCCCAGAATACATATACTTTTATGCGGTCTCCGAGCCCAGTATTTTGAATGCTACAAATGCGAAGATTAATAAACCAGATGGCAAAAGCTTAGCAAAATCTGCCAAACGGAGAATACAAAATAAGTTTAGATTAAAAATAAGAAAAAAAATAAATAAAAATAGCAAACTAGAACTTGTTTAGCTACAGTCGCTAACAAGAGTACAAGAAAATTTAAATTTGTTAAGTCATGTACAAAATTAACAAAAATGTCTAAAGACGAATTAATGTAATTTCATGATTGAAAAAAAAAAAAATTGCAATTCTAATAATGAAACGGCAAATAAAGTTTCAACTCTTTCGCAAATAACATCTTTTAACGACAAAGTATATTATGTTTAACCTTCACCAATGACCGCAAACGAGCAAATGGCAACATTGACCATTTCAGTTACGACTTCTAACATATTGCGCTTTACATGGAATTGGTTGGCTTTGCATGCAAGTTCATTTTGGAATGCAAGTTCATAAATACCTATTTATGGTGATTTGCTTCGCTAGCATTCTACGATGATTATAATCAACTAATCAGACAAATTTGAGTAAGAGGTTTTTACTTAGTTCTCTCTCATGTGCTTCAAGTGTAAACGGAATGAAAGTTTCAAAGTGATTCTTACATTGGTAGCTAAAAAGATTAAAATGCGATCAGTTATTCGCGATCAATCAGATAACATACGTATATCAGATAAAAAGTTTTTTGTTTTTGCTACAGTTTTTCCTACTCACAGTTAATTGCTGGCTTAGAATGTACAAAGCTAGCAAATTGTTTTTATTATTCAACTTCTCCAACACTTCCAACTAAAAGCTACTGCATTTATTGTCACCGCGGAGTGATATGATTGCAACACAAAAAATTTACAGTAATCTAAACGTTCTTTGTATACAAAATAAAGGTTAAAAGTTTTGTTGTCGTCACTACATGATTTAAGATTAAGAACCGCATGACGACACACACATTCATTTATTTACTTGTAAAATGTTTCTAATGTTTAATAAGGTCTTCGTCGTTTCGGGAAATTGCTTGTAACCAATCTAGACAAATATAATGTATAATTACTTCCCTATTTAGCTTAGTCCGATATAGACGAAGCAGTCCCTTCGTGCAATTTATCTCATTTAGTTGTATTTATTTAATTTTACTTATTAATTGTCGATGGTCTCCATATCACTAAGACTTCTCAGATTCCTTTTAAAATAAGCGTTGATGATGCCGCGGTCACCTTACCGTTATCGGTACATTGATTCATTGATGAGTACCCGAGAAGGTAAGAACGGCGGTTACCAAGTCTGTGTATGCTGTCTGTGTAGTGGCTGTATTGAATGCTCAGTCGATTGGCCAAACATTCACTAGGCTGCGGCCAGGAAGTTTCCTACCTCTTTCTATTCCTTACTTCTTTCTGACCACCGTTGTAGTCACGAACAAGGGACATCCCCGAGTGATTCGGCAAATTAAAAAAAAAAAGAAATGAGTTTGCTGAGGAATAGGTATTTTTAGTTGATTACACTTTTAAGTGGACCCACTAGTTCGTTAATTTTATTATATGAAACTGACATAAAAATTCTCTTCGCCTTCGCCTAATTGAATTGACATGAATTAGGAATTTTTTTTCACCACTTTTAAGTTTCCTTTTTATGCTATGTGCAATGGTTTTCAGGAAAGAATAATTACGCCATTGTTATTATTGCACTTAGATTCATTTCATTGATAAAGCGGATACTTGAATATACCAAATATCTTCATCAGCATAATCGGTCTCATCAAAAAAATCGTATTAGAGAAAATACAATTTTAAAGCTATCGTCTATTTATCTCGTGATTTATGCTTAGAAAAAGGAATTGATTGAATTGTTATTTAAATACTGATATCTTCTCATTAAACACACACATCTTCTCTTTAGTTTTTGTATTTCAAAATTTTTTCTCATGAAACGGGAACATTGTTTTGTGTTCACTTTATTAAAACACATAAAAAGTTTTCAAACGCCGATTATTTCTATTGAGAATATTGCTGGAGAAGTTTTTTTTTCAAAAAAAGTGATTCCAAGCATGTGGCTTTGATGGCAAAATTGACACTGGGAATGGACGGTGGAGATATAGTTTTCCAACAGAAATGTTGTGTTGGATGAAAAGATTTCAATCTCGAATTCATCTCACCAACTAATTCTTCAAAAAGCGAGGATTAGTCATACTGTTCGTCCATACGTCTCGAAATCAGTTATTTTCTGACTGCTAGTGATGTGCTAGTCTTGGTCCTAATGAAGATATGCAAGGTCTGACGTAAATTGGCTTGTGCTTGAAGAGAGAACTAGTTGAGCACTTCATTTGACTTTTTCGAAGGGTAGTTTTCACAGTTTGCTGCATTTATTACGGTAAGTTAGAGTTATTTGAAACGGCTTTTTTTATTATACATGAAGATGTTTTTCAAAATTCAAAGATATATAGACCATATATTAGTATATATATATATATATATATATATACAATACTGTTATTGCACAGTAATCTTTGCGTATTGAAATCTGCTTTTCAGAGGGTAATCAGGGTTCATAGAGAGAGCTTCGTCTTTGGAAAGCGTGATTCATTTGATCATTCAAAGCAAAAAGAAATTTATTGAGAGAGAAGCGGAAAGCGGTAATAGTTCCTGCCTACATAAGTTTTGCGCAACATTCACAAACACCGAAAAGAGTTAAAAACTTTACGCAAATTTCCCTTAAGTGTGTGCAGGGTACGACGAAGATATCAGAAAAGAATTAAATTTTTGAACAGCATTTCGATTCAATTTGAAGATGTTCACGTTACTCTGTCACGAATTTCATAATATTATACAAGAAGGCAAGAGGGAGGAGCAATGGTGAAGTAATTACTTACTGTCAAATCACCCTACAAGGTAAACGCATGTTAAGCATAGGCACCTGGCATTTAGCTGATTTTAGTTTTTTAAACACTTTGTCGAAGTAAATATATATATGGAAGACAAATTTAACTTTTTATTATTAAAACAATATACAATTAATAAGAAGAACGAATTTGTTTTATAACGTCATGTCTGCTTATATATACATATAGAAAAGAAGAAGCGAGAAACCATAAACTAAATAGTTATTATAAATAATCAAATTAGAAGTTTTGAAGGACAAATCATTGTACGTATAACACTCGCTATTTATGTATGTGTGTTAGTAATTTGAAATAAAAATATGCGGAAATGGCTCTTGTTGCTCTTGTCATTCTCTGACGTTCATTATTCTCTTAATGGACCTATTTGTTTTGAGGGTGTATTGAACGGTCAAACACGTTTCAATACCATCTATGTTAGTGTTAGTATACCGTATAAGCGTAACAATTGTTGTCGGATTACAGTTTAATTCATAAAATTTGCTGACAATTTTCCGGTTGCTTATCTATTATAGGAAATTGGGTTTTTTTTTTTGTAATTTTTTTTCTGTAGTAATTAAACCTATTTGGTCAAATTGTATCAAATTTGATAACGTTGCGGTTACCGCTGTTAATGAAGAGAAACAGTTATAATTGCTCTGTAAATTGATTTGATTTGTGGTGTGATTTGTATGTGATTTTAAACGATTTATTTTTTATCGGCACAAAAAACAACGCAGGCAATGTATTCGTCTCCTTAAGGAATTTGTATTTTCTCATTTTTCTCATTTTCACCGGAGGTATCAGAGTAATCTTAAGTTACACGAAAACAAGTAAAAGCATTATACTGGACGACGGCCCACCATATCTAGACTGTCCTCTAATTATTCGTATAACGAGTATTCAAAATAAGCCTTTGCACGGAAAGTGATCCGATCCGCAGTATTTTACAAGAGCGTTCGTCCTTGGGTCAAAACAAGTTGGTAAATCAAATTTCATCAAAATAAATCAAAAATTAAACACATGAATACAAGATGGAAAAAATTAACGCACTGACAGATGTATGGACGCGAGGACAGATAGGGTTAGATCAGGTCAGAAACTCTGGAAGATGAACAGACGGGCGGAATGACGGACGGACCGATAAGGTCAGATCGATTCACAAACTCATTCGGATGAGTTATAATCTAATATAATATTAGGTGGATTGATCGCAAGTCTTTTTGCGTGTTGCACATATCCGCGCAAACTTAATACACTCCTATACCACTAGTGGTGTAAGGTTTAACAACTAGAATAGACATTTAATTTCACCTTGAAAAAACCATTGAAAAGAAAAATATTACTGGCCCCTTTTGTGTTCCCAGAATTGTGATTCCGTCCAAATTATTATAAATTGATATTGAGAAAAATTCCTTCATTATAGAACTTGTTATATTTCTATAAGAGTCAAGTGGATGACTTGGCAGGTTTTTTATGAAATATCAAAAACATAAACAGTACAGTCACACTCTTGCACACACACACACACACACACTAACACACAACCAAATTTTACATATAAACCACTAATAATAACGGCTCATATAATGTGCATAATAAGGCAACAACACTTGCACGCTGCTGTTATGTGCAACATAGCAATAGTGTTGTTATTGCTAGCAATGTTGATATTGCTGTATATTGTGCACGTATATTGTGAGCCGCATACACAAGCTGCATTTCCTGATTGTTAGGTTGACCATGGCCGCACACAGTAAATGAGTGAATGAATGTAATTTTTGGTTGAAATGCGAATTATTTATTTATTTATTTTTATTTTTTCCTTTTCGATTATTATACTAGTGTTGTTGTTATTGTGTTGTTTTGCTTTTTTCTATCTTTTATTTTGGGTATTGTGTAATACATATATATTTCAGATCATGGGTTAGTGAGTAAATAAGTGAGCTAGAGTGCTCGTATCACAGTCAAGATTACATTATGGTTGACTACAATCTAATAGCAAAACCAAAGGAAAAACACAACAACTTACTTACACAAACACACACACAATTTGGTTAGCCAGTATGCATACATGCACAAATTTTATTGTTGCAAAAACTTTTTGATATTTTGAAAAAAACATAAAATAAAATTGAAAAAAGTATGAAACTTTTGCACAAAACATTTAAATAACAACCGAAAATTCTTTATGCATCCACTACACATTGACAGTTCGTTTGCACAAAAAAATAAATCAAACTTTTTTTTTTCTATTTTCGTTTTTATTTATTAAATACTTTAACTTTGAAGCTGTTGATAAACCGTTGAATCAATAATATGTGTGTTAGTACTGCGCCTGTATGTGTATGTGTGTGTGTGTGTGTGTGTGTGTGTTTGCATGAGTACGAATAGAAGTTCAAATCGATGAAGCTTTTCAAGAGCATACTAACTTTTCGCGTGATTACCTTCTGCTTTTTACTTTTCATATTTTTGCGCACACTTGGAGAAAAAAAAACAAACAAAAACCAAAATGAAAAAAACAAAAAAAAAACAAGCAAACCTGAAGTAGCCGTCATTGCCATCATACGATCGTAATGGCTAATTGTTTTCTTGTTGCTGCTGCGCTTGGTGAGTAAAACGTTAAATAGCGCTTTGCTAGAAAAAAAAAAAAAAAAATGTTTTGATGAATTGTCTTCAAATTGGTTAATTTGTTAAACACCAAATTAGCGGTGCGATGTTGATGATGATGATGGCATTTGATTCTCAAGGGAATTATATTACATGTTATTAATATATTATTAGATCAGTCTTCTGAAATCTCTCTTGTATTTTTTCTAAAAAGATGTTATCGAAAACATACATGCAAGTCTATGCAGGAGACAGAATGTTGTTTGCATGTCTTGAATGTGCAATTTTGTTGTTCTCTATTAGAATACAATGCAAGAGGTAAGATTTGAACTAACTTTCAATGCTTACTTTACCTTGCAATATGAGAAGTGAAATTTTTGTTATTACAACCTGAAGATTGTAATGCATTTCGTTAACGGTGGCCATGCTATTCAGTCAACTGGAAGTATCTTTGCACTAAGATTTTAGATGGCTCTGCGACTTTGAGTTGCATGCCGCTTAGGTTCGGGAATGTTTTTTCTGTTGCAGGCAAAGCCCTTTTTTTGCAAATTGAAATTGATCGGGATAATTAACTATTGCTCGAAGGTTTAGGTTAAGATTGCCTATTGGCTGTAGGCAATATGTAACACTTTACTCAATAAGTTCGTAGGCTTTGCGACAGTTTGTTTGCAATTCGGTCATTCAAACGCGGTAATATATTATGTAACAATCACTATTGATCCTTTATCTCCTTTCAAGGTGAATACCCTTCTCAGCTGCCTTTTTCGTTTTTGGTCACTATGTTGCGATATGTATTAGTATGAGGGCGACTGGTCATTGCTGGCAGATGTCCAAGCCAAAAAAAAAAACCTGACATCAGGCATGAATATTCTCTACTTGCGGTGTTATGGCCGTCTGTTGGCAAATTCCGGTTTCATATTTACATACGTACAGCACTGTAAAGAATTTCTGATAAATATTTCAAAAGTTTTAAAAATCTATCTCGCATTCTTGAGAGAAAAAAACTCTTAACAACAAGAGCGTGACGAAACCTTAAGAGCTAAATGCTAAAAGTGAAATCTCCGCTTAAGTTTCAAAACATGATCTTCTCCAAATGCAAGAACTAGTGTTGCTACAACGAACTCCTGCTGCGAAAACCATAATAGATATTGCTTCCACTAAATATATATATAAATATATATATGTATATATATATATAGAGAGAGAGAGAGAGAGAGAGAGAGAGAGAGAGAGAGAGAGAGAGATGAAAATGCACATAACATACTAGAAACTTATATTTTTATTATTAGGAAAAAAAAAAAGTTCACGGTCATTAAACCTCAGAAGTGTTGAAAACCATATAAGACCGCAAGCGATTACAATTGCATAGCGTAAAATATGTTTAAGATTTTATTCTTTTATATTACATTACTGCATGACTACTTGGCTAAAGGTTAATATCGTAATAATTACAGGGTTATTTACATACTTTACGTTTACGATGTTACATCTATCACTTGCGAATTTATCTGCAAATGGATGATACTATTGTTTTTTCTTACAAACCAAAAAGAGAAAAAAAGAAAAAGAATTTAAAACATTGACATTGTTGTTGTGGTCACCTTAGTTAAAAAAAAGGAGAAAAAAAAAAACAAAAAAATAGTTTCGCTAAATATAGACAATAAATAATTATATAAATGTTAACATTGAGATGAGTTTACTAGCATCTCTCTGTCTACATGTATGTATGTATGTTTTCAGGCGTACATGCATGTACAGGTGGATTTGAATGTCATTTCGAAGATCATCACGTTTTACGTGCAATTGAAAATTTGTTTTCATTACATTACAAATACACTGAAATGAAAATTTTGAATAATTTATTAAATTTAAATGCATTTGAAATACAACTAAATTTCTAAATTGAGTAATTTTTTAAAGTGCATCGATACTGCGATTTGCAATCGGTCGTGTTCATGGCTTAATTTGTTTTGTGCATTCATATGTAATGCATAGATATATTGATATATAGTATGAACACATGCGTCTGCATCTTTAGTGTTTATCTTCTACTCATCTATTGTGATTTTGCAATAATTTATCGTGTGGCAAATTAAATACAAATAATTTTATTTATTCTGCTACCTGTAAATATTCAAAATCAATGGGGTAATAATTCAAAAACATAAATAAATAAATAAATTAAAAATTGAACACATTGCATACTTCAACTTTGAAACGCGAAAAATTAAATAGATTTTAGATTATTATGTGAAATTATTTTTATTTCAATTTCAAAAGTCCGCGTACATTGTGCAAAGAGCATATCTTTCGTCCGAAATTATGCTGTACATTTTGTTGCCTTTTTTTTTTCTCTCTCTTAAGAAGTGATATTACGCAGGTGTGACATCACTTCAGATCCAGTAATACCTTCAGCATTAAATCCAACACCATATGTTAAGCATGAAAATAGGTTATGTATTTTGTTGCTTTTTGCTCTTCGTTAAGAAGTTTAACTAGCTTCTATGCCATCACTTAAGACCCAGCAATGCTTGCAATATCTAAGCGATCATTATATACCAAGTCTTTGCCGTTGACGGTGAAGAGATGCTGGACATTTCTTCTTCAATGTGTAATATCTTCAAATGACTGTCAGAAAATTTTTAAAGGTTTGTACACATTCTTTATCGGATTCAATTTCTAAGTCAACTCAGTTGCCTCAGTTTACCTGTGCATCTTGCAGACTATGTTTCATCGAGTGTTAGATCATTGGGGGTCACCAAGCTTGATAGAGAACGCTAAGCTTACTTATGTATATATTCCAAGTTAATGGGCACGAAACACACAAAAGAAATAAATAAAAAATCCGTCAAAAATTTGCTTGACTCAGAGAAAGACCAATTTTTTGCAAAATGTGATCTTATCCTTCAATGTTTGATCTTTCCTTCAAGATTCTTACAATCAGTCCAATATTTCCTTAACATTTTAAATTCTTTTTTATAGAGCGATTTGCCAAGACCCTCAAAGTACATTTTTAAGTTTCTGCGAGACCTTACAATTTTGTCCAATTCTTCATCCCTGGATCATTCTTTTGAGATTTGCAAACAAACAAAAGTCTTTTGGTGCCAGAGGCTTACTAGGAGGGCCAGGAGTGCTAGGGTGTAAGGAGGTCAGGGGGGCAGGAGATCAACCTTGCAGTACGATGAATGGGGGAGTTAATCTTTTCTAATGTAACTGCTTCTTCTGCTTTTTCAAGCAGAAGATTGCCAGCAGGCGCTGGCTTATCTCAAGTCCCTCACGTGTGAACGATATCAGAAAAATATTACTTTCAAAACCCTTTTCATCGTTTACAGATCACGTTTGAAAAGGCAAGAATTTTACTTGCAACTGGGAGAAGTAAATCTCTGCAAAATAAAAATGAAAAAAAATGTCCAAAATTCAACATTTTTTAATAATAAATCTTTTATTTATTTTTTTTAAATTTATTACACTAAAAATCTTTATATTCAATGAAATATAAAGACCATACAAGCACAATTGAAGGTCTGCTCGAGAAATTTGATTCGAAGCTAACATAACCTTTTTTTTTATTGTCTTATTTTTAAGAAGTGTAGAGAACAAACTTATATGCAAGCACCAGGTGAATGACTACCGTCAAAAATTTTCGAGGACGGTCATTGGACTCTCAGACAGTTTGCTTATGGTAAATAATAAAATATATATATAAAAAAAAAAGCAAAGAAAAAAATAAATTAAAGCATAAAAACAGAACACGTACATGCCCTCTCTCAATGTAAACAATCCAAACTATAACAACAACAACGACAATAACAACAATAAAAGTAAATTATACATTAAAGAAAAAATATATAAAATACATCACCGCTAATAAATTTTATTTTAAGCGTTTCTATATAAGATCTTATATCTCGTGTACCCTGTGCATATGAAACTGAACGTGTATATAGGTGAGTGTATATGTGTGTGTGTAGATATACACATAAATACATAGAACTTATTACAAAGGTTAGTAAATTTTGATTTGTTTATGTTGTTTGGCCGGAGGCTGTAATTTCCGATACTTTAATCACCGCCACCAGGCTGCGTGTTACCGTTATACGATGAATACTTGCGTATGTGCATTATTTTGACTAAAATCCCCTCACATCAAATCAATAGAGCAACAATTGCATCAATTGTTAGAGCAATAAAGTCGAATGCATTTAGAGTAAACTGCTTTATATATGCAATATGTACTTAACGTAGGCACACATAAACATCCAAACATGCATACATATGAATATGTAGCGCGACGGTGAACAGTTAGGTGTACATGGTGCACAATTAACATTAATTGCGCTTTTGCATGCATTCATTATAAATATTGTTTATTGATGTTATAAACAAAACGTAACCTGACGAAACGGAAGGGAAATTATAATGAAATATAACAGGAAAAAAAAGGTATTTATTTTTGAAATATAGAACGCCCGCCCTCACGCCAATAACCTATTCAACGATCTAACATGCATTTGTAATCGCGTCTGGCGAATTTTTCACTTACATTCAGTTTCCATTCAGGTGTTAGTTATACTAAGTCCCCTTTGTTGTGGCTTTCATTCGCCGCCATTATATTAATAAAAAGGTTTCTATGTAGAAGCATAGGCTTTCAATTGGAGCAAAACACATTTATTATTTTCTATTGTGTTTTGTGTTTTATGCTTTAATCGCAGCATTGGATTACAATAAATAGTTACATATATATAAATAAAATTCCGACATTATATTTATGTATGTATATATTTGTATGCATGTATGTACGTATTTGTAAAATATCAAATAGCATAAAGTGTTTTTTTCGTTTTTTCGAAGTTTTAATTGAATTTTATTTTATTTATTTTTTTGTTTTTCTTATTTTTGTATACACTTGTGCACGTCGGCGGTCATTTTAGTTGCTTTCTATAAATTCTTTCAATCCTGCTTGGTTTTTTTTTATTTTTGTGTCTACCCAAATATTTGTCTAAAATAAAGGCTAAAAGAGGTTAAATGCCATTTTTTCTTTTTTTTTTTTCTTTTGTTTATAAAAAAAAGTAAAGAGAAATAATAAATAAAACTAAGTTAGTAAACGTTGCTTGCATAAATACGTTTCTATAAATATAGAACTCGTACGCATACAGCTCTCTACTAGCTATCAATATAAAAAAAAAAGTTCGTTTTGATTATACATAGTTTGTTGCTTAAGTCTTTTGTTTTGACAATGGCTGCTAACACACTTTATTGAATTTCGTAAATTATGAAAAAGGTATGCTAAAGAGAAAAAGAGAAACAAACGTTAATCCATATAAATTTCAAGAAACGTTTCAACTTATCACGTATTTAAAATAACATTTATAACACTTTGCCACAAGGTAAGTGTTAATTAGCTGAGTACCTTCTATAAATTTTAATATTTTGTCAGTCTCGTTAAGAAGTTTTTGTTTTTTCGATAATAATCTCTTACATTTAAAATTTATAAGAACGAATAGTAATTGAAATTGACAGAGCAATAATTATTATTTCGTTTATGAATATTAAAAAAAAAAAAGCGCTCACGTTCAATTAAGTCAGCATGGAGCTCTAAATCGATTAATTACTTATCAGTTCGATCAATAAGTAAGGCGCCCGAAATAAGTAAAACAAAATATTCTTGCGCGAAATAACATTTTAGTAGTCAGCATAATCTCCGTTTAGCTTAATATCAACGGTTTTCTTAATTTTTTACCAAAGTTAATATAGCTTATCAAGAAAGCGCACACTATTTGAGGCTTGTGCCTGTGTTGAAATGCCTTTAATAAAAATATGCAATTTACTGCGAAGTCAAAAAAGCTCATCAAATAAGAATCGAAATTAACAAGTGGTGGGAATGCACACATAACACGAACTAAACCTATAATTATGATCGAAGAAACAAAAAACGAAGTTATTGCTATTAACTGTCAGGCACAATTAGAGTACAGTGCACGAAAGAGTGTAATGGACAAATTGGGCTGTTACAGTGTCCAGAGACATAAGGTTAGTCTACTTCATTTTGAAGGGTTAAAGGACGCTGAAGTAATCTAATTTTATTACTACATTCAGGCTTGATTTCCTTTATATTCTCTTTCTTCTTTCTCGTCTATATACGGTAAGATAACAATTTAACGAGGGATATTGTCCCTCCACTTATCCTCATTATTTCACCTTTTACTACAATAATCGACCAGTTCGATAGGTTTCCTGTTCGAGTCCTTTGTAAAGGTATACCCCAGAAGATGTCTTTGGAAGGTATCGACTGGAAGGTAGTTGTTGGATGGAAAATGTAATAACGGTAGAGGAAATTCCTATCTCTGTGCATATTATTTAACTTCTGCAAAGTTTAATGTATGCTGGTGTGTTATCGTGAGGAAAACGAACTTTTTTTTTATCAAATCTAGTCGGTATCCAAGCGATTCAATGGCACATTAACAGTTCTACTCTTTTCAAGATAATCGACAATGGTTATGCCCTTTGCCTTGCAAAAAAAAAGCTCTGACCATGGCTTTTTCCACCCTGGCACACTTTCCAGGTTGGGTCCTCCATGTGCAATGACATGGCGTTGAACATTCCTAAAGCCTTCATTGACAGGAGTATATTTTTGATTGATTGCGAGCGAACGCATTGTGCACCTCGTAGCATCGTCCTTCTTTGTTGCAAAATTCGGATCTTCTTCGTCCTTGCCTCAGAGAGTCACACTTAATGTATCTTGTAGATTTAGGAGCTCATATGAAACGTTTTGTTTAATTGACTGTCGCACAAACTGCCAGCTTTACAATACTACCTGGATGCTTTGTGCGGTGGGTAATAATAATCTTTATTCATTCGATCTATCGCTAGATTCTATTAAAGTGATTAAGTGAAAAGGATTCAAACTTTTCACAGAAAACGCCCACAGCACGCCTACCTGTTTACATAATAAAAATTGTAATTTCTTTTGCTTTCCGTATTTTTTGCTTCTTATTCGTAAAGTACTATACACGCACCATATAAATCTGCACTTCAATGCAATCAAAAGTAGAAAAAATCAGCCCACCGGATAACATAGAGTATGAAAACTTAGTTATTTATCTTTTTTTTTAGAATAATGCTGATAGGTATAAAAGATTCGATCATGATCGAACATGATCGTCTTACTTGTTTTTTCGATAACTTTGTGATGCGCAGAAACAAATTTCAAAAGCCCAATAAAGCGTACAAGTTCTTAGCCAGGAATGCATCTAAGCATGTCTGCATATTCGCCTGGCCAACTGTGTAGTATCTGTGGTAAATATTCTTCCGTTAACGAAAATGAAGATATCGCGTACAATATTGCAAAAGAATCCGAAGGTGACCTAAACTTTTCAAAGGACACAACGCCTAGACTCCTAGATGGCAAAAACTTTTGTTTTGAATATAGAGAAACCAGCCACGCCTACTCATTATTAAACAGCATGAAAATTTAGTTTTTCTGCGTTTTTTACCTCTTTCGGCCGCGACCGAATATAATTTTCCTACTTTCGTTTTTTTTAATTAAAATTTGGAGCAGTTATTATTACTCGCCGTAGAGTCCCTTGACCTAAAGATGTTTCTAGAGAGTGGCTGCTGTGTTGCCATCTTTCAACATTTTTTAAAAATACATTTTTCTTCTAATCCCTTAGGGTACGCTTAATAACCTCCTCGCATACTATTATTCTACTATTTTTCCTTCCATCCATCTGTAGAAAAATTCCCAAAGGAATTCTTCTTTTTTAGGCTGTTACAGGGGTCCATCCGCTTAATAAGCAGTCAATATTCTAGATGGGATTTCTAGCGCGCACAACTGCCAACATAAGTTACTTACATTTAAATGAAGTGAAACTTTCTGCGAACGTTAGGGAAGTTAACCCAATGATAAAAAGACAAGTTATGCAAAAATTTACGATCTTCTCTCTCTCTCTATCTCTCTTGTTTTCTTCTCTTTTATCAGATTGTTTTGCTCCCTGCAGCATTAAAGATAATTGCAAGCACGGAGGGAGCTTCAGATAACTTTGAAAAAAGCTTTTTTTTACTCTCTGCATTTGAAAATTTTGTATGTTTTTTGATTTTTGAAAAACTAAAAAAAAGAAAAAAAGTTCACACACACAAACACATTATATAACATAAGTTTAAAATAAACATTTGCGCACGCTCACTGAAGAGTTAAAGTGAACGAGTAAAGTTAGTGTTGATCGTAAAAATTTTTAGTTAACTTTCGACTTTAGAAAACGGTGGACGTGTTTCGTAATTTGTAAATAAAAGTAAAACAAAAAAACCCGACAAAGACTAAACCACATGACAATTGTTTAAGATAATTAAAAAGTAAAGTAAAAAAGGTTATAAAACACTGACACGATATAATGGCGGAAAAGAAAAAAATAAATTAATTAAATTTCTTATGATAACAAAAAGTGATAAAAACACCATAAGCAAAAAAGTTATATTCGTATTGCGGTTAATTTTCGATAACCATCTAAAACCAAAAAAATGGGCGTACAAGTGATCGTCATACTTGCCTTTACACGACCTTTATTTCTCGCTCTGCAAGTCCTAGAATGTTATTGAAAATGTAAAGAAATTGTTCGATTGTGTCTTCGACGTTTCTTATAAACGATTTAGCCAAAGTAGGTGCACTAAGTTTTATCTTTCTATCTCAACATTTGCGATTTTTCGGGTTTGAAATTACAAAAAAGACAAAGTAGCGGTTTATCGTGGTTGCTTTATGGGATCCATAAGATCTATTTCAGGGTGCTCAGGAAGTGCTCAGGAAGGTCAACATTGACATGAGCTCATTTTTCAGCAGGCATGTGTGTTTCAAATCAGAAATTGATTAATAAGAGAAAAATTTATGTTTTGTTTTTGGTAATAAGAAGTTTAATCTTTAGTTGTAAACAGAAAAAAAAAAAGAAAATAAAAACATAAATGAATAAAAGTAAAAATCTATGAAAAATAATATTAATATTTACTGCATAAAAAATTTTGAAAAAACAATAAAGAAACAAATATATTGAAGTAGTAGTAACTTGCTTGACCCAGTTAAAGAAATAAAAAAAAAAAAAAAGTAAACAACAGTAACAACAATTGTGTGTGAAAATAAAAGTAAATTTTCATCATCGTCGCTTTACTTTATTCTAAAATGTTAAAAAAACATCTCAAAAAAAAAAAACCTAATTTCCCGTTTTTCAATTCCTGGAATTGTGCGGATTACTCATAAGCCGGATACGAAAAACAAAAACTAAATTCAATAAAAAAAATCATACGTTCGATTAAAATATATATATATATATATATATATATATGCATATAGATATATGTGTGTAGAAAAAAATCACAAAAAATTCCCAAAGAGCAAAACGTGTTTAAAATTTACATTTCTCGCTTGAATTGGATTTTGTTTCGTTTTCTGTTTTTATTTTGATCTTTTTTTTTTTAAAATATTTTTTTCATTTTCATAGTTCGTGTTGTTGCCATTGGTGCTGTCGTTGTTGTTGCCATTGTTGTTGTTATTGTCATTATTATTATTTCTCTATCTGTGGTGTTTCTTTTTTGCCTCCGTATATATATTTTTTAATATAATTGTTTGTTAACATAAAATAAACAGAGAAAAAATGAATAACAATAAAAAAAAGCATAAAACAAAAAAATTATATATAAATAAAATTCAATGCTTTTGCTTGATGCATCATATGACGAAAGTTTTAGTTTTTGCGGTGCATTCTCGATGTTTGTCTCTTCTATATATATACATGTGATGTTTTTGATCTTGTAACCCACTGTGCTGTTCACAGGCTTTTGCACAAATATATACACATTCGTATTTCATACATTTTATAAATCGATTTGAAGAAAATATATCATCTAATGGAATAAGAATTTTCACATTTTGCTTAACTTCAATTTTGCTCTTCTAGATTTGGTTTGAAATTTTCATTTTTAAATGTTGCTTATGTCAAAATACATGTTTTTGAAAATATATGATAGATAAACAACTGAACGAATATAAGAAGAAAAAAAAAAAGGTAACCAATAAATGTGTGAAAAGGAGTAAGAAGAAGTTGTTCCCGGTTATAGAATTTTTTAAATGATGGGCGTGTTAGAAATCAAATTGGATCTTTTAAAAAAATGAATAAACTGCTCCACGTTTATGACGATTGTTTTTCAGCTCGGACTAAAAATTACTATTGGCCGTAAGTAGTGTTTTTGTGCCGGATTTTATATTATTATACAGAACTTTTAGTACAAAACTGAAACATTTATTCATAAAAATAAAACGATTTCGTGTGCCCTGGTCCAACAGTGAATAAAACTCGGATGCTATTACAAAAGAAAGAGCAGAAAAGAAAACTAGAACAAGAGGAGACAGAGCAAAACTTCCCTTAATAACAAGTGAAAGCACTATAGTGGGCCACCGTCCACCTTTAAATACCCTACCATGCAGTCATTCACGTCATGATTATACAAAGTAAGGCATTATATGGGAAGCAGTCGAAAAAGTGGTCCGACCAGGACCATTTTAAATAGCGCTCGCTCTTGAGCCAAAACACATCAGTGCAGCAAATTTCATCAGCGCATCTTAGAAATTGCAGCATGTGAGTTAAACAAAAGAAACAAGACAGACAGACAGACAAAGGCACGGACAAGCTCAAATCGATTCAGAAAATTGTTGTTAATCGGTACAATAAAAGTCTGTCTCATCTCTAGCCATTCTGACCTTTTGCATACATCCCTAAATGTAATCCTCCTTTGTATGGCAAGTGATGAAAAGTATAATAACTTTTTCGACAAGTCTGCAATGTCGCTTTACAGCTAACCACTAAGTTTCTCGAGCTGGTAAGCTCGAACTGGTAGTTATACCCTATATGGCTCGTGGTTTAGGATATGTTAAATTTGTGTGTGCGTCCATAAAACCCAGAAGGGCTTATAAAAGACCCATCTTTTGTTATACTGATTCATTCAGAAGCGTTTTCAATGCTCGTCTGCCCTTGTTTAGAAAATGATTCTGAATCGATACAAGATTGTCTGTCCGTCTGGTGTCTGTCTATTTTATTGTTGTGTTCAATCTAAAGGTCACAATTTTTGAGATACTCCCATGGTATATGACACACTGACATGTTTTGACCCAAGGGGAAACGCTCTTGAAAATGGTTCTGATCGGTCCAACTTTTCAAACACTCTTCGTTATACGGAAAAAAATTACAATTCTCAAAATTTTTGGACAAAATTCGCCGAGTAATAGTACTTCGACATTTTAATTTATTATAAAAACTTTGGTTCGACGGGGCCAATTTCGCAACAGAAACCCCTGTCATATTACCTTTCCCACGGAAATAAACCTTTTTTTTAGTAAAAAGGTATAACTTTCAATATTTCATGATGAAAATTGGTTAATAATAGCAAATTGACAAAGAAGTGAAGGTTACCGAGTCTTGGACCACTTCTATTTCTGGTCCTTTTTTTGGATACTACCGCATATTAGAATTCTCAGGAAATGCAAAACCCTTATATGCCTAAAAGGTCTAATAGTTAATGTTTTATGATGAAAAAGTGGGCGAAGTCGTGTAGTGTGTCTTACTGTCGGCCTTGCCCGTCTGCAATGTTCTTACTTGTTTTTTTGATATAAAAATGTAGATCAACGATTCCGCGACATTTGAAGCAAAAATGAAGTAAGAAGGAAACAAAGAGTAGTTTTTCGCTTCTTTTTTTATCGGTTATCGGTTGCAAAGGATTAAAACATATTTTATAGATTTTTGGTCTTTAAGTGGCATATTTTTTGTGTGTGTAATTAAATTTTTTTGTCGCTAATAAACATTGGTTTTACTTATCTATACGCTGACTTAAACGATTTATTATTTTAATTTTCCTTTTTCGTGACAGTGCAAGACTCATGCATGGGTGCATGTATGTTTTTGTACGTATTATTAGTCAGCTGATATTATAGGTCAAGATACTTATGTCCAGCGAGAATTAATTTGTTTGTGAGCAATAAGTAGACTATAAGTCTCCACATTGGCAATACATTTCCTAAGCATTTCTTTAAACTATAACTGGGACCGCATTTTATTTTCATTTTGTTTTAAGCGAATATATGCGTAAACAACACCTAATAAATAATAAATAATTTTAATTTTTATATGTAGAGCATGTAGAGTTTTTAAAATATTTTTTTTTCTGCTGTTTATCTCTTCTTTTGTTTTGATTACCTAATTTCTTTCACTCGCTTATCGGATTATTCAATGACAGAAATTTTTCACCGGCTTTACGTGTCTTCTGTCATGTTATTCATTGTTTGTTGTCTTGACTTCTGTTTTGTTGTGTTTATGTGAAATGTATTCTGTTTGTGTCTATAAGCTGAACGTGAAGCGACGTGTTTGCAGTTACTGCGTATTGCGGATGACATGCGTTTCTCATTATGTTACGTAAACATAATACGCACCATGTGGTTTTACGTCAGCGAGTATGTAGTGACCGCATGCTTCCTCCTCTATATTCCTTCTTTCTTCTTTACGCCGTTTCGTAACAGATCTCTGTTTACGCTTTTATTTTCTTTTGTTATTGATTGTGGGGTAAGATATGACTTTTTAGGACAGTTTGTTGTTTTGAAGTCTAGAGTTTTTACCGTTTGGTTTTCTTCTTTATTTACGTTTTTTTTTCAGGTAAAGTTTTGCATATAAGTGCAACGCATGATCACGATCAAAGGTGAAATGTTGGCTAGTAATTAAGTATGGGGCGTGGATGACCCATTTCTATACATTCCAAAGCAGGCGGATTGGGTTTGTCAAACTTTTTGCGACGAAGAAATAAGCGACAAATTCCATGTCACATACATAAAGGCATTACGCTTACCGACTGGGCACACATCCACTACGTTGTGGCTGCTCTCGATCTCTTTCTTTTTTCCCACTTCTTACTAGCATGTCGTCCTACCCATCTGCCCGTTGAGAACGTGGTTATGGCTTCGATTGTTTATTTGGAAAAAAAGCTTTTCCTTTCTTGCTTACAAGGATTATTGGCGATAGCTTCTAGGTAGCACGAAGTCAAGTTCGCGCAATCAAGATATCAGACTACTTGAAATATCGAATCTTAGTGTATGTGTAATGTGTACATTAATGCAACAAACTATTGTGGTCATATGTGTCACATGTCCATAGACAACGCGACATGAAATAAAACAAACATAATTTAATAAAGACGTTACACAGCATCGTGAATCACTTGTCGTTGATCTGCAGAATTTTTTTGGAAGAAAAAGAAGAGTTGAGCATTAAGATGCAAGATGCAATTACTTCCTTCTTTACTCCATGCACTTCATTAGTTAAGTTATTTCTCTGAGAGAAAGACTAAAGTATGACATCTTACCGGTTGTCTGTAGGGTCACAATATGATCAAAAATTGATTTATAATGCAATTTTTCCACAGGCATGTGGCAAATACCACAAACCAGAGTTATAGGCGGAAATCAGCAACGCGCAAGGTTTATTATTTGTTTGTGTTGTTAATATCCGGCTTTCTTTAAACGTAAACTTAAATAATCACATAACGTAAACAATGAGTATAACACCTTTTATTGGCGACAGGGAATTTCCAAAGCGTAATATTTTTTTCCGGTTCAATAGACTATTTATAAAAACAAGTAAATAACTTGGCTAACCAGCCAACAAACCAATTACTTGAAATTAATAGTTAGCCATGTACAAAAAAGTTCAACGACAACAATGACAATATAAAACCGCATATGTCACTGCAAAAAAAAAAAATTCGCATTGATCATTGGACTTGGCATAATAACAACAACTAGTAGCATAAAAATACGGATCGAACACATGAACGTAATATGTGCATAACTTTACGTTGAATATGGAAAAAAAGAAGCACACAAAAATGAAAATAATGTAACAAAAACCGCTTGAGCTGACACAAATTGAATATGAATTACATTAAGGAGAAAGAAAGGTGTGCATAGAAAAAGAGTGCAGTGAGATTTTTATATCCACCGTCATAGGTTACGACAATAGCGGATTTGCTTTTCCGTTCGTAACATATCCCTAAAGGGGACCGCATTAGTTACACCCTTGGTGAAGGCACCCTCGCCTGTTTGTTGGTTTTCTGAGGGAAAATTAAAACTTCTTCATTCTTCCAGTCTCGCTTGGTGATCGTATATCAAATTCGATGGGCAACGCAATTCGGCTGCCAACACGCGCACAGTTCCGATTTAAGAAAACATTTTTACAAAATCTACTTCCTATAGTCTCGATTGCCTCAGCTTATATGCCTACATTCAATAAAATTTTTCCCCTTTGCTAGAAAAGCGGGTAAAAGTTTTTCATTTGCTTTTTGAGGGCAGGATTTGCTGCAGCAATAATCGGAATATCGTTTATTTTGAATTAAACATCTGTAATATTATGAAGGATTTCATTTGCCCTGTTACACTGTTGCTGCATTTCAAAAGATAGAAGTTTGCAATGTTGATTATCAACATTTTTCGGCCTCCAAATAGGCGTACTGTACTCCTATGTATATTTCAAGTATACTTTTTCGTCACAAAAGTACGTAAACGCGATTTTCGCTTTTATAATTATGAAGGACTTGCAAGGATATATAGAAGGGAATATAAGGGAAGGGATAATTTTCATTTGTTTTTGCTAAAGTGTGGTCTTAAAACCTTATTAAGAGCTGGAGTTTTCAATTTGCCAAAAAAAAACTTCTATCTTAGGTTTGAAAATCGCTTAAATCAGCTTAAGCATTTACCAAAGGCATATATGCGCGATATATATAATAGATGTGCAAATTAATTCTGTAAATCTTTCGATAAATTTCAAGTGTAATTAAAAAGTATGTGTAACCTTAATCGAAATATAAAACATCACTCTTTGCGGTCGTTTTTTGCGTCGTATCCCAAAGCTTGCGGATGCGCTCGCGATATAAACTTCGTGGTCTCAATGCGAAATTGTCATTGATGCATTTGCACAACCACGACTTTGCACAACTGCCAGTCTGCTATATACGGTTGCGTCGATCTGAACCAGGCAACCAGCTAGAAAGAGACAGGTCTGGAGAGTAATCGCCAATAGGGATGGAAACTGTGAGCCCAAGTTGAAGGTTACTTCCTGGGTTGCCCGAAAATGGAGGGACGTATGCGAACTTCTTCGTTTTTAAGGCGAAACTTTTTGGCACCAAATTTCGTAAAGCACTCCCTGTTTCATAGTTTACTGCACTTTCACTCCAAGTTAACTTAATCATTTCCGTAGCCTGAGATATATTTTTTTCCAGTTTAACACAGTGGAAAACAGGAAACAACGCGGTACTGTAAATGACATCCCCCTGTTTACATTTTTGCGTGCACTAAGCGGCAGCTTCTAGGCAATTATTTAAAATTTATTCCGTACAAACATCAACATACCTAAGTTCTGTGTATCCAAAGTTTTCAAAGCATTGAATGTTTAAGGCATGTTTTATGAAGTAAACGTTCTCAAGTTACAAATTTTATTTGTATACCTCCTACAATGTGCCGTGTTTATCGAACAAATAAATCTTCATCCTATCTTGCAGTTAAATAAAAATACAAAAGCTAATGATCGATAACCATAAACTGGGCCCAAAGTGTAATTGCGCTCTACCTGCGAGAATGACAACATTTGATGTAACCTTAACATCCGTTTGAAAAGAAAAGTTATAACGGGTTTTCATCTCATTCGACGAGTTTAGGTACTTGTATAGTACCTCAAGATCATCGTAATACTAAACCTGTTGGGAAAAACAAAGATATCCCGTTTCGCATACCTTTTTGCAACTTCTATGCAAAAAGCTTACTTAACGCGAAAATGTGATTTGAAAACAATACAAATATTTAGTGGTTGGCATCGATAGAGAAACTGATCATATTTTGTTGAGATATGTGTGGAAAAAATCAAACTTGCCCTCAACTTTTTTTTCTTCGTTAGATAATTGATTCATAGGTCGCTTTACATGTCAAAATGGGAATTGCATGTTGAGTAGCAAAAATGCTTAGTCACAGTGTGAGAATTACCTACGAGTTATGCTGCAAATTCCATTAGGACGCAAATCCTGCGCTTTGTTTGCTTCACAAGGGAATGGCAAGACAACAACAAGTTATGAGAAGGTATTGATGTTAGTGCAAACGAAAGAGAGGCGAGACATTACAAATTACTGGTTTGGTGATATATATCAGAGGTGCATTTACAAGTGATATCAATAGAAGGAGCGGCCAGTTTCTACAATAATATGGCAGTCAATTCATTGATCTCTTGTTTTGTCGCATTTAAAAAATTTTTTTTTTTAATAATGACCTTGCGCTGTTAACGACGATCAACTACAAACTTTTTTTGATCGCTTAGTTTACTATGCGCAATTTATTCCACAATTTTTCTTAAGAGATGCCGACCACCCAAAACTAATCCTCTAGTCGGCCTCATAACACTATAACATACTAAACTATTAAACACCCTATCCACTATAAGCACCCACTTTGTTCAATACACTTATTCGTTTAACGACTTTCCAAAAGAATGTTTTACATGTCGAGTGGTCGAAAAAGTGGCCCGATCCGAACCATTTTCAATCGCATTCGTCCTTGGGCCAAAAGACGTCAGTGTACCAAATCTCATCAAAATATTTGAAAAATTGTGATCTGTAGGTTAAGCACAAGACAATAAAACGGACAGACACGTTTAGATTGATGCAAAAACTGATTCTGAATCGATCGGTGGGTCTATCTCAAGCCCTTCTGGATGCTATATAGTCTACATCATCTAGAATTAATATACCCATGTAGGGTGTAAAAATAGGCCTAGTTGCTAATCCCGATTCTAACTTTAGTCCTAGAATTTATTTCTCCAGGCTTAGTAAATGATTGCTATTACTATAAGCTATATATAAAGTTTAAAGTGTTCGCTATTATTTCACAATTGTTTGTAAAAAGAAACGCTTACATACTTATTTGTAAATTGCTATTGCAAGCAATAAACGAGCGTGAAGGATGTTACGTTTGTTCGCTGCTGACATCACACAGTATATTAACGATGTATTTGTTTATGCGATGAAGATGATAAGAAAGAAGCACTAAAAGCCTGAAGCTCGAATTGAAGCAAGAAAAGAAATAACGAGAGAATTGCGAGAGAGTAACTCTGGGGGCCAAGGAGAATCGTAGACAACGAAATACGTGGTAATAAAAAATTATTACAAAAAAGAAAAACCAAAAAACAAAAAAGAAAAAATCAACGTAACATTCTCGACAAGCTTTACAACACCGTATAGCGTGTGTACATATGTGTAGCATGTTATGAAGTAAAGATATTAATAAACTTGATTTTTGTAAAACTACTTTTCGCACTGAAATCGGACAAGCACGAGATTATTCAACACGTTACTGGTATGACTTGATCATCATCTTACCTACACTTTCGGGATATTGTCTGGTTTGCCTACCAGACACTGTTCGAGTCAAGACCAAAAGAAAGCGAAAGCGGTTTTAAGATGTATGTGTGTACGATGCGCGATTTTGAAAGCAAATAGGAAATAACTGCCGGCCAGTTTTTGCTTTTTTTTTTTTCATTATGTTTACCAACAAAGTATTTACAAAATGTATGTAAGCGAGTAAGCGTATGGACAAACAACAGAGAAAAAAATAAAATAATTGACATAAATGTAAGTTATTTAGTTACGTGTGGTTAGTGTTTTAATTGTTTGTACAAACAGGTAGAAGACAACAGCATACCCATGCAAAACACGCCTTCATGTTTTCACCTAGAGTGCGGAAATTATCAAGAAGGTGGAGGTGTATGCCAGTGCGTAAAGTCACAAATTTTTGACTGATTGTTTAACTGCTTGGCGCTAACTAAGGAGTGTTCCGCGTAGTGTTATAAAAATATGACTTAACTGGCTTCTGAAATTTATTTATTTTTCTCTCCGTTTTATCGTTTTTTTCTTTGTTTTTTTTTTGCTGCTTTTCATCTGAACTCAGATATATTTGAATTTATAACGGATTACGAAATATTATTTAATTTGTTTGCATTTTTTTATTCATTAATAAATTGCACAGTTTTTTGTTTACGTTAAGCCTTAAAATAGTTGTTTTTATTTAAAATTTTTATTAACAATACGAATGATATGATATTTGATAATACTGAAGAGAAGGGCAATAAGCTTAAGAGGTTTAAGCAAGTAAGTAAGATCAGGTCATTAAAAAATTACATAAATTAAATAAATATTTTTTGTAAATTTTAAAATAACGTTAGTAAGCTACGTTTTGTTACATCTTACGCGTCCCCTTAATGCAAACAAGTCGTAATCGAAAGAGCTCGAGTTTAGTGAGTAAGAAGCCTTGTCTAGCACTCTCTAGTTGACTGCTTCCTAAGTGTCATAAACGAATTTTACTGCATGAATGGTTGGATAGATGTTATCCGAATAGCATTAGTAGTCGAACAAGTAAGAATCGCGCACCACTACCAAATCAGCGCTCGTGCGTTCCAATTGATCTGTGGAAAAAAGTTTACTTTGGTCGTAGTTATGGCGATAAAGACTTGGCATTTATTGCTTGGGTACATATCCACTAGGCTGCGGGCACCTCCATATCTCTGTTTCTCTTTCTTCATTTTATTCCGACCGTCATCGTGTCATACTCATAGGCGACAAGCCTTACATATGTACACACACATATATATAGACATATGTATAATAGGTAGTCTGGAATTTTCGAGCGGGTTTTACCGATCTCAGGTTAACTTATCTTTTTCTAGATAGCCAGACAGATAATAAGAGTTGAAGGTATATATAGTTTTAGAGAGCAGGCTTATTTTTATTTTTTAAAAATTTTCAAAGTGAACGGTTGGGTTGCAGTAGTGAAACGTAAGTAAGACGGGAAAAATTAACGTGAGCGTATGAGACATATTTTAATTTTTTATTTCAAAAAAGGTAAAAGAACTGCAGAAGCACATAGAGAAAGGTGTACTGTATATGGAACTAATGCTTTAGCAGAAGAGATTTGACAAAATTGTTTTGTGAAATTTCGTTCTGAAATGTTTTAGCAAAAGCTTTATTGCCTTCTGGTAAGCTAAGTACACTTGATTACGACCAACTAAAGGCTAAGATCGACGCATAACGATTCGTGAGATTGCAGACAAAACCTAATTCAATCAAAACAAAAAGAAAAATGCCGTACTATCTATATACTACCCATCTATACTATCTTTTACTATATATATATAAATTTCACTTTTTTTGATATCTCGCTCGTTATTTGAACAGAGCAGGTGCAAACTGATTAATTTTTGTAGGTAGATTTTGGCATTAACCATTTTACTAGACTTTAACAAATAATATCTATCCATACCCTTCCGGTCCCGTAATATTCTCTTCTTAACATAGTGATTCGGGTTTGCTGTCGATGTGGATGGTATGCCCGGATCTAGCTATGAATTTTTGAGTTTGAGTTCCTCAGAATGAAATCAAATTTTCATCCCCACTTAAGATACGATGCAAATAACACCTTCTTTTGTATCGCCCGGGCAAAAAAAACATGTTATTCACGACTGCCCCATATTTGCCGCAAAGTTTTTTCGGTGATAGAATGCTTGCTTGGCGATATATTTTGTTTTCTTCTTTGTTAATATGATCAA
This sequence comes from Glossina pallidipes, assembly GCA_000688715.1. Taxonomy (NCBI): domain Eukaryota; kingdom Metazoa; phylum Arthropoda; class Insecta; order Diptera; family Glossinidae; genus Glossina; species Glossina pallidipes. The sequence continues at coordinate 1,092,807 of KK499795.1, forward strand.
TTATTCACACCATGTTCCCTACCTATGTAAAATAGTGAAGGTTGAAAGAATGGGGATGGATCGTAGCGTAGTGGGAGTATGTGCCCAATCGGTCATGTGTTAACCGTTGTAAGCATTCGCTATGGCTATGACCAATCATGCTCTACCCAACTGAGCTTCGAACCTGCGAAGACAGACTTGATGGTAGTCACGACGCTTATCTACTCGGCTACTCTGTGTGTTATGATATATGTTGATATTACGATTGCTTGTTGTTGCTAGTTGTCTATGCTGTAAATAAAAACGCAACTTTATATACTCTACGGGGGAAGGCCAACCGAGTTAAAGTTGCGGTTTCTTAAAAAATTGCGCCTGCACTTTAAAAATTTGTGCCAAATGTTTTTTTTAATACAAAACGCTGGCAAAGCAACTATGTTGCAAAAGAAAACAGTTTTGTTTAATGCACCATATAGTTCGTCTCAATTTTTTTTGCAAGAAAAATAATTATGAAAGAAAACTTGCAATATAGTGTCGCTTATTAATCGATTGTTTGTTTTTTTTATTATTTTGTACTTCCTGTGGTCCTTTGTTCATTAGCGTCGAAATCTGTGGATCCCACTTAGTGCATAAACTCAGCACTTGTTGATGTACGTATAATAAGGGTTATCTTCGTTCGTCTGTTAGATTGAAAGCATTCACAAAGTAGGCATCAACGTCTTGCTGGTTGTATTTGGAAAATTATTACTTTTATATAATTGCGTCTACCTTTTTGGATCTATTATGAGTTATTCTTCACAGTTTATCTTAATGTCCCACGTTTACGTTTACGTTATGCTTTGGATGTGGAAATATCAATGGCCTACATTCCAGCTTATTTGTCCTTCAAAGCTGATGCGAATAATAGAAAAATCCCTTGCTAAGCCATTATTTATTTAAAAACAATAACAACAAGAGCGGCGACAAGCAACAAAAGCTACGGATTTTATTTTGGTTTCTACAGCATTTTTATATTGTTTGGGCACTTGAAAGCTTTCGCCCCTTGAAATTTAGAGTTGAATTAATTATTTAATAATTTCCTTGACAGGTTATATAATTGTCGATTGTTGCAACCTGTCCAAACACGTTCGTTAATCATTTAAGCACTCCAAGAAATAAAAAAACACAAAAAACACCACAAATAATATGCTGTAGCTCAAGCAATCGAGCATTTAGTGTAAAATCTATCGATTTAATTCCCTTTTTTAATTATTTAATTTAATTATTTCAATTTAGATTGATCTTCCAAATTAATCCAAGCCGATTCGACCAAATAATCTGAACGGCATGTGTTTTTAAGTGGAGGAGCTAAAACGATGCCTTCCTTTTAGTGCTGGAGTATTTATTTATTCGGCTAATGCGAGGCAAACATTTACGGCATACAAAGAAGCTTACAGTTACTCATGATACCCTACACCACTTGTGATGCAAGGACATATTAAGTTTGTGCCTATGTGTGCAATACTCAGAGGGACTTGAAGTGGACCCATTTTATATTGTACCGATCGATTCAGAATCACTTTGAAAGCATGCCTGTCACTCTGTCTGCCTTCTTTTCTTGCATAGAAACTAAGGGACACCATTTTTGAGATATTTTGACGAAATTCGGCATACCGACAAATTTTGGCACAAAGGCCAACATGGTTCTGATCAGACCTTTTTTCGAACACTTCCCATATAACACCTTGTTTTGAAAATCTACGTCAAAAATATAAGTGGACGGTTTTTACGTGTTTTTTTGCTTCAATTTATAATAAAAGAAAACTTACACTAAATTTATATATCGATTCATGCACATTTATTCGGTATTTATTTATATGGTCGCTTCATGGAAAGTATTATTATTGTTGTTATAATTAATTTAACGAGAGAAATTCTAGGACTAAAGTCTCAAAGCATTAGGACCTGAGGCTATCTATCCGGTTTATTGAAAACTCTAACATATTTGAGTTTTGGACCACGACCATTGAGTTGTTAGTCGAGATCCTTTGCTTACTCGGCCGCTCAGACGGATCATTCAAGGAAAATATGTGTTCAGATATATTCGGAACTTTCAGAGTCGAAACCATGAGTGTGTTTGTTCAAGCAAAGTAAAAGGAGTTAAATAAATATATCGTTCATACTTAAAGCGGAAGAACGAAGAGTTAATTGGGATAAAATGCCTCGTATTAAAATTAATTTCATTAAGTAAAACAGGTGAGAGATCAAACCATCAAACTATTTAACCCCAAAGGTGACTCCAAGTGCAAGTCTTCACTTATAAAGATTGACACATGGGGGCAAAAGACAATTGGGACTTCATTCTAACCCTTTGATGAAAAACATAGAAATATATGGGAATTTTTCATAAATCGAAATATTCTTTAAAGAAATCTCGTAGGGATCGTTCTTTTAAGTCGCAAAAGTCTAGTGTCCTCAAAACTACAAACAAAGATTAAAAGTTAATTGTTTCAGAAGCAGCGGTTACTAGGATTGGAAATATCCCCTTGGGTTGCGACGGTGATGTGGCGTGCTAAATGAAATGTTTATCTAATCGTATATCTGAGCTCAATTAATTTTAATTGCATTTCCCTTCAAGCGCCACTGCAGATTATTACGAATAACAATTTTCTAAAACAAAATGTAAGAAGAAACAAAAAAAAACGTAAATAATTCGTAAGACTTCAATATATGCTAAAATAAAATTAAATAATAATGTTTTCTTAAATAAAAAACAAAAAAAAAAAATTTTATTATATAGCTAATCAAGGGAACTTTGAAAATATGTATTTATTGCATTGGAAACGTGTTAACATAAAACTAATAACTAAAGCAACGGTAATGTAAAAATGCATGAAAATAGTTTCTTAATCACCACGCTAGACTTAGTACTTCCATTACGGTAGTAACATAAATTTAAATAAGAAATTTTTTTGATTTATTTGTCTATATTTGTCCATCCATCCATCACCCGTCGAAAATCGCCCTGATTGTGAGAATTAAGATAGAAATCTAAGACGTGACAAATACGTTGTTGAATATAAAAACGGTTGTTTTTCATTTCTATTAACACTACCTACGATAGATAGTCGGTTATGACCATTGCAAGATTACGGAAAAGTCAAGTGCAAAGCTAAAATTTTCATAAATAATGAGATACTTCACCGTTTATATTTGTACCGTAAACTTAAGATGGTAACTACACATGATTCGCCCCTAGCTGAATATTAATATTAATTTCTCACTTGTTTTTGAAGCTTACGAAAATGAGCAAAAAAAATATTAACATTTAAAAAATAATAAATAATAATAATAATTTAATAACAATATTTCTTTGCCCATAAAAGTCACAAATATAAACATACAATAATTTTAACTTTATATCTACGGAAATAAAGAGTTGAATTTATGCAAATGAAAAAAAAAAAGAAAAAAAGTGGAATAAACCGTTTCTTTTTGACGTATTAATAAAAAAATAAAAGCAATAAGGAAGAAATACTTATGTTCGGAACGAATGCCAAATGTTCCCTATTTTAAGGAAATTTTTATAAGAAAGAAAAAAGAAAATGTATACCTAAACCCGGTACGTCTCGTCTTTGATCCCAGCTTGCGCTTCCGTTTAGACATGCCTTCGATGCTTTATAAAGTGAGACATACTCTACGATTTATCAAGAAGTGTTCCCGTAGATTTGAAGACCCGTATATAACAAAAGGTTTATTTAACGCGTTGGTTAAGCCAATTCTAGAAAACGCGTCCAACTTATGAACGATGATATTGATTTAATTGAGTCCGTTCAGAAACAGAATCTTACGTAGGCTGAGACAGAGTTTCAAGTACGCTCTTCCCCCGTACGTCATCCGAAACTGATTAAACTTCGAAAACTTTATGAGCGGAGACTTGCTGCTGGTGTGACCTTTGTGGTCAATGGGGGCAATCTTGTTACCCGGATTACTTGGAAAAATTAATTCTAATGTCCTCCAGCTAGCATCGAGGCACTTTATCCTTTCTATCGCACGAACAATGAACTTTTTAACTATCCCTGTTAATGATTATTATCATTTATAGTCTTTTTTCTCTGATTCGGTTACCGGAGTCGTAATGTTAATAATGCACTCGCCGTAATTACGAATTGCACTATTGTTAGTAGATAGCATGTATATAAATTGTGTTGAATAGGCATCAATGCACAATATGACTTTTTTATATCTTTTTTCAAAATAAATATTTTTCAGCTTCTTTGTTTACCGTGAATGGCTGTCTTTTATTAGCCGAATAAATAAATAAAAAATTCTTTTAGACGAATGACAACACGACTGTCGATTGATTAGGGTTATTGTTTTGTAAGTCTTTAAGATAGCCCTGGAAGGCATTTTTAGCAGATATTCGTTGCAGCAATAGTACGTTCGAACAACAGCAGATACGTGTGTAGACAAGTCAGGCAAAATAATTTTATTTTCTGCATTTAAAGAGTTTAACTGAGGACTTTGCATACCTTTTAGATTTTTGTCTACAACTTTGTATTCTTTAAAAGTTCGAGCGAACGATCAGATAGATAGTATCTTACGTTAGTCAAGAGTATATTTTTATATCTGATACATATTTCTGTGTGTGGGACCAGCAGATTGAAACACCTAGTGATGTGACATGTTCCAGAACCAAAATATAAAAATAATAATAATTAAAATTGATTTCATACGTAATTTTATTTATCTACGTAAAGAGCATACACACACAATTGTATTAATTTTAACTTTATGAAAAAAAAAAAGATTAAAAAAATGCTCTCAATTAAAGCAACATAAAAAAATACATTTGTTTTTGTTACTATTGTTGACAAATTGACAACATTTTCGTTTCGTCGCCAAGCTGTTGCAAAAAGGCATATATGCCAGCACGTTTTTTACGTGAATATTGGATTAAATATAATTCTTTTAATGTGCTGCGCTTGCTGCTTTTACTATCACATGAGTGAATAATAATTTTACTCTCTTCACTATTTATGTTAACTAGATTGGTAAGTGCGTTTGTTTTTATTATATTTTAAAACGAAAAAAAAAAAAATGCATAGATTTTATGTGACAATCAAGTTAGTAATAAGTGTAATAGAAATGTGTGCCGACGATTGGATGTTTGTCCCCTCCGGAACTTAAAGTCAGTGATGCACGTGGTTATACATTTTGCGGCTCCGAAGGTAGACGTACATTAAATACACTTCCGATTGAAATTTGGATAAAATTCTTTTTAGTGTAATGTTTGCACACTGAGAATATTTGTGGAACACAACAGAATCTCATCCATGAGATAGATGTTCGTTTCCCAAGCGCCAAAAGTTTAAGGATTGTTCGCGTAGACTCGATCCTTTGCGGAACTTCACAAACAATATCCAGTAATGAGAAATCGCATAATTTTAGGCGTCACTGCGTGTGTTTAGGTGTTGTACGGCTTGTGCCCCAGTCGTGTTGAAACCACATATCTTCCATGTTTTCAATTTCAACACCTAAAAAAAGGTGGCAAGCATGCTGCTATAGCAACTAGAATTGGCGGTTTGCGCTACATCCTCCACACCTCCAGACCCAATGCCTTTTTGGAAGTGCAATGGTTTTTCATCAGTTTCTTGTGGATTTTCATCGCCGCAGATGCCTTAGATACATGTGTATACAAGCACTTTGTTCTGCAGCGGTTTTCTTTTTATTGTATTTCCGTTGTTTCAATATTATCGTGTTACATATGTATATTTAATAATAATTTCACTTGGTTTCAATTATCTATACGTTGCTACAATTTCCCTTTGTATTGTGAATTTCACGAGTTTTGTCGTTCACGACGACGAATATTTTATCGATTTTAGCCAATGTTACTCTTTTTGTCTGCTCATCTGTCCGATCAAAAAACGATTCACCGACATCTCTCTCTCCCTCCATCAATTGTTCTTTGCGTTATAACAATTTTGAAAGTTTTCATGTTTTGCCCTCATCGACTACGTGCAATAGATTCCAATATGGAACGAAACACATATATTTAACACTTTACCGACTACCAACCGGTAATGTATTAACAACTTTTTTATCGCCGCCGCTTACATACGGATAGTCGGCTGTCATGTTCATAAACAATCATTTGCTATTTAGTAGTACAGAGGTAAAACTCGTTACCTTTGGTCGTTACTTTGCTTTGTAAGCAATTCTATCCAGTATAAGAGAAGCATAGATATTCCGCGCGAGAGTCTAAACCAAAACAGAGCCAAGGCCAGGGACGATATGCGACGGTGCCTATACAACATTTATAGGAAAATTGAATAAGACTCACGTTGAAAATTGAACTCCTAATGTGGCACATGTCTTTATCTTACGATTCATCTCTAATAACGGCTTATATTATAACTGAGACGATCGACTATCAACACCGTTAGTTAGATTTCCTGGCAGACTTTAAGCGAAAGGGAATAAATAAGAATTAAGTTGAAAGGCTAAAATGTATTGCATTCTTTTAAGGAATCATAGAGAGTTTATTCTATTTCTTAATTACTCAAGGGTATGTTTTAAGGATACCCTCGCAACATGCGGTGATGAAATTAAAATGCTTTGTGTACCTAATCATATTCGTTTGCTGAAGAATGAGCAAGGTAATCGTGCGGCGAAATCTGCTGCTTCCGTACGTCTAATTATGGACGATGTCAGGGAAACGTTGAAGCTTCACGGTGGCATTGGAAGGAAAGTTAAAAAGAATTTGTAGAAGCGCACCTACAATGCGATTATCATCATTAATCCTCTGTTAACCCCTGTCCATTATATCGAAATAACGTTGAGAAAATCAAGATTAAAACATTTGCGAGAATTCTTTCTGGATACTTCAGAAATCTTCTCCGTTAATCTGCAATTGTGGATAAACTGCTAAAATAAAGCACTTTTTTGTGTCTGCCTAAACTGTTCTTTTTTTGGTAAAATCGTTCGGAGCAACTAATCCTATGTACATCCTGAAATTCGTCACAGAACCCAATATCAATTTAATATATTACCTCATTAAAACCAGTAGACTTAATATCGAACTTGTTTCTAAAGTAGAGCCGATAGCCTATGGTGCTGGTGGTCAATTTATTTTTGTTTTAATCTAAGAATTTATGCCATTGGTCTAAAACAAGTGAAAACACTATGGTGGAACGTAGCCCACCAGTAAATACCCTACACCACTTCTTTTAATATAGTCGTTTTTATAACCACTTTTCACAAAAAGCTTTTGTATAGGGAGTGGTCGAAAAGGTGATCCGAAGTGAACCATTTTCATCAGCGCTCGATACTGAACTAAAATATATCGGTCTACCAAATTACATTAAAATATATAAAAAATTATGACGCGGACGGACAGACAGTCGGACAGACAAGCTTAGATCAGTGTAATAAAAGTTGGATCTATCTCACGTCCTTCTGGGTGTTGCATACATCCGTACGAACTTTAGTAAGCTTCACAATAAACTAGTTTCTGAGTTACTCAGAAATTTGAAACTCAAATCTTTGTGAATAGCCTAAGTTTACACTACATTTAATTTTTCTCGCGATTATAATGCTTACGCGTAATAGTTCTTGTATTTGTACGCCGATATGCTTGATATACTTGTATTTGCATATTTTCTTGCATTTATATGCGGGCGTGATTTAATTTTATTTTATTTCATTTCGTTTTTTTTATACTGCTCCGTTCATTTATTTACTGCATGTGAATTATTTATTGACAAAGATAAAATTAATCTTGAATTCGACTTTATTTCTACTTTATTCCCACGGTTATATGGGTGCATATACAAATAAAAATTATTATTAATGACAATATTTGTAGAATAAATTAACTTTAATTCTACGGAAATATTTGTCACAAATGTAGTTTTTATCTCCTACACCACTTGGAGTACAAAGATATACTAAGCTTGTGCGGATGCATGCAACACCAAGAAGAAATCGGGAGAGACCCACCTTTTATTATACCGATCGACGCAAAATCAGTTTCTGAAACGATCTAAGCTTGCCCGTCCGTCCGCCCGTTTTTCCGTCCGTCGTATTTTCTTCTATTCAATCTTCGGGTCGCACTTTTGGAGATATTTCAATGAAATTACATAAACTGACGTGTTTTAGTCCTACGCTTTTGAAAATTGTTTGGATCGGACTACTTTTTCGACTATTTCCGATGTGGACGTCTTATTGTGAAAAATGCTTATATGAATAACTATAGCGTGGGGTAGGGTATTTAATGGTAAGCCGTGGCCAACTGTAGTGTTTTTACTTGTTAAAAAACAGAACCGATAGTCTTACGAGGTGCTAGTACTTGTCCTAGTTTACCCCTCGAATTTTCTTAGGGCAAGTAAACTTCACCTGGTCGCAAGCACTGAGAAATTCTTAGGTGCAAAGTAAATGCAACGTCTTATACTTACATTAAATGTAATAAATGTTCTTATGGTACCCGTTTATCTAGTAAAACTAGTGTTTGTGAAAAGCGTGCGTCATAATTATAGTTATAACAAAAACCATAATTAAATATTAGTTTTGGTAAATCGTATTATTTCTGTTACGCAAACGACTTTAAAAAGTACAACAAGCAAAAAAATTGTAATCGGCTGTGACCGAATCGTTTATACGCCCCCGTCAACTTTGTCCTAAAAAAATAAATTTTCTGCTCGGGGATTTTTCTACATAATAAACACGGAAATTTTTATCGTGTGTTTATGTTGTAGTGCATGAGTAATCAGCAAAAAGCTCAGAAAGCAAAAGTGTTGTCATTGTACGTTGCCTAGTGGGCATGTTCTTTGATCGATTTGCCCCATTTTCAGTATTAATCTATGTGCAGAAATTTCCATTGTTTCTACCCAATTTGAAGCCAATTTAACATCGACCGACAGTAGGACAGGCGTTTGAATCGATTCAGTGTTTGACATGGAGCAAAAATATATGCGCTTTATGGAATCGCTAAGACATTCTTCTGCATGCTGCAAACAAAATGACTGAATAAACGTAAAATGATCTCCAAACGCAAGGTTTACTCTTTTGGTTATCTAACTTTGCTCTAATAGGGCCATCGGCAGACGATTCTAACGAGTATCCTGGTAAGAGTCCTCGGAAATATCTTCACGGAAACCAAGGCTGTGCCCCAAACATGAAAAATTTGTCGATGTTTCCTTGGGTGTGCGTAAGTGAAATTGTTTCAGTTTCTAGTGTACTGCGTAAGGATCAGAATCACTTGAGCTTGATGCTCAAGGGATGTCTACTCAGTATATCAGTTTGTTATTTTTATTTTTACGACTATGGCAATGCCACAAGAAGATGGGTCAAATTGACACATTTTGCAAAATGTCAACGACTTTTTTCAAAACTTTTGCTATCTTTATATTTAATATCGAATATTTGATATTCGCTTCAAGGTAAATAAAGCTTTTCTATCTACTTTATTATCTTTCTTAGTTCAATTTTGTAGTAAAAAATTTTTTACGATAAATTTTTTTATTCTTCTTTTGTAGATTTTTTCTTCTTTTTCATATACCTGATTGAACGCGAAGTTGTTGTTGGCCTTTTTTTTCTTTTTTCTTTTTTCTTTTATTTTGCTTTGCATAATCACGTACTTTGATTAATTAAAAAACTTCTCGAAAACCTCATTCATTCACAATTATGAGAATTCTACTAAAGAAGTGAAGGAGAAGAAAATTCGAAACAGCAGAAACACAACAAAAAAAAAAAAAAAAAAAAATCTTATAATCATTAACCCATTTTTTTTCGCTATTTAGACTTTCACAAAAAATTTTGTAAAATTCTATAGAGTCGCGATTATGATGCAGGAGGAAAGTAAGAACAAAAAAAAAAAAAAAACACAAACTACAAAAGCATCAATAATTTATAACTAGTTTTTCCCACAAACTAAGAGCGGCAGAAAAAACACCAAAAAAAAAGGGAAGAAAATTCAAAGTCCGTTCAACATCCGCTTATTAAATTTAACCAATCGAACGTAGTGTAAAAGAGAATCTAACGTTAATGAAAAAGAAATAATGTAAATACTATATAATAATAATAAAAAATAATGATATAAAAACTGAATATAAAAAATATTTATATTTACAGCAAAAACATTAATGCAGTAATGCCGCACTATAATAAGAAGAACAATAAGAATTTTTGCACAGAAAACAGTATTGAAAAATATTTTATACAAAGCAATTAAATAAATAAAATACAAAAAACTTGAACTGAAATTGTTACGTAAAGACCGACCTGACGATGTATTACCCTTTACTGAATTCTAAACAGATATATGAAGAGCAACACCATCGATACAGAATTGGCGGTAATTATAAAGGAAAGTAGTTGGACTCGTTTAGATTGGTAGGTAGTGAACATATTGACGGACGTAAGTGCTGTAAGCATTCGTTTTCATTGTGTTGCAAAATGAGGTAAATGCTATAGCGTTTCAATTTTGCAGGCAGTTAATTAGTTTTCATTTATATTTTACAACTTTAACGTATTAAATATTTATTTATTCATTGTCTATGCATTTTGTAAATAAATTTAAAGACTCCCGGACAACTTAGATCATATGCTCGCTTGTCTTGAAAACTTTATCGCACACTTGAGATTTGAACACGCGACCGTTGAGTTCTTAGTTGTGATTCTGCACCTATTCGGTTGTTAGTTGAAGAATTGGATATGTATCCTCGTGGATGTTATCGCATTGATTTCATATACACAATCATATGATGAGTACCTTTACGAAACATTTGTAATCAGCTTTCGGATAACACAATGAATTTTAAAATAAATTGACTGTCATTAACATTCAACTAACAAATTCATACTAACAAACATTCTATTCCTCCAAAAATTCTATTCCTCCAAAAATTCAAAAATTCATACTAACAAACATTGTATTCCTCCAAAAATTTGACATTTTTGGAGGAATAGAATGTTTGCCGTCAGTGTGTTAGGTCTATGGGGATTGAGGAATTAAACAAAAAAAAGAAAAAATAAGCAAAGTGGGTCGATATCGTGGCATTATTTTATTACCTCATATATTTATGACATGTTCATCACATTCTTTACCTTGTATGTGTGTTCTAGCAGGTGGTGTATTCTATGCTGTCTTTCATAATTATTCTCCATATTTTTTAGAATATATTTTGTTTTACTTTTTTTTTTTTTTTTTGACAAGGTAGCAAAAGGTATTACCAGCATGGCATGCTGTTTTTTGTATATAGTTGAAAGAAAAAAAAAACATGCCAACAGAACATAGACCGCGAGAGAGGTTTCATTTTTTTTCTACATGCACTTCATTATGTTAAAAAAACACTATTTGATATTTCGCTGTATTCGTCCGTTTTGTTGTTTTTTGGCCTTTGTAGAAATCACCACCATCAGCACGCAAACATAACAAAAACTGAAAAACAAAAGAACAATTACAACAAAATCCGGTTGAAGTGCTATTTTGTTTTACTTTAAATAATGATAACAAATAACCGTAGATGCTTACTCATGTGCGTTAAAAAGAAAAAAAAAAAAAAAACAGCTCCACCACTTTTTCGTACTAACCATCGGAGTGTGTATTAACTTTGTCATAATACATATGCGGAGAAAAACTGAAAAATCTTATAACATCTCCCTTATATATAAATGAATGCACTTTGTTCGCCCAGTAGTGGGAACGAAAGTTTAACGAGGAGTACTATCTCATTATTGCACTATTTTAAGTCTCGAAAATTGAATGGATTCGTAAAGCCCTGCTTGCATTCAAATTTCTCACACAACTTCAAAAAGCAATTAAAAGTAAAAACGCCTTAAAACCATTCAATGTTGAATTCCTCACTAGTTGCAATTTATTCGATTATGAGATGCTTCATAATCTCCAGTGAACGATCGGATATATCGCTTTTGGAATACACTCATGTACACTTCGTAGTTTAAAAACACAAAAAGGGAATAAAAAAATATGTATACTGCAAAGTGACAGAATTGTTTTATACACCAAAAAGAAAGTAAGAAAACAATATCCGCCTTGCGCTCACTCTTTATAACACAATACATAATAATATGTAATATATATATACAAAACATAACAAACTATACTAAATAGTTTAATACCTAATTTTTGCTACTCGCTAACTATTTGCAAACAAACAGCCAGGGAAAGGTTAAATGCATTAAAGTCGTATCGACTTCCAATCTCACGCGATTGGTAAGACATAACTCAATAAATCTCCTATAAGACCTATATACACTATTGACTACTCGATATGAATTTTGAGCAGGCCCACCCCTGAAACGATAAGCGTTAAAAAACTCAAGATATTCCGGCTCATTAGTTGGTTTAGTGAGACTGCTTTTCTGGTAACTTTTTACGTCTTCCGCAGGTTGCTGTTCACCCGGCTGGCGGACGATTTAACTCTGGAATGTAGAAACGAAGCCTTGTCTCCTCCATTCTCACATATCGCTGCGTCCTCTTCTGAGATAAGTCCCTTGTCGACCCATTTTCGTAGATTTTCATAATGTAGCGCTGCTCAGAAAGTGCGTGTTCCGTTGATGAAGATAAGCGACAAGAACGACGACCTGTGTTTGGTCAGTGCATAGACTAACACTTCATAGTTGAGTGTCTAGTAAAAAATTACTTTGTGTTGTTGTTTTCGATCTTCTGGTTGTTTTTATTTTTTTTTTTTTTTTAATAGCGAACAGTTGAGATCGATTAAATTTTGTTGGTAGCGAGTTTAATAGCGAATGACAGATGAACTTTTTCTCATCAAGCAGCGGATATCGGCTTTTCGCCAAAGCAATTTAGCCTCGAAGTCGCTGTTAATGATACGCTTGGCTCTGTTCAAGAATTTTACGCTTGCGATTCCCAAAATGGATAAGCATTTCATCCTCACTTAGGATAGCGAGTGCTCTTTATATGGCGTAAAACTCGATGTTTCCGTTGATGTTCCAGCTGTAAAAAAACACAACTTCAGCCGTCGCGCCATTTAAAGGCGCGAGGTGATGAGAGCCGTCTATGGCAAATTCCGGCTTCGTGCTTACATCCCTAATATGTAATGTGTCCTTTCTAATAAAAATTAAATTTTCTCAATAAAACGATAAACGATTTGATTTGATTTGATTCCTTCATGCACTTTTGAATGTTTATCCACACAGGTATTATTAAGAATAAAGTAAACCTACCACAAGCAACAACACGTATGGTCGAACATTTCTTTTGTATAGGCACTCTTCCTTATTCCTTCGCCATAGCGGCGTAGCGAACGAAGGAATAAATTTAAATAAATTCGGTATCATGTTGTGTGGTCCCTTGCTGTGGGCATCATACACGTAATCAACACATCAATGTAGGTAGTTGCTCACGCCGGGCATATGAATAAACTTTAGTACCTATTGATTGATTATTTGAAGCAGATTGTTATTAGTGTTGTTGGCAAAATTGTTCTGATTGGTTGAGTTACACGACTGTAAGTAGCAGAAAACTTCTGCTTTTTCTAAGGCATCAAGGTAAAGTTTGTCTCGAAGGGAAAGCAATTTGTTTTTCATTTGTACGAGGTTATCGTAACGATTACAGTTGCCCTCACGCAGTAAAATGAAATGAAATTTTTTTAATTTGCGTTAAATTTGACCAATACAAGCGACTGTGCGTGGCAAGTAATGCTTTTTATCTTAGATTGACGTCTACTATAAATACCGTTGAGCTAACATTTTCTATTGACACAAAACACATGTCATAGTTAAGCCTGCGACAATTTCATTCCTGAAGAAGCAAATGGATCTGAAAGCGATCCGTGCTTATATTTAATAATATCCTGTGCACCCTAAGGATTTGTGTACTTTTCATTTGTTTTCTTTACCTCTTAATCGATAGTCATAAAATTTAAAATGATTTATATATTTGGTTAAATGAAACAACTTTTTAAATGCGACAGTTTTTCAAAATTTTTATTTAGTTTTGCTTTTTTAACACACAGCCTTTCAAAATGTAGTGGTTTGGCTTGTTATGGGGGCACGCTTTTTAATTTAAAAATAATCTCCCACCTTCGCGTTCTTAATTGTTGGTAATAAACATATATACGTATGTGGAATTTTTTTCCATCGTCTTTTTTTTTTTTTCTTTTTCAAGCATAATGCTTGCACGGCTGGCTGTATTTACTGTCATGAATATTTAACAAATCTATTAATATAATAATGCACAATGGAAAAAGTATATAATATTTTGCAGTTAATGGTATACGAAAAAAAATATTAAAAAATTTCATACGATATTTATCAATTAATTGAATTTTTATGCCGACATTTTACCATATATATTTTCTATATCTTAAAAAGAAAAAAAAACAAATATGCTAATTAAATTTGATTATGAAAATTTTTTAAATGAATTTAAATTTTTAAGTATTTATGCGTTTCGTAATTTATGCAATATTCATAATTTCTTCATTGAATTTTTTTATTTTTTTTTTTTGAATTTAAATTAATTACAGCACGTTATAGAGGATTTAACGATTCCTACTTATCACCTTAAAGCATGAAGGGTTGGTTCGATGCATTTCGAGACGATGGCGGACCTACGCTATATTCGTTTTCGAATCGTACTCCCGTTACAGGGGACGTATCTATCGTAGCAGTTTCGGTTATGTTTGCAACATTCTATGTTGCATTCTTAGTTATTTTTCCAGGTGTAAGAAAACAGGTAAGCAATCGATAACTTTTTTACACAAAAATTTACTCACATTTAAATCAAAAACATTTCAATCGCAATTGTATGGTTCGTTGTAATACATGCGACTACTAATGCATGAGACTAAACTTAATTAATAGCAAGCAAGAGATGTGAACACAAAAAAATTGTAGAAACTAATAGCAAACTAGTGACTCTATTTGTCAGCAGATACATATGTATATATGCACATCGTTGCTTCATAAAAAGGCATTTATCAAATAAAAGAGTGACTCCGAACTCTAAGAGGAATTCATTAAGAAAATATGACTGACTTTAGTAAGTTTTACGAAAACAACATCATCATCCTTATAGCTTCATATATGTAGTAGAGTATACGCGAATACATGCTGTTATCTATTTGAGAATGTAAAGGTTTACTTCTCGCCTAGCACTTAATTGATCTTTTGATTTTTTTGTATTTTTGTATTGATTTTTTTGTTTTATATTTTGATTTTTTTATCTACCACTGCAATAGAAAATTTCTCTTAACACCATGCAATATGAAGCAATCCGTCGCAGGTTTTTATATGCATCTACCACAAGACCCATATTTGCTTCGCCTTGAATTTTGTCTGAGAAAAAAATCAAATAACAGCATAATAGCGGGCCAAGACCACCCGTTAATCCCCTACATCACTTGACTTAATACAGGTACTCCTTATTTTGAAAAGTTGTTGTATGGGAAATAATCGAAAAAGTAGTCCGATTCGAATCATTTTCAATAGTGTTTGTCTTTGGATCAGAACACGTCAGTATATAAAATTTCATCAAAATATAGGTTGAACACAAATATATAAGACGGACACACGGACAAGTGGACAGAACGACTGATAGGTTCAGATAGATTCAGAAAGTAATTGTGAATCGATCGATGTAATGACAGGTGGGTCTATCTTAAGTTCTTCTGGGTGAGGTGTACATACGTACAAACTTGTTATATGGTGTAAAAGAATTTATATTCAAATTTAAAATTTCAATAAGGGCTTGGGTCCGTAAACATGATTTTCTTGAATTTGGCAGATCGATGAACACGCACGCTATGGATTAATTGAATTTGCTATGTCTATTAAGCTGAATCTGGATGTTTTCTCATAAAACTGTCAGAGTTATTTCTACACACACACAACTTAATGCAGCCCTCTAGCGGGTACAAGAGACAAGTGCGTGGTGCAGTTGTCATAACCTAAATAAAGTCTTTTTTTTTAGGCTTTTAGTTTCATACTAGTGAAGTAACTGAATTTTGTAAAATAATTTCGGTGCATGTATGTTGAAGCATGTATGTTATAAAGCATATGGGAGGCATACGTATGGATATATATATATATATATGTATATATATATATATTTGTGTTATATGCATTTGTGAGAAGTTATTTTATTTGCAATATCTATCTAATATAAAGCTATTGCTTGTTGTTGTAGTTTTCCGAAAAACCATGTACTTAATTATCTGAAAATATATGTAAGTATAGTATATGGTCTTTTGTATCGTTGTTTTTTTTTTTTTTGGTATTGTTGCTGTTGTTATTATTATTATTATTATTATTATTATTATTATTATTATTATTTTTGTACAGCATTAGATATACAATATTTTCCATTTGAAAATGCACAAATTCCGATTTTCAATTACCATTATTTTGTCAAAACATATTCGAATTCACTATAATAGAAATGCTTTACTTGCTTCACTCGTTTTCCCCGTCCGGCCGTTCTGCTCACAACATTTTATGCTCTATCTGTTCTATTCAATTAATGTAAATTTTCTAATCATTTTTGCATATTTGGTACAACAATCATTATTATTAGTACATTTATAAAGTTATATATATTTGTACGTATGTCAATATATAAATATATATATCTATATATAAAATGCGTGTGTGTGTGTATGTGTGCGTGTATGTTCTCATGTATGGAAATGTTGATTTTTTTTTATTTATTTATTTTTTTTTATTTAAATCGTGTGCACATTTACTGTAATTTGTTATACATATTTCTATGTTGTGTTGAAAATGTCCGATGTGATTTGCTTTGCTTTGATTATACCTGTATGTCAGTGTATGATGGAAAAATTAATGTGTGCAGTTGTGCTATATGTATCTACGTATACATGTGGATACATACATACATGCACACACACACATGCCCATATATATATATATATATATATATATATATATATTTATATGCATTATATGTTCACATATATAAAAATATATATATATATATATATATGCATGTAAATATTTATATATATATGCACATGTGTCTACTGACTGGTGTACGCACACCAAATGACAGTTGCTAACATTAAATGCCAAAATTATATATTCTTAAACATATAATTTTGTTTATGAGAATTTTTGTTATTAAAATTAGTAACAATTTAATTTAATATGATTTTCAATTTATATTCAATATATTACGGCATCCAGAAATTGTGTCATTTATAATCCATTAAAATTGGATAATTGTTAATTAAGTTATTTCAAATTTTATTAATTTCATTAATTTCACAAAAGTGCTACGGGTGCTATGGATGGATGCCGCATTCATGATAACATTTCTACGAATATTGTTTCCATTAATATTATTTCAAATTAAATGTAAAGCAAAGGTCAACCAAACAATCATACACTGATATGGTAATCAAATTAAATTGTGAATTAAACTAAAATAATAGGTCTTTTAGTTTAAAATCTTTTGATACTTCAAAGTGGAATTTTATATAACTATTGAGGTATTATAAATTCAATGATTATACAAAAAGGATAATACGGCATCAAAATAATTTTGCTATGTATTGCATCGTACATAACGTTACAATAGATATTCATTGAAGAGCAGTTAAAATCTCTACACCCCATGCTCCATATGGCTTGCTCAACTTTACAAACTTGATAAAATAGGAGAACTGTTTACTTCGGACTTAGTCCACCTAAACGCAGGCGTAACTCATCATTATCACTACATCTTATCGGCTATGACAGCAGTCCACCTTTTCACGTAAATGAAAACTCAATGTTATGCATTTATAAAACTATATATAAAGAGAGAAAACAGAATCAAAATGTTTTACATACCTACGCCAGATCCAAGCTTTGAAGAAATATCAATTTCAACCCCTCAACAGCTTGGAAACAAGCTATTGCCGTTATTGAGTAGTTAACGTCGATATTACATGATGTTCGTAATAATAGCTTTGGAGGTAACATAACATGGCCAGAGATTTAAGAAATGACGTCAAATCCAAGCATTGAAAAAATATCAATTGCAACTCCTGAACGGCTTGGAACCAAGCTATTGCCGTTATTGAGTAATTAACGTTTATATTACATGATGTTCGTAATAATAGCTTTGGAGATAACATAACATGGCTAGAGCATTAACGAAAAGAATTATACTACATAGCTATACTACATAAATGAGTGCTGTGTGCTTACAAGCAGTGCGAATGCACCTTTCTAGATTTCAGCGACAACATCAGAAACAACAGGACTGACCACCGTCAACAATTATAGTAGTGACAACATGCGTTACAACAACCATAATTAAAAGAACAACAACGATAAAGCAAAAACTAACAAGAACAAAAATAACAGCATCTACATTGCAAGAGCCGTACAGAGTACTGTGAAAATCGTCTTTTCTTTCTAGCAATAAGTCTACGTTTCTGTTCCTGCTGTTTAGTTGTATCAATCCGCTTAGAATCCTTCACAAATATTGATGGTTTTTAACTTCAATCAACGTCTTTTATTGAGACTTGAATTAGGTGGAAGAGCAGCGAAAAACAACATGTTTTTGTGACGCAAACCTAACAAAGCCCTTTAATCCGACTAATTGGAGTTCCATTCGCATTTAAGTACACATTCGAGATTACGTTCTCTTGTCTTCTGAATGGCGCGTTAATACACGATGGCTATAGTAGCGTGGACAAAGGTTTGTCCTGGGTCCGCTTCTTTGAAATATCAATTTTACATTACGAAGAGAGTTCCGCAAAGGGTGGACTTTGCCATCTCCGGTTTTCTACCTTACATGACTACATGAAAAATGTTTAAGTTCTTCTTATTTCTTTATTTTTGGATCATAAATTTAATCATTTCACTTTACTCTTACGCTTATCATTAGTTTTACTTGTTGAGAATGTCGCTATGTAAATGTTCATTTTACTGGCTTCACTGGTGAAATAACTTCGTCTTATCTGACAGTAGCAAGAATGCCGCAATGTCTTCCGAATACTTAATGTCTTCGGAGTTGTGATTAGAGATTTCAAATCAAGTCCGAGTTTTGGTATTATTAATGAACAATCTTTCCTTTCCGGCTATGCATAAATGACAAAAGTGTACTTTGAGAATACTTGCTTTGATAATTTGCGTTCAAACTTCAAACATAGTATTAAAATATGCTATTTAATAAAGAAATAACTTTGAAACGGTTCACCTTATATCCTCACCTGTCAGCCCTGGTTAAGTGACGACAATTTCTTTTTTTGGTTTGGCGTGGATTTGTTTACTGCCCAAGTGAAAATGGCCTGATTGTGGTTTTTAATCAAAGTCAACGCTGTTCTCAAACATTTATATGATATCGCTTTTCGAAAGATCGTCTGGATCACTGGGAATGTTTGAAACGCACTTCAGGCTGTTCGGCCTTGGTACAGTTATGGTACTCGCAGACGGTGAAAGTAAGGGCAATATAATTTCGTTTTAGATCTGTTATAGGATTAATTGAAATTTTTTGTTTCATTTTTCTTAATGCAAATTAAGTTTAACATAAATATGTTTTTCCAACATCATTTTATATGCAAATATTTTTAATGAAAAGTAATTTGTTAAATATGTTGTAATTTTTTTGTTTATTTTTTGTATTTTACGTTTATTACAGAAATTCACAACATTCTCGACCGTCACACTAAGTCTTTTTGTGGGACTAGTCATATTAAGTGAGTATGAGTAATAATTTTCGTTATATGCATTTTACTATCCCGCATGCTTTTCAATATGTAACTTTGTATGTGTGTATGCGAAAACAAAAGCAGAAATGAAAATTGTGTGCTTATGAATTGCAAAGTAACATGAGTAGCAGTGAAATACGTACATTGTACGAATGTACTGTGTATGCAGCAGCTATCGAAAGGTACGAAAGGAAATATTTATGGATATAAGATTGACTGCATGTACATGTGTCCGTAAATATTGGTTTCAAAGTTAAAATTAGGAAAGTTACTAAAAATATACAAAATGCATAAAGTCGGATTATGCATTAATATGTTCACTTAGTTCGTACATGCTTGTGCATATATTTCTACGATCGCTATACGAGTTTGCAAGCAGGTTGCTTTTTACAACTGACTTGTCTATTAAATACTAGAAGGACCTTTCTTTTTGTTTTTTTTTTTTTTGTTTTCTAAAAAAATATTAAAAATTAACTGACGGGCAGTCTTTGGTCCACCTGTGCCTTTGTCTGTTGGATTGAAACCGTATCACTACATTTTAGTGCATAGATTTAGATAAATTGTTTAAATGACTTCACATGACTTACATGTCTTCCTAGGTGTATCTCAGGTGAACTATAGCGACATGTATCTCCACGCTTTCATGTATGTAAGCAATTATCTTGCGTTCTGAGCGAGTCTATGGGGAGGGGTATTCAAAATTCGCTTTAAGACAAGCTCAGCTATTTTTTCTTACCAAATATTTTTCACTCTTTGTATTTTTTTCCTTTACTTTTATTTCAGTCACAAGACTTGGTTCAGCATGGCATGTTGCAAATACAACAATTATAGCACCATACAAAGCATTCTCGCGTGAGAAATTACCCGCTCGCATAGGTACTCATATTGGCTTAATGCATGTCAATGTAACATTGACTGGTAAGTTATATATTCAACTAAAATTTATATATACCGCAAGACCGCATACGTTAACGTAGGTATGATTCGGTGTCTCCGCATGTTTGTATTTCCATAAATTACTATTATTTGCTTTTGCTTGATAAAAAATTTTTTTTTTATTTTTGATTTACTTTATTTTCTGTTGACTTTAATGAAATAATAAAGAATGAGTTTTTTTTTTTTCCTTTTTTAAATCAATATCCGTTTAACCTATTGTTGTTATTGTTATCATTGCTATTAAATCACTTAATAATAATTATTTTGTTATCTGTCACGCAGGAAAATTTGTGTTGTATCAAAATTATCGGGCTTCCGTTCATATAATTTTAATTATAAATTTCAAAATTTCTATCCATATATACATATGTAGTACACATCTACACATATCACATGCATAACAATCTTAAGTCTATTGATGATTATCTTTCCTGAAATCTTTTTTATTGTTCACTATACGTTCTACGGTCTTTTGGTTGTCAGTGTTATCGTTAGCTTGAAAAACAAAAAAAAATGTTTTTTTTTTATGCATATCATTTATTTAAGATCTTTCAATTACCGAAATGTTTACTTGCCACCAAGCAATCATAAATGCAAACAACAGCAAAAACGACGGAACAACACGAACAACAGCAGTCATAATAACAGCTACGCTGCCAGGCTTTCAATTTGTCTTTACTTATCTACTATACCCTCCAAAGTGTGGTGTGATCATTCCATCACATCATTGATGACTGGCCCGATCATATCATTGATGACTTGCCGATATTATTTATAATGTTCTTTAACAGCCTGTCAATTCTTTTGCTTTCAAGTATTCGAGTTCTTGCGAGAACTTTGTATACGTAATACAACATGAGTAGCATAAGTAGCCGACTAGATAGGAATCACATCAACCTGATCTCCGTCCCAGCGTACGCGGGGCTAAATGTCACTGCGGCAGAGAACACTTGGCCGTATGCTACGGCCAGTGTAATTGCTTTGTTGATTGGACTTGCACCCACTAGAATTTTATGTCGATAGGATTGCCAGGGACTAGAAAATTGTATAAATTAAAATGCTTGCAAACATGCAATGCACATCCATCATTGATGCGCCAACACGAGCTGTGAGCTGTGCCACCATAATAGTTGCCGCGTAGCTGAATACATAAGAATCGCAACCACCAAGTCTACGTTTGACGGTGTAAAGCTCATTGGGGATTCTATCATACTTGTCCGTAACTGTAGTTAGTGCTCATAAGCTAGAGACTTACTTGTCGGGCTGCGACTCCGCTCTTTACATCTATCTCTTTCCCCATCTCGCTCTGGTCCTTACATATAGGGGAACCCTATATGATTGGTCATATTTAAGAAAAGAAAGACAAAAGAAACTACAATCAATTTCCTAAGTATGGAAACAAACAAAGGCATTTTCCAAATAATTGAAGTTTTTAAATATCTTCGTTGCAAAACACATCGTGCGCATCATCACAATATACATCAACGGATTACAACATGCGCTACATATTAAGCTGAAATCAGATCTGTTGAAGGGCTTTATAAACCAAAACGTTCGGCGTTTGTGTTTACATCCTAAGCGGCGAGTATCCAAAATTCGCTCTAAAGCGCAAAAAAGTTTTTGTTTTATTCGCTATACGAGCTCTTTGTGCCATAACTGTATATTTTTTAGGTAGTTGAGGAGAAAAAAAAACAGTCAATCACAATGTAAGCGCGTGCAAGAGTGTGTAAGTTTTGTTAAAACTAGCATTTTGTCGTATGTCAAACGTCATTCCATGGTTGGTTTTTATAAATTATAACAAAATCGATATTAATACCCGTTCAACATTAACATTGTCAACGGAAAACAAAAAGCTTCCAATTCTTCTTTTTGCTTAAGATAAAGTCATTATTATTTGTGTGCACTTACATCGTGTGTGTGTATGTCTGTATAGGTTTATTTATAAAACAATGGCTTGAAATGTGTGTAGATTTTTGTATTTTTAGATTTTGCTAATGGATTTTCTTCAAAAAGCGGTATCGCAATACATGACTTGAGATAAATATCTATTATGGTGTTTAGACGTTGCAAAATCAGTATGAATTACAATCACTAGTCAACACATCACCACTGAAGAAGTTATAATAAAGCATAATATAGCTTTTGTGTTTATTTATGTTTTTTTTTTTGCTTATGATGCAGGTCTTAAGTCTGTTAAAAGTTTCGTTAACACTGTGACGACACTTTAGAAGCTGTTGAAATTTTTAAATGAAATGAAATGGTGTTCTAAATAGATATAAAAAATTGCCGTTACTTCGGAGATGGCATATAGTATTACAAAAGGAATGTAATCCCATATGTAAGGGTTCAGATTCCGTAACAATTTTAGTCTTTCAAAATTGCGAAATCCAAATTAATAATTTATCTCATCCGTAGCTTAGATTGCCTGCAGGCAGGATTCTATCTCGATCGATTTTTCCCAATTTCTATTTGACCCATCACAAAGTACGCATTTTTTGTTCTAATTATCGTACGTAAGGACTGAATATTGAAGAGCAATCCGCCCCTCTGACCATGGATCGCTATTAAATACCCTACACGACCATATTCAGTTATTCATATAACTTTTTTTAATTTCTTTCTGACCGTCATTGCATGACACGAATACGCGGGGTCTCCTGTATATCCAATGCCCATTACGCTCGTTATGAAATTTACACGAACTTCATCAAATGATTGGAAAGCATTGATTAAGACACTCACATACGATATGTCTTCCTAGTGAAAGTGAATTGAAGCAGCATATCCGTTACGTGCCCTTAGATAAAAATAGACAATTTTTGAATGTAAAAAAGTCTACCTACAAAAAAATAAATGGTGTACGGATATCCCTACAACAAGTGTTCATATTAGATGGACTCATGTAATACGGCGGGAAAATTGTGTACTTGTTCAGGCCAAAAAATCACACAGTAACACTTAGTAGAAGAATAAAACAGGTAATGGTTTTATTATGTTTTAGCTCTAGTAGTTAATGTAACGACTGGGTCCATAAAAGATAAGGTAGAAAACATTTCTTGCAGGCAAAAAATTTTATTTCTTAATTCAAATAGCTCGTGCAAAACGGATTTACATAACACATGGAATATGGGGTCTACCATGTTATAGGTGGGTCTACTGTATGTAGGGTTTTTGTGTGCCAAGGATATTTTCCGGTATCATTAGCTTATAAAGTTTCATCATAGCTGAAGTAGAACTTTTAGGATTCTAAATTCTTTTCTTTTTTGTTGTTAATAAATTAAGCATTCGCTTAGCGGCATGACTGTAGCATATGACTTAGAATTACGACTACAGCAATGGGATGCGACTTACTAAATATAAACTTTGTATGTGAAGTTGGTAACGTTAACAAGGACGTAAGAAGATTATATAGTTCCCTTGGCACGAACCTTGGATACCCATCGACGTACAGTTTTCAAAATAATTCAACAGCGTTTAAAAATCATACTTTTTTCAGAAGCGACCACCTATATACTATGGGAGCATAGACTAGGAATTTACAGCTTAATGTTTTACCTGTTGATTTTTAACTGCTGTAACACACCAACAGATCTATTCAGAAAGTACTTATGTCCACTTAAAAGCTTTTTCAAACGGAAATACGTGTAGCTTCGTTGAGACAAACGCTGTATATATATGAGACTGAGAGTGATTCGAACGCTTTCAATGCTTTTGTCAAAATATTAAAGGTTTGGGATGAAGTTTTTGGTTTTGATTATGAATTGGGATATTTCTTGGCGTTTTCTTTATCATTCCGAACATGCTTGGTGTAAAACTTACGATTCCGACTTTGATGATGGCACTAAAACAGCCACTTTCTAGTTTAAATTCGTTAAGGTAAGAAAAAGAAGAAGAATATGGGAACATATAAGGACTGTGTGGAAGTACGTGCTTGGAATCGGAACTGCATGGCCCAATTGTGGCTTACGCGCACATTTTAACGGAGATCATATTAATGGTATTTTGTAACAATACATTGGAATCTGGTACAATCTCGAGCTACTTTTGCCATAGGACAAAGTGTAGCTTGATTAGCTGAAAGGATTTGAAATTAAATTTTCTAGGTGTAGTTTAGTTGTCCACCCATCCACAGCTAGGGTAGCGTACTTGTTCACCCGCCATCACTATGCACAGGAGCCTAATTATTTTGGACTTGATTTGGTAGGTCATTAGTATTGTTAATGTGTTATATATAATTGTCGGAACATTTAATTTCTCTATGACTTTAGTCTTTTAAGTAAAAAAGTTTTTATATGAAAATAAATATTTATAAAAAAAAAAACAGAGAAAAACTCACGGTGAAAGTCTATCATTAAGCACTCTACATCACCCTACCGTTATTCGTATGACGACTTTTCGCAATAAGGTGTTGTTAAGAAGGTGTTCGAAAAAATAGTCCGATCGGAATCATTTTCAACCGCGTCCGTCCTTGGGCCAAGGCACATTGGAAATTTCAAATTTTATCAAAATATCTCAAAAATTGTGACCTGTCGAATGAACATAAGGACATAAGGATTGGACAGACGGACCAATTCAGCAATTGGTATAATAAAAGATGCGTCTATCTCAAATTCATCTGCATATTGCATCTACCCGCACAAACTTAATAAACCACTTGTATCATTTGCGTGTATACGGCATAAGATCAATTGATTTAAGTTTTAAAACTTTAAAGCTGATTATTTGAATTTAAACACCATAAATATATTAGAAATAAAGTAGATTTTGTTTTTTTTGTTTTACTTTTCGATAATCGATTAGCATACAAACAAATAAGAAAAACTCTAAACTCAGACGGCGACATACATCATAAATGTATAAAAACAATATTTTGCAGTAGCGCATAAGTTCCTTTACTTTGTTATCGAAAAAAATAAAAAAAATAAACAATAGAAAATGGGGCAAAAAGAAGCATACTAATCCGATTAGTTTGTAGAGGTTTCGTGAAGAGTTTGTTGAGATTAATTTTAATGAAAATTATTTTTATTTCCAACTGACTCAATTTTTAGATCAACTAACATTTAATTCGTCCAATCTAAGTGTGGCCTAAGCGCTCATGAGCTGTTTGTAGGGAATATGCAAAGTTTTTCTATGTGTTTTTTAATTTTTTTTTTGTTCTCATAGTTTCTGCGGAATCTGCGAATTGTGTAAATTTTCCATTTTTTTCCCATATTTTTTCTCGAATAACTATATATTATCTATCATTCATTTGACTACATATACAGTATTTCAATACACACCAAACTATATTGATATTCTTAATACGTTTGTTTCTTTTTTTTGTTTTGTTTCTTATTACTGACATGATAATATATATGTAGTCAAGGTTTATCTTAATATTTGTGTGGCTACAGTAATTCTGCGATACTCAGAAGCCTTGTGTGTCAAAGTGAATTGAGTTTTATTTGAAAGAGAGTTTAGTTATTTTACTACGAAATTTTAACACCCACCACTGTCAAGCACTTTAGTACTGGAACATATTATTGGTTACATAAATCTCTAGGGACAACGCAATGGAGTATCTTGAGGTAACATGTTACTCGATAAACTCGTAGAATGACACGTAGATGTAGGATGACTGTTGACGAATTCTTATGGTCTTTACACGGTAGCAATCTCCAAGCCAAATGTGTGAAATTTTCGCGACCTTTCGAACTTCTACAGCTTATAGTTGTTATGATGCCACCACACACGAAGTTCAGTTTTTCCCACTGCTTTATAGAAACGATGGTGGTGGTAACATCTATAAGTTATCCTACAAATTTATTGGGAGATGCACTATAAACCCTATAATGCAAGATACCCAATTTCTTTTAATTTTAGGGAAACTTTTTATAGCTTATAGACAAACTGCTAATGCGATTTAGGTAAACTGTGAAATTAGAAAAAACAAACAAAGCGAAGGTTAATTTTTTTTTGTTTAGAATCATTCATCCCACACACCTTGTTTTAATAGGCGAAGAATTTGATCAGTGGACAAATGGACAGTCATATGTCTTGCGAGCTTTTTAATCGATCAGTGTATTTTAAAATCATGCAATAAATTAAGTGGGTCACGGCCCACTATTAAATACCCTAAGCTACCCTACAATTATTCATATAACGAATTATCAAACTAAGGACAGGTAAGACAAACGTGGACCTATCCCAAGTCTTTCTGTCTGTTGCACACATCCGCACAAACTTAATATACGCTTGTAGCCCAAATGGGGTAGGGTATAATACAACATATTCTTCTGTTGATGGATGAAAAAAATCGAGAACAAAATTTCCAATCCATTATCTATATTAAGTTGATGTAACTTGGTGTTGTTGTTCTATTGTTTTTTTTTTTTTTTTTTTTAAATGATGCACAGGATACAATATTAATGAAACTGTTTTTACGCGGGTTACTTTTGCACTCTCTCGCATTATCTCGCTTCTTTAAATTAAATGGAACTTAGTGGGAAAAGTATCTACTATTGAGAAAATTAAAAGGTCATGGTAAAGCTATAAGAATTTATCTCATCGTTAGCATTCCGGAAACTATGCGTTGTTCTGTCTTATGCTTTTTTCTTTTACGAAAAAGCACTAAAATATATTTGAAATATTCACATATGTATGTATTTGGTTCACGATTACATCTACCTGGTATAGTAAGTAGTATTATATTATGAAAGCAAGAGTAACAGTTATTTCATGTCATTTATGCTTAACTTACTCGCAATGTAGCTTAACGTAAACATACAAAAATAATGCAGTATCTGTAGGTGGATAGATTGGTGTCTTGTAGGTGTGTCAATCAGCTGAGGAAATCTTCTTGGCATGGCATGACTCTAGTAAACCATTACATATATATTATACATATTTATATATATGTGAATGTGTGTGTTCGCCTGGTATTTCATTTTATTTCCCGTCAACCGTCAAGAGCTCTTTCTTACACTTGTTCAAGCTGTAGATATTTATGCACAAGATTTTTGTTTTCATGAAGCAAAAAAAAAAAGTAAACCTTTCAAGTTAAATGGTTTAGTCATGATAATGACGACGATGATAGCGCGACAGTAAGGTAAGAAACGCTCACGTTGATGACAATGACGATGACGAGTAGAATTGCTGTTGTTGTTATCTATCAACGACAGCCAAACTATGTGTACTTCGTTCTGATACTCTAACGATGCTTATATAAAGAAAAAATGTCACCCACACTTGACTTCAATTCAAGTCGTCTTTAAGTAAATACGTACGTTTTTCTTTTCAAAGACAAACTTCATATAAGATTATTTAACGTCATCTTTATCCTGTAAGTAAATGAACGCAATGCAATTTAAGCGCAGGTGGATTAAAGCGGTCTCATCCAATTGCCGATAGAGACATTTGTGATCACACTAAGCGTGAAGTCAACGGTAACTGTGAAAATTGTCACAGTGGGATTAACTTAAAATTGTTATGCAGCCATAATTTTTATTTTATTAAATAAATCAATTGACGTTTTTTTTTTTTTTTAAAGTTATTTATGTACGTTTTTCAAAAGGAGTGTTTAAAAATGTCTTCTCAGCTTGGATTTTGTGACAAGACTTTAGCTCATAGTCCTTCACGGGCTTAGGTTTAAACAATATTTTCAATGCATTTTTCAAGTTGGTTTCTAGCAAAAAAAAAAAAAAAGATTTCGTTATCTACATTATTTTTGGGTTATCCATGAATTGAAAAGATTAATGATTTTAAGTTATGAAAATGATTTCCATTCATTTCCAACAAACATGCAAAAAATTTATTATTTTGAAATCTTTTTTTTCCTCTTTTAAATGAATAATGTTAACTGACGCAATTAATTTTTATGATATTTTGTATTCCCCCTTGAGAAAATACAAAGAACAATTGGCTGAGAGATAAGGTCGTTGCAAATGTTTCGAAAATTCAATTTTGCTTTTTTCTTTTTGTTTTGCCAAAATGATCCATTAAGTAGTCAAGAATAACACAAAATAATAATTGTAGGCGTGGCAAAGTCTTGAAAGGTTAAAGAATGTAGGTTTTCGAGAAGAATGGCATGCCAGCATACGAACACTTGATATTTTAAATGAGTTTTTTTTTCGAAACATAATTTTTCAAGACTTGCATTTTTTACAGTATCTCTCAAACAATACGTACGATTTTTTTTACAAGCGGAATTTTGAAATTTTTTTATTAATAAAAGACTGTTTTTTTCTTAGTTGAAAACTGAGGTTTTTTACTCAAACCCACGCCAGTTACCAAAAAACAACATTTCTAAAAAGTCTTACGTACTTCTGTAGACACAGGAATGTAGACGAAATAGCTTCTTTTTTTTTTTTTTAATCAACTTTGGACCTTATATGCCGTCTGCCGCAGAATTTGAACTGGCAATATCACAGGATAATAGCCCCCGTGTTGCCATTTTTTACTATTTTTCCAAATTAATTTTATTTTCTAGTATTTAAGGGTGTGCTTAATGACTTTCCCGAACATTATTGGTCTGCAATCTTTCCTTCTACCCCAAGAAAACTGTTAAAAAAGTTCCTCTTTTTAGCTCTTGCATACATTGGACCTCGTTTTCTCCATTACAACAACCTTCATAACGCACCTAAACAAACTTCAAAAACCTCATAATGTGTGTAAATTCTTGGCGAGTTTCAAATTCGGCATACACCTAAGTATGTCCGTTCGTTCATTTGTCCATCTGTTCGTCTGCGCAACTGTGCAGTAGCTGTGGTAAGTTTTAAACCGACCTAAATAGCTCACGATCCTTAATTAGAACAGAAATGCCAGCGATGAAAAAATTTGATAGGAGATGCCAAGCGATATATAGGAAAAGAAATGCAAATCAAGAAATAGGACCTGATTCTAGGAAATTGAAACTTTCAGAATAACGATATCATCCGATGGAAAAGTATTCCGTGGAACTACATCGCAAGTACCCGGTGAGCAGGCCTGCCTGCAATAAGTCGCGTGGGCCGACATGCCCCTTATGAGTGTTTCCAACGTCTAGTAAACCAGTTTTGCCTTATGGATAGATGGACGAATGTCAATTAAAAAGTTAGCTTGTGTTGCTTTTATTAATACTTTGCCCGTTTTTTTAAAAGAGAGCACTTAAAATCGATTAATTGTTGTTGATACCGTTTAGTATTAACCGTTTTACCAGGTAATAAGCGACTACGCATTTCTTGTCCCAACAAAGGCAAAACATCAGTTTCCTGCCAAAGCGATTCCTTCTCACAGTCGATGAGAATGGTACGGCTGGATCTTCCCAAGAATTTTTTCGCCTGGAATTGTCAAAATAGATCCAAGTTTTATCCCCAGTTAACATCCGACGCAAAGCAACTTCCTTCTCTTTCGATCGGGCAAAGAAAAAATTCGGACAAATGCTCTTTATTTGGCACAAAGCTCAACACTTTCGTAGTTACAAAACGTGTTTCTGTTTTGTGATCTAAGTCAGTATTATGACTATTTATTGTTGTTAGATGTCCAGTTTAAAAAAAACACAAAACTTCAGACAGGTATGTTTTCTGCACGTGGCATTAGATCAATGTATACACAAATTTCGGCTTGATACTTACAACTGTATAAAACTAAACGAAAAGAACACCTTGTGGCACTTGATTACTGTTCTAAGGAAAAAGTCGGTCAAGTGGAGGCAAAGGTTTCTTACAATTATTAGACTAATTTGAAAACTTTATTGAATGGATAGATGCAAGTCAGTGCAATAAGCTCTTAAGTAGAACTTTGTCTTTCAATCCGCCAATCATATTCGAAATTTATTTTAGTCTTTGCAAATTCGTAGTCAGTCTAACATACATGTTTATCTTTGTGATTGGTCTTAAAGTCAATGTGTATGCTTTTGTGTGATACTTTTAGCTTAATCATCACTTCAATTAGATTTTGGACCGTAAGAGATGAAGCACTTAGAATACAGACGAACACAATTCATATATAAGTGAATTGTAAGCCTTTGAAGTAAAGGAAAATATGAAAAAGGAAAAATATCAATATCATAAAGATTCACTTAAGTAATTGATGATTGGCAAAAAAAAAAAAGAAAAAGAATACGAACAAAAAACAGATAAAAGAACTAACAATCTAACAAAATCGTAAACGTAACTCAATTACTTACATAAAGTGTTCATAGTAAAAAAAAAGCAAAAGGAATGCTTTTAAGTGAGCATTTTTATTAACGTTTAATTATATGACATTCGGAAGCTGCAAAGCAGATACTTTGAAGCAATACATAATAAATGCAATTTATTATGTTAGTTATAAGTTTACTTGATAAAAATATTTTGCTAACGCAATATAAGAAGAAAACACAAGTAAGGAAACCATATTCGGCTGGGAACGAATATATTATACCCAGCACCCAGTTCTTATTATAAAAAAGATTCAGAAACAGAAAAACAACTAAATTTTTACATAGGTTGGGTGGGCGTGGCTGAACGTAGAATAAAGCTGGAAATTTATATCGTGCGTGTGAAGCAGTGTCCATGAGTGCGTTAACCACAGCTCTTAACAGACAGATGGACAGAAGGACTGACAAACATGTCTAGAACGGTTCTACTAATCAATAATACTTTATACGATATCTGAATACGATCGCTGAAAAGTTTTTGGCGAAAGAATGAGATATCAAATTCTATAATATCGACCGATGTTTCCCATTTGTTGTAGGACTACCGATAGAATATAAATGCAACTTTTTATCGGTGAAGCTGATTTGTAAGGAACAAGCAAATCACCAAATTGTTTGTTTTATTTTGAAAACAGGGACATGTCACGCTGTGGGTGTATCCTTTGGCCAATTTGCCTTAACTTTAGAACCAACCTAAGTGCAAGAACTTCAAATGTTTCTCTCAAATGTGAGGAAGGTAAATTCCTTTTTGCGACCGGGAGACTGTTTAACGTAGACATCGTACAGATGGACGAATGGACAGGCGGACATTCTTCTATCGGCTTCAAATTTCATGCTGATCAAGAATAAATATACATTATGAGACCTCTGAAGTTTTCTCCTGCTGTCGCGAAACTTTCGACAAAATTAGCATACCCCTCATCCTACGGTGATGGATATAAAAAAAATACTTTAAAAATTTCAATTATTTATAGTTAAAAATTGTTTTCAAAAAAATTCCATATATGTACAAAGCAATTCAACAAGTTTGTCTTGTGTGTGTTAATAATTTATTATTTAATCAAAAACGAGAAAATATGATTTACACAATTGATTGCCAGATATTATTGTGAAAATGGTTCTAGTAAGCTTTTACCATGAATTTCATTTCTCAGAAGGATCTTTACTTGTAACACTGGTTGGAGATTGAGAAAAAAGTAATTAAAATCTTTTTTTATTGATTTTTTAAACTTTTTTAATTAAGTGCTTTCTCTTTGATTATAAAAAAATATTTATCGGTTTCTACGCATAACGTAATGACAGCTACCTACCACTTGATGAAAAGCGTTATGTAACGCTATCGATATGTTTTCATAGTTCAATGACTCTTTTTGTCTCTGTTTCTATCTTTTCTTGTTTTTATAGAAAAAAAAAAAATTTTTTTTTTTCAAGTGTTGTTAGATGTCAGGAAGTAAAAATTTGAAAACGCTTACTAAATGCTTGACCAAAACTGAAAAACAATGAAAAAAAAAAAAACAAAAAAAGAGTTACATATATTTATGTAGTAGACACGGTTGCCTATATATATATATTTTTGTTTTTCAGTGTTTTTTTTTTTTTTGTTTTTAAACCACTTAACCACTTGTATACGCATGCATAAAGACACAACAACAGCAATAATAACAACAAGTCACCGTAACTGTCGCTTTGTGTATAACCTTGCCTTTTATTGAAGGCCGTTTGTTGTCAGACCGTCATTTATATACGGATATGCATGGGCAGGCACTTGTGAGTTTTTTTAATTCACCTTTTTCTTCTTATTGGAATATGTATAAAGACTTTAAATAGAGCATTTTATAATAATGAATAAATTGAGTTTTGTTTTTTTTTTTTGGCTTTTTGTTTACGTCTACTGTATTATAAGTAAGAGGAAAGAGGAAAAGAAAAAGAAGGTTAATCTAAGTGTGAGACTATAGAGAACACTGCATATACGTGTATTATATAAAATATATAAAAACAACCAACAATTCCAACTTGCAAATATGTCAATAGCATTATTTAGTCACCGAGTCGAATGAGTGAGAACAATAATAAGCTAATAAGCACACGTTTGAAAAGTTTAAGTGAGTAAAGGAAAGGACAAGAGAGGTCGTTAACTTTGTTTTTGAAACAAAGCAGGAGCTATGTGAGTCCCATATCAAATAGAATAGTCATAATTGAAATAATTGGCGACAAGCGTGACTGTATATTTCATATAATTTTGTTGTGTTTCTTTTTCTTATTGATAGAGGTTAGCACATAGTTTGTTTTTTATGCTTAAAGTACAGAAAAGATATATAGGGACATTAGAGTGCATCTCGGCATAGGAATGTATAAGTCGTGATAAATTTTTGTGTACGTGTTGCAAGCGATATAGCTATCCCCCTAAATCTTTCTCGAAAATTTGGATTCAAACCAACGCGGGTTTTAAAACTCGTCTCTTGTGATATCTCGTGCTTAGAGAACTAATCGCAAAGGAAGCAAGAGATATTCGTGCTCACAAAGTCAAAGTCGAAGCGATTGTTATCACGGATGGTTTTTCTGCCATGCAAGCTGTCCCTGTTGGAATCCCCTTAACAAAGTTAGAAATATCTTTGCCATACGGAGGAAAATTGAAACTTTTTACGTGCCCGGTCATATTGGTCTGTTGGAAATGAACAACTTAGTAACTGAATTCGAGGCTTTCGCACCATTAATTAATTAAATCTTTTCTGCGCAACAGAAAAGTTTGACCTATAAAATTATATATCACAAAAAATTAAAGGGAAAATTGACGAAGCACATCGACGATACTGCCATCCACATTAATCGCATCTTAGCCACAATCTGGTTTCACATATCTGGTTTCTACATATTTAATCTATTCGAGAAAAATCAGGATCAAAGAAGAATTACAAGAATTCGACTCATACTATACTAATGCTCATATTATATTCTGCTGAATATTGCAAAGCATCAATGGAATCTTAATATACTCCTCCCATTTGCAGTTGTGGGCACAACCTTATGGTTACATATTTAGTTTGTGAGCGCATAAACCTACGGACGGCTTGAAAGTGCGTGGAGAACGTAATGTTAATGATAAAATGTTTGACTTAATGACGGTACATTAACATATTCTTGTTTGGACAACAAAGTAAACACTTTCGAAAGATATTCGTGGAACATAAGAGAACTTACAATTCAACAGGTAAAACATTAAACGTAAAGGGTTTTTTCCGGAAAAGGCACGAAATTTTAAAGAAAAGTTCTAATAGGCAGAGGATTTTCTTCCATACGTTCTAGAAGAACTAAAGTCGAATAAAAAATTTGCAGAGATGTTACTTTTTAACTAAAAGTCAACTACAAACGATTGTTTCTTTTGTAATCATTGTTCCCGGTAGGGTAAAAAATTTAGCCTATTTGCTTTCGTTCCAAGTGTTAGGTATGAGGAACGTCGTTTGTTTACGAAAGAAAGAAGCAAAAAAAAAAAAAAAAAATAATTTTTCAGTTAGTGTTTTTTTTTTCAAGCTTCTGATACAATTTATCAACATGCCGTTGCCTTGTAATTTTGCCCCTTTTGCCAGTGAATTAATCTTCGCTCTACACCGGTCTTGAGTTGTTCTTGCTTTATAACTGCAACGAATAAACACAAAAGGCTTCGAACAGTATCGACTTTCGATTAGAAAGTTTTCTTAATACAAATCTCTAGGAGAGATTTCGAAAGCAGTGATATTTAGAGATTGTCGAGTCGTTACTAATGATTAGTTGCTTTGTCCGTGTGTTTGTAATTGGGCTAAAATTGTCGAAATAGTTATAATTTGATGAATTTGCATGCCATATGTGTAACTGTGTGTAAACGAAATGTTTACAATTTTTGACAACATCAACGATTTGCACAAAGAGAACTGTCAAAACAATTTATCAAACCTTGATATTATAAGTTTTTTTTTTTTTGTTTTTTTTTTTTGATTCAAGTTTTTTTCAAGTGCTATTTTTTAATTTAATTGTCAAACAAGGCAATGCGGAATTTTATGTTTCTTTCTTGCTTCGCATAAAAATGCAAACTAAGAAACAAACAAACATACACACGCACACATATATATATATGTATATATCTATATTGTATGCATATATCTATGTGTGTATATAAAGATATAGAGATATAATGTCAATTTGCAGTGTAATGAATGCAAATCAACTGAATGTGCTGCTCATGAACTTGTTAGATGTACAATCAATCGACAACATTATTCAAGTGCGAATATATCGGTACACGTAACATGCATGTGTTTCGCATGCGTATGTGTGTGTATGCGTTTGACTATATGTACACGCTTGTGAGCTTGCATAAAAACGTCAAGTGCTTTCAAGTAGGCACACAAACTGCAAAGAAAAAAAAAATAAAAAATAATAATAATAATATACACAGCACGAGTTAGTTGTATACTCTCGTTTAATAAATGGAGGCCGGTATAGTAACGCCTTTTACTGCCACTGTCATAGTCAATTGCAATGGAAGTCTACTTATACATATATATATATATATATATATATATATATATATATATATATATGAAATTCTCTATTGCATACTCCTTCCTCACCTTTAAGCACATACTGCGTAGATACTTATAGATTTTGGCTGCACTTACATGAACGTTGATACGTATGCGATGCTGAGCGATTATGTTTTCAAATGTTTGCCGTTGACTGCGATTGTTGCTGATTAATCGAGCATGCGTAATGTAATGTAATGTAAAATATTGTTGATCTGCGATTAAGTTTGTGCCTATGTGTTCACCGCAAACTGCGGTCGCTATACTTGTTTGTCTGTGTAAGTCTGTCCCTATGGCTGCTTAGCTGTCCGCCAATGCCTTTTCTACGTAAAAAGGTAATAAACAAAAATATATTATATATATATATAAATATATAGTGAATATTGTTGTTCTTGTGCGTTTTTACCAGTGGAGCAACTATATCAAGTTAAGAGGAAAAATCACATAAGAAAAAAATTCATATAAATTTTAATTTTTTTTCAAGCGCCATTGATTGAGTACTTGTGCGTATTTTTGTTGTTGTTGATGTTATTGTAATTGCTACGCGTTATAATGTATTGCACTTCAATATATTTAAAGCAATGTTAGCAAAGTCGAATATGATTCATTTTATAGTAAATTTATTAGAAAAAAATTTTACAATTTATTCAAAGATGAAATATCGATTCAGTGCCGATATGTATGTTTTTGTCCTCGTAGTATACGCCAAAAAAAAAAAGAAGGAAAAAGTTGCTTCTGGCTAATATTAAATACAAAAACTTGTCTGTGCACTCAATTAATAAAAGATTTCTTAACAGCAGTTGTGCGTACGTAAGCAATTATTGAGTTTTTTGTGTACAGGTGCGTGTGTTCGCTTTAAATCACTATTACCGCATGCGTTGATTTCCGAGTTTTGTTGTCGTTTTTGACATTTGATTTGTTTTTTTTTTATATACTTAAGGTTAAAACATTGACAATGAGCAATGTTTTCCGTAGGCATGTGCGTTGGTGCCGTTCGCTCACTTCATGTTTGTTACCATTTCCTGTAAGCATAATTGTATTGAAACTGAAATGTACTTCTTTTTGTATTTTTCACCGAGGAATGCAGATCTATTAGCTTTGTAAACTTGTTCGTAACGTTTATTGACTCGTATCGTAAACCCTGCTACGTTACCATATTTGCTCTTATCCTTGTTCTTAGTCCTTTTATTGGTCCGTCATTTATGCTAGCTTTTCTCACAGTCATTTGCTCGTCCGTCCCCGTCAGCGCATCAAGCTGTTTTAGTTAAGCTTTTCTAGGAAAAGCTGTTGTCCCTTTGCACGTTTTTTTTTCGTGTATTACCTCAACAAACTTGTTACTAATCAAAAGAAAATAATGACTTAATTTTATTAAATATGATGTAATTATTCCATTAATAATGAAGTGTTAATGGGCTAATGCAATGCAAGGAAAGAAAAAACCTATTGTCAGTCGAAAAGATGCACGAAAATGGGGACGGATACAAGTGGAAAGTTAGATATCAAAACTTTAAAAGCCTTTCTCTATCTATATCGATTGTGTGACGACATTATAGTTTTCTTCCTCTTCCTATGTCGGGCTAGACTTGACATTGCACTACCTTAAGTTAGTAAATGTTTTTTTTTTTTTCAAATACTAGATGTGTCGTGTCCCGAATACTTAAGTTTTTTTCGATTTATATCACTTTTTATGCCTTTTTTGCAAAATACTAAAGAGTATCTAAACTCGAGGCTTATGGTGTATATAAAGTAGACATTTAAAAAAGAGAACATTAAAGTGGGGGAAGACCGACTATTAGATACCCTTACACCACTTCGCCTTATGTCATTCATCTGTTTTAGTAATAAAATATCAAGAGTCACAAATTATTTTCACGCCAAGGTATGTTTTTCATAGAGGAATTCTAATATGAGATGGTATCCAAAAAATAGACCTACTTGGTCTAAGTTCGGTGAGGTTAATTTCCATGTAAATTTATTATTATGAATGAATTTTCACCATGAATTATTAAAATACATAGAGGATCAGCTTTCGTGAGAACGCTTATATGAGAGAGGGTTCAAAAAGCTGCCAAAAAATGCCATTATTAGTATTGCAAAAATGATTTTTTTGATAGTAGATTCTTACAGTATTTGGAGAAAAAGGGAAGTGATTGAAAAAGTGGTTCGACCCGAATCATTTTTGATAAAGTTCGTCTTTGGGTCAAAGCATTTGGGTGCGCCAAGTTTCGTTACCATATCTCAAAAATTTGCCACCTTTACACAAGAGTACAAGACGGACAGAGGGACAGGCAAACAGGCAAATTTAGATCGATTAGAAAAGTGTCACGGAATCGATCATTATAATAAAGAGTGGGTCTATTTCAAGTACTTCTGTGAGTTGTATGTATTGGCACAATCTTAACATATTCTTGTACCACAAGTGATGTAAGTTATAATAATTACCTAAAAAAATATTTCTTCCTCTTTTAAATGCTTAGAAATATCTTAATCGAATCAATCTAATCTTACGGTTTTTAGATGTTTGCAAATGATTACTCGTTGAGCTTCCAATACTTTTGCAAGGTCCTTCTTGCAAGCAAGGAAGTGAGATTCACATTCGCTATTGATTATCTTGATGCTTCATTGAATCCAATGGAATTTCCTCCCTTTCAAGTCAAGCAGGTGGTGGTACCATATACCTCACGATGTCATGGCTTTTTGTGATATCACGCCCAATTTTTTGTCGTAGCGTTGCTTAGTGATGGTTTCGTTTGAAACACGCTCAGCTGAGCTACACTAGCTGCCGCGGATATTCACCTTTACCACCGATGGTATTGGTTGGCATAGCCATAACAGCAGTTAACTTTTCCATCGACGAATAACTAAAGCTTAGATTCCACAAAATCATCGCGAGATGTCTTTTGGATAGCCTATAATTTGCATTGATCCGATAGATTCCACCACATTATACCACTAACGTGATTGTCATAAATGTTTGCGCGTAGGTATGTCTCACTCATGATGTTTGTCCATGGAACCTCATACTACGTGATTTGGTAGTCACCTGTAGTCCCAAGAAAGAGAAGTTGTTTGTTTCTCAATTATGGTAATGTATTTCTTTAATAGCTGCACTTGTTATCTTTTTATTTGTTTATTTACTCATCATTTTTGTTTCTTATTTACTTATTCATATACTGTTTACTGCCAACACTGAAGGATGAGGATATACTTCGTTTGTCATAAGGCTTGAAACAACCAAAAGAAAGCTTCAGAGACCCTATCATGTATTTATATTATTGACCAGAGCGTTATTCTGAACTCATGTAACTACATCTGTCCGTTTGTATGTCAAATATCAACTTCAAAGTTGATAAAAGGATTGAAAGTGATTTTACGCAGGTTGGTATTGAAAATGGGCCGAATTGATTAAATTACACGCCCGCAGAAAAATTTCACCTGAACGCAGCTCTGTTTCTCTAAGTAAAAATTTATGGTTTTTTTTTTTTTCATTACTCGTAAATTGTGAAAGTTATATGTATTTTATGGAGGACCCCTACTGTTCATGTGTGAAAGATCGGTCGCGCTCACATAAACTTGTTGGTCATCAATTTTCGCTTTTTTTGGATTTTTCGACTTGAACGTTCTTTGTTTATCGCACATAAGATGAGACACAATGTTGAAAATTATTCTATACATTCTTTACATGACGATGCATTGTCTGTCTAGGAACGTATTAATTCTAAAATAAATATAGTAGATCCTACAACGCGGAGGAATTTTGTTTTCTTAGCAGTACTATTAATTGTGTATTAAATAAATGGATTCGAACAAGCTATTTGTGTTTATTCTGACCTGAATATAGTGGACGGAATAGATAATCAGAGGTAAAAAGGTTTGTGTATGTAAATAATAATTAGGATAAAAGAATTTGGTTGATCTCAATAAAACCTGTTAGCAATTCACCTAAAATTTCCTTAATACTAATCCACTGATAATAGCTTGCAAAAGTAGTTCTATCTTACCGTGTATCGTCTACAAGATGCGGTCCCAATCAGCTATCACTTTCTTACTTGTTCATTTTGTTTATTTGTTTCTCATGTATGCTTGCACTTAAAATTCACACTTATTGCATGCAATTACATAACACAGCCGCAGCAAGATGTGTCTTGTGTTGACGCGATGGTACATATCCGCATAGTAATATGAACGTCAGTGTTACAGTGTTGTACTCAACAAGCACGCGACAAACGATCGATTATAAAAAACATAAATTTCTAACGGGAGATAACGAAGTTGAGTTCGATTTTTTTCGTTCTATTAGATAAAGGATATGCGAAGCTTACTGCAAATGATATTTAGTTGCCACATAATTCTACTTATCGTCAGTAGCTCCTATTGTTTGTTTTATCCACGTGTTGTTATAAGGAATCATATCACGATGAGACGTTTAGCCACTTATAACAATCATGGT
This sequence comes from Glossina pallidipes, assembly GCA_000688715.1. Classification (NCBI taxonomy): domain Eukaryota; kingdom Metazoa; phylum Arthropoda; class Insecta; order Diptera; family Glossinidae; genus Glossina; species Glossina pallidipes. The sequence goes on from KK499795.1 coordinate 1,132,569, forward strand.
AATAACTAAAGTGTTGTTGCTTTTGTTTATAGTACAATTTATTCAAGCAATCTATATATAAACAGAATATGTTATGCATAGCTTTGGATTTCGAATTCTAAAGTACGGATAAATATTTAGTCACAAAATATTCCACAAATTCACTTATGCCTTTTATAGAACGAATACTTTCTTAATCAAAAAAATATTTGTTTGTTTAGTCAGATAAAGATGCAATTTACTATCACAACGAAGATTACCTGTTGAACCAATTGTCTACATTTGTCATTTGGCAGTGCCTATATAAAGCAATAAATATAACCGCACTTCTTGCACTATATATGCTGAGCAGACCCAGTTAGGTGGTATAGTGCTGAGAAGTAATACTAGTCAAGTCCATGGAGTAGGCCATGCCAGTTGCTTTCTTCCGAGGTATACATCTTGGGAAGGAACAGTTTGGATTAGTTTATTCGGGATCGTATGGGAGTTCCAAAGGCAAATGTGGCTACGGTTCCGTAAAGTAATGCTAAAGGATTTATAGTCGAAATTAAAGGACCACGGCGGTCAGGATGTTCACTCTCACAAAGTCACATATGCTTAGGAGAATCTCTTATATTTTTTGAAGGATGCCTAAGCCAAAGTGATAGCTTTGCGGGTGCCTAGTAAGGTATGAGCGGTATGGATATACGCCGAACACCCGCCAGAGTTCATTATAAAGATTGTCTCACTGACTGCGGGACGAGGATTCACGGTAAAATAACCCGTTAGTTCACAAGGGAGTTACTCTCGTTAAGCCATTCCCGAACAGTCTACAGTACACATGCAGTGGTAAATACCATAATAATTCTCACATGATTGGCTGCAAGATGAAACATATCTAGACAAGTTTGACGCCAATAAATGTTGATTTATAATATGCATATGTGTTTCGCCGCTCGAGGTGATAATGCAGTGTGTCACCATCAGTTACATCTTAGTATTTTCTGGGAATGGTTAATTTTGACGATTAACTTTTACAATTACAACAACAATTACAAATACTACATTTTTTTAGTGTTAGTTGTGAGACTAAAGTATTAATTAATATTATTGTAAACTGTAGCCAGAGTGTAAATTCTAAGACTAAAGTCTTAAAGTAGTAGTCTCTAAGGCTTTCGGCTTTATTTACAACTCCACCTAAAACTCTACTCAAATCTAAAATAAAAATTGTTTGAATTGTGAAATAATGAAAATGTGTAAATTCCAAGTCCAAATATGACTGAAAGACACTTCGTAGTCCTATTAGGAGCAGGGGTGTTGTCGAGCCGGACCGCTCCGGAACGTCGTTCCGGTACTTCCTTTTTGGAGAGGAACGCGTTCCGGAACTAAAAATGATTTCTGATAACGAGAATTTATAATAAACATTAGAAGACAGGCGAAAATTGGGGGAAATCTCCCCCCCGTCGTCAAATTTGGGACATGAGACCGCACAGAGCGGCCCCGCCTTTATAATTATATATACGCGTTCCGGTAAAAAAATAAATTAGCCCAACACCGCTGATTAGGAGTAACCTAGTGGACAAGAAAGTTTCTTTTAGCTCTTTTAATACAAAAAAACTAGGGCCTCTAGTAATGAAATCTGCTGATATATTGAGTAAATATTTATCAACAATCATTCCAATCACAATTACGGTCTTGGTATGTTTCTGTGCTAATTGATATACATTCAAGGATTACTGTCTTAATTGTCTCTAACGAAATTCCAATTTATTTATATTAAAATTAACAAGAAGTGATTTTTAAGTCACTACTTAAAGATATGACAAAGAGCAGCAGAAAACTATTGTATGCGTAAGTTTCTAAGAGATCTTTAAATGCTTGTACGATTACTGCAGGCAATGTATTTACAATAAACGACCTGCTTGTGTGTACGGGTGGTTATTTATGTGTATACATATATACTACACACATATATATATATATATATATATATATATATATATATATATATATATATGCGTGCGTAATTTAAATGCAAAATTATTACCATTTTGACTTGAAGCGCTGCATTAATTCCTCATATACTAAAATTACTTGGCCAAAGTGTTTGAAATTGCACATTTAGCTGAAAGCGCTTGAACGCACATCTATAAATGCCGTGAAAGTCATCGAAAATCGCTATTTACAGTTAAGTCATCCTAATCAGTGTTCTTCTTATCTTATCGATTGCGAAGAATGCAAAATAAATTAAATTGTTTATAAAACTTATCTGGAGAATTATGTGTAGAAATATTTCTTTGATCGTTGTTAAGCAATTTCACGGTATATTCTCATATGCATTTAATGTGTGAGTATTGTATGCATAAGAAGATTGCGTGTTAGGCATCAGCATAACGCCAACATATATAATATCGTGGATGGCAAATACCAACTATGTTGTCAACAAAAATTTTACCGTAACAAAGGCGGCAATTTGTACACACACATACACACACACGCACACGAACATATGTGTATAGGTCCGTGTGAATGTATATATTTTCAATATTGTAACTTAACTACAATGTTTGTTGGTTTGCCAAAGATGTTGACAAGATTGTTTCCCTCCAACTATGGCAAGAAACTACAACAACAACAATAACAGTCTTCTGCAGTACACTACTCTATGCTTTGCTATGCCAAGTGATGTTGTCGCTATTGTAATGACATTTTATATACGTGTATATATGTACAGGTGTACATGTGTGTGTGTGTGTATGTGTTTGTATAGACTTGAAGGTTCAAAACTACCGTTTGCTGTTGTTTCCAATATTCAGTTATTCATGCAAGTGCATGGTTAACATTGTTAAAGTCCATATTTTTCAAAGCTTAGAGGAAACTGTTAAGTGATGTTTGGTTTTAAGCATAATATATATATATATATATATATATATATATATATATATACGCGCACACATTCATTCTTATTTACTTACTTATATGTTTGCTATAATCACGTAAGTATTATGTGAATGTTTAGGTTCAAAATAAAGGCTCACATATGCATAAGGTGCTCACGTTTTGCATATATATGTGGATATCGGTGTTGTTTTCCGATTTTTTTTTTGCGGTTGCATTATTCACATTCTAAACACTCTCACATATGCATAGTTTAGGTATATAATGCAACCATAAAGAAATGCAATGCGTGTCATGAGGTTAATTGAAAACTATTCGTTCCGGTAATCGATCAACGAAGGTGTTACGGAAAAGCATATGCACGCTACATCCATAAGCGATTGATTAACAATTTTTAATATATTCCCTGTATAATTATGTGTAAATTCAAATAATGCCTTAAAGCGGCTGTGCTTTTGCCATATCCTTAGCATAGTAAAGTGACTATGAACAACGAACGAAAAATAATAATAAAATATTTTAATAAGATTTTAAATAGTTATCACTTTTTTGTGAACAAACATACCATCACTTCTCTATGGTAGATATTTGTCTTTTTTTATATGAAAGTTCGAAATATTTTTTTCTTGTTCTTGCACGAAAAAAGAATAATGATCCTGCTCGGGCATACATGCCTGTATGGATACTTATTCATTTTTGTTGACAATAACCGTTGAAAACGATTTATTTGACTCAGGTCGAATCTTAGATCCCATCCATCAAAATGGGATGAGCTCGTTGCTGTTGTTTAGAATAAGAATTCGGTTGAAATATTTATATAGAAGTTTCACTCCACTTCATGATTTGTTGTATTCCTTTTTTTCCATTTTGTTCTTAAAAGAATTCGAACAACAACGTGAAGATAGATGACCGGATGGACGGCAGTATTAATAGCAAGTACAGTTAAGGGATAAGACTACTGTAACGAAATTCATGTTTCAATAGCCAAATCCACAATCAGCACCAAAAATCTTATCCCAGAGTTTTAATTTGTGGGAAGTTCCGAATCGTCGCGTCAGCCTCATACCTATTCAACGGCCATCCTCATAAACTTAAAATAACATATATTTTTATTTGAAATAGTGTTTAAACGAACATAAATGGATCGCAAACAAAGTCATCCTGATAAAGTTACTTATTATATGTTTTGAAGTGAGCATAAATAGTTTCCAAGTATGGCCATAGTGACGGAGTCACACTTGTATATTTTTATTTAGATATGCTTTCAAAGGAACATAACAATTTTAAAGACATCTATCAGGTGGTTAGAAGAATTCAAAAGCACCTCGTAAACCACTGGACCATGGTCTCTCAGCAAAGATTCATTTAATACGGTCTAAGCATTCTTTTCTCAGGTTTCCGGGAAAAGTCTCGAAATTTCAAAGAAAAACTTTTCTAAGATTATGAATTGTGTTTAGAAGATCCAAAGCATCTACTCAGCCAATAAAGAAAATGTTTTTTTTCGGAAAGTCCACAGCGACTTTACTCGTTAAACCCTAACACTCATTTCTATGTGTTACAGACTGAGGATGGGGAAGTAAGAAAATCGTTTGTAAATAATTTACATAACAATTTATTTTATGTTACCTATAATCTGATTAATTAAATTTGAGGCTATAACGCGTAGCAATATGTTCTCGTATCATTCTTTGCTCCTTCTTTGTTTACAACATGAATAAAATAGCAATTTTTGGCAACAAGCAAATGTAGCATTTAAAGTACTGACGTGATCCACCCTTTGCTTAATGAAAACACACGCACGCACACGCACATACATACACACACACACACACTTTTGCAAACACACTTGCACATACACTCAGTAATTTTAATCTCTTCCTTTGCTTTGCTATCTTTATCATCGTAATATTGTAGCTGTACCTGTCGGCAATTGGATACAACCTGATATTGATTATAATGAACGTTTCACTTGGGAAGGCGCTACCGATATGAGTACAAATTATCGTAATGCTCTGAAGCGTGGTTTACCGTTCCCCATATTAACGGTGGCTGAATATTTCAGTTTGGGACGTGAAGGATTTTCATGGGGTGGCCAATATCGTGCGGCTGGCTATTTTGCGAGCATTATGTTATGGGCATCGTTAGCTTCGTGGCTGTTAATGAATTTATTACTTATCGCTGTGCCACGCTATGGTGCCTATATGAAGGCTTTAACCGGCGTTTTGCTGATAGGCACCAATGTGGGTTATTATTGTTTATTGCCAAAAAGACCGTTAACGATTTATCTCGAGGGTGGCCGCTTGGAATTTCATTTGGGCTGGTGTTATTGGCTGTTAATGGTTGCCGGTAACTATTGTGGTTATGCTGTCGGTATGGAAGAAACATTTAAAATATGCTTAACTGTTATGTCTTTTCAAGGAATTTTATGTTTTATTGCTGGAATACTGATATCCATAATCGATTTGGTGTGGCCTCATACCTTTTCAACAGTACTTGAGGTCTATTACGGTACACCTTATGATCGTCATGTGATATTGGAGGAATCAAGCGATGTTAGGTATCGTAAGCGTAACAGTCGCAATTTGGAAGATCCTACGGGTTTAGGGTCACGTATTTTAAGACGTTTATCGTCGAAAACAAAGGATACAACAACATCATCACAGCGAGCCAGCACCAGTCACGCGGCTAACGCAAGCGTCTCTGCAACGACGACGGCGGGCATTGAAAACAAAGCTTTTCAAACTGATGTACCTAAAAGTCCGTGGCGTTATCCGTTTCGCAGAGTTCAGCAATTACAATCGCATCCTCGACATATGCAACGCACTTTAAGTCAAGAGTCGAGCTCTTCGGTAGCTTCAGCGTCTATACAAATTTCGCCGTTACATAAGCATGCCTTGGCCAGAATGCTACCGTAAGTCAAGAAATCGCAACATTTTATGCCAATACTTTAAGCATTTTTCTTTTACGCCCACAGACATCCACCCATCGAGTATAATACTAGAGGAGCTACGGATCGTTGGTGATCTCTCGCTTGCACTTTATTGAAAGATATTTTTTTTTTTCAAAACGAACGTAACTTGTATTTGTGATTGCTATGTATTAGTTTAATTGTTTTTGTTTTTTTTGTTTTCTCTTTTTTTTCGATAAATTTTATGCATTGATTTAAATTGTACAACAAAACAAGAGCCATTTACTTAATTAAGATTTTTCGCTTTAAATTATTTAAAATAGGGTTTTTTTTTGCTTTGTTTTTTGCTTTGTTTACATTTTTTTTCATTGTAGCAAAAATTTGTAATTGTTTTTAATTTTCCACATTTAGTGATAAGTGATGATATATTATTGTGATAATCCTTCAAATATGAAAATGTAATTATTAAGCAATTGTTTCTAATGCTCGCTTGTTTCCCTAGGGATTTTATTCATAAATAATGCTTTCAATTGAAAATTTTTAATTGTTAATTTTTTAATTCTCGTTTTCGAATGTAAATAATAAGACCGAGATTATTGTTAGAAATTATGATTTACTGTGTGTGCGTGTGTGTGTACAATTTTTTTTATTTTTTCTCAATTAATATTTGAATGTCTTTTCTCTAAGCTATTTATTATTCATTTTTTTTTTTCTTCATTTAATTTATATAAGTATTTTTCCATATTTCGTTAAAGAGTAAATTAATTGTCTTATGAATGCTGAGGATAGATACGCCTGCGTTGTTGTAAAAATTTTTAAGTCTATTCTAATTTATAAATTTTAATAGCAGACGAGATTTGATTTTCGCTACGTTTCAAATTTTCGACGGTTTGGAAAAGGTATTGAAGTCTAATAAAATTTACTTATGTTATATAGAAACTGCGAAGTTTGTTTTTTTTGTACAAAGTAACATATACGTCCTTCAAATAGAATGCTTTAATTGGTATTGACACGGTTTCAACGCCGACGTTGGATAGGGTCAAAGTTTCTAAGCATTTGTCTTCTGTACTGGTGGCCAATTGCAGGTGACTTCACATCATTAAAGGCAGGCGTTAAAGTGAAAGATTATTTTATTGTGTCTCTCTCGACGAATTGCGGCCGTTTGCCTTTCAATGTCTGGTTTAAACGTTTACTTTTCATGCAGATCGCCTCATCAGGCTGCTTCGCTAACTCACCATATACTCCGTCTAGATGGTCCCACCAAATACAGAGCCGGACCTTTGAACTGTGAGTATTCGGCTTGGACGTGAAAGTATAATATGGCTTTCTGCGTTTGGGATTATCGTGATGGACTCTTTTTTCAGCGTATAAATACACCGGCTTTGATTTTGAAGTAGCTCTTCACAAGCAAGCCAAGGCCGTTCAAATACATTTTGGCTCCATAATATTTCTATTCGCTTGTTTCTGAATTATTTTTGTGGCTTTCAGTTGGTTAAAAATGTCTGGTTGAGTCGTCCACAACGTTTCTGTCAATTCTTCTTGCGTTTGACATAAGTACTCAAGAAGTACTGCTTTCCAGTCTGCATCTTTGGAAATCGTCTTCCGACCATCGCCATACTGGTGAAAAATCATCATTCTTGGAGGTTCTCACGGTACGTTCTTTCACTGACAGCGGTCTCGCCACAAGTATATTGTTTGAGAGCGTGTGACGAACCTCAGCTGCAGATTGTCATATTGAAGCAAGTAAGAATTAAAACCTCCCGCAAACGAAGAGAATTTGGCTTGTAAGCTGACATTTACTTTGGGATGCGGGGATAAACCTAACAATGTTTTTGATTGGGTTACGTTAACAAGTGCCCGTGATGCTCTTTATTTTCACTATTGAAAGCCGGTGAAAACTACAGCTATTACATATGTAATAAAGCGATCACATATAAATCACTTTTTCTTTCTTTATGTCTTACTTTTACTTTATCGATTGTAAATTGTTACTTGTGTTCTCCCCTTCTCCAGTACACCATTAGGGTTACATTTGTGCGAATGTTTGGCAACGCGCCGAATGACAGAAGACATTACCTACTTTGTATTACATCAAGCGCGTCGAAATGATTTTATAAATGGATTTAGGCCTGTCTCTCTGTCTGTCTGTTGTCTTTGTAAGCATTTTTAAGGTTAGGTTGTGGGCGCCATTATTGCGATATTTGGATGAAGTTTGTGGCACTGACATTTCAAGGAAAGGAACTGAATTAAAATATTCTAAAGCAACCGCCACACTAAAAACCTATTTTCAAAAGTCCGTCATACGTAAAATATTTTTAATCCTTTGTGTTTCTCGACAAAACACAATGAAATAGACTAGGAACGATATACTAAACAAATGCGAAAAAATTGGATCGGATAGGACCATAAACATTCTGCAGAAAGTAAGACTTTATATGTCAACAAGCGGTAATTTTTTTAATTTTATTACGATAACATGTGGAAGAGTTCCACGAAAGATAAAAAAAGAAGATTTTCTTAGTTTTTTACAATGCGATCATGTATGGCTGAAAGTGATAATGAAACGAGCCAATTTCCGTGCATCGTATTTATAAGTTCTTCTTCTTCTACATTGTGTTTCTTTTCGCATACTAAGTTCTACATTGTGTTTCTTGCATTGTATTCATTTGGTAAGCGTTATGTAGATATTTAAGTAGACACGAAATATGTTATTCGAAATCATCAAAGTAAAAGCGCCAGAACGTTGAGTAAATCGCAGTCGGTACAAACAAATCGATGTTCAAAATTATAGAATAAGTCGATTTTTTAAATATATTTATCTTAAAAAGTAAAGCATACTTTCGGCATAAAAATTAATACAATAGAAAAACAGTTAAGTAATTGTTCCGTTTATTTTTCATACCCATCACCGAAGGACGAGTGGTATATTCATTTTATCAAAAGGTTTGCAGCTTCCAACAGGAACCTTCACAGACCACCAGACAAAGAGACAAAGAGACAAAAAGACCAGACAAAGTGTATACATTTTAGATTATCATCAAATAGTGAATCGACTTAAGCGTGTCCGTTTGTGTAATGTATGTTGTAAACATACTTCTCGCCGCAAATATTTAAATTTAATTAAATTTGGCAGAAAGATTAGAAGTTCCTATACGCAAATTGGGCCAAATTGGTCGAAGGACATGCTTAAAGCACGACGTAAACTGAGAGTCCCTGCGTCTTTTAGGGAATAAAAAATCGATTTTTTGCTCCCACATCTAACGTATATATAACTAAAACCACTTAATGTCTTGCAAATTATTGCAGAACTTTAACTGTAAACTTCCCACTAAAGATTTGAAGATGCAGGCTTGTCTTGGAAAGGTGTGTGCTCATGGTTTCCTTACAAGAGATAACAAGCTTGAGAAGACACAACCGTAAGCAAAATCAGGCGCAGCAGCAAACGGGGAAAAAGGGGAACAGAAAGTGGAATTTGATTTTTTATTTATTTATTTATTTATTTATTCCACTTATACAGAAACTCAACTAAAACAAGCAACAGTCGAGTTCAAATGACACTTAAAGTAAATCTTAAATTAATTATTATTAAAAAAAAACTTAGTATAAGTACACAGAATGAAGGATGATATGATTTGTTTGCGCAGCTTAGGTGACACAATAGCTTTCCTAAAATTTAATTCAATTTTGCGTGTTTTAAGTAAAGCTTTATTTAAGTTTTCTATTGAATATTGATCAACCTTTTACCCACCTACCATCAGGTGTCATTTTCGCTTCCGGATGTGCGGCGAATTCTTTACTGTAGTTTAAATGTCTTATTTTTTCGGGGAAGTTATTCTCTATCTAAGGACTGTGTTCTTATAGATGCCAAAAGGATTGAGGGAAAAGTCAGGGGTTTGGGGCGCGTTGTTTGTTGTGTGTGTTGGAGTTGATCGACACATAATTGAGACCCTGAAGTGTTTCTTACTGATAGAAAAACAAAATCAGTTGGAAGTAAACGGTAAGAGTGGCCATGGAAAATGAAATATCGTTTCCTCCTTAACCAGTCCGTTTTCTATTTGATAATAACTAATATCGAGATTATAGGTGAACTAAACGTCAAAGAGCCCAATGCCTCCCTCAGTTTGTCTAATCCAGCTATAGCTTATCGGACTATTAGCTGACCAAACTCCTTTACGGACTTTCCTGTACTGAACTAATTTCAATGATGCACGATGTTACTCATAAGACGGTTGGATTCAGAACGAAGAGAAAGCGCCATATACTTTGCCTTTATATCTTTGTTCGAACTTAATTGGTGCTGTTATTTGCTTAAAGTCATATCAGTTGGCTTCGGATGTGATAAACTTACCATATTCCATATCGGTCCTTATATTTCCTACGGTATAAATACCGTGTATAGATAGATATATAGATAGATATAGATAGATAGATATAATTGTGTATAGATAGAAATGAATAAGATCAGTTATATGAATAAGATGGTGAATAACTTAACGTAAATATGGGACCGAAAGGAGCTTGAGACTTTGACTCTTAGTCATCCGTCCCTACTTCCTATGTTTCGTGAAATCATATCGGAGTGCCCAGGCTAGTAATATCTATTTCCTATACCTTAAATTCTGATTACTTTATCTACGGTATTTTATACCCTAATGTTTATATCCCAAGAGAGATTGGTGCATAACATCAAGTGGTCAAATGGTTAATTGCTAAGTTGTGTTTACAAATAGCGTCTGCCTTTAGAATTAATTTGAAATAAGAAAGAAGACCGAGAAGTTTTCTTCTCATAGTCGCTGAAGGCATTTTTCTATGCTCGCTGCAATAAGAAAAACACTGGTTGTATTATTACCCAGAGTAAACATTATGCATATATTGAACACAAATCATCTCTCAGTTTGAATTTTTTCTTAAATAATAATAAATAAAAAGAAAACATTGAATAAATATGTAAATAACCCAGCAGGAAACTGCGATAAGAAACTTATACGAGTCCTATATTGTATCTATGAGTACATAAGTATATATGCGTCTGTGCATAAGAAATTCGTAAAGATAGCAGATAACTATAAGTTAAAGTTTCATAAAAAACAATAAAGTAAATAACGAGATTTATGACGTTTTTATTGTTTGCTACAAATACTACCACTTGTTGTTGTGTTCTTAAACTGTATTGTTTAAAACAAAATAGGGATCGCATAGCTTCACAGCTACATAGCTACATTATATTATAGCTGCGGGGTAAAAAATATAAATATAAAGAAAAGAATGAAAATAAAAACCCTTTAGTGTTCTTTAAACGAATAGTTTATGTGCATAGTGTAGTGAGTGCGAAAAAATTGGAGAAATAATAAAAAATACTTTATTTTGAATAAGAAGCAGCATTAACTTTTATGTTAGAAACAGATTCTTCTTCTAATATTTTATCCTTTCTATCTCCATCTTTGTCAGTTCATACAACGGATGGCGGTTACATTGGTTTTTCACACTTCCTCTTATATACACACGCACACGCACACGCACACGCGTACACAAGACAACATTTATTTACGATTTGAACGAAAAGGAAAAAAAAATGTGTTGGTTTGTTTTCTTTTTCCTAGTAGTGTTGACATATTTACACGAATGCTTACAACTGTTCGTGCGTGTTATTGTTAAAATGCACTTTAGATATATGGGAATTATTACTGTGACGTAATGGTGTTTTGCAAGCGATCGAATATGAAGTTCTTATATAACGTACATCTGTGTATATTGTTATGGGTAAGTTTGTGTACGTGTGGGTATGTTCATATGCAAATGTATTTACATAAACTTTCCGTGCTCATGCTTGCATTGATATTAGGTGGGGTTGATTTAAATATGAGAGAGAATAACTTTTTTAATATTTTATCTCATGCAAACTTGTTCCCTACATAGGGCAGCGACGTCAAACACGAAGATACTAAGGATAAATTAATGATAGTAAATTTTGTATTTTTACGTTTATTATCGCGAATAGCTGTTTAAAAAAAAAAAAAGAGGAGAATTGCGCGAGCTATGTAAGTATGCACGCATTATACGAACGATTGTTGTTATTAAAATTTATGTTAGTACTTGTAGCAGTTTTTCTTCTTTTTGCTTCATCTCGCGTTGTTTACATTTGACGAGGGAGCAATTTTATAAAAGTCAGGTTTTGGTTATAAAATTTTATTTATTTGAAGATTATATGAAGACGGTAAAAAACAAATCATTTACATAAAAATGTTCTCGATTTGACAAATTTTAACGATTTACATTTTACGTAAACAAGTGAGAGAACGACCTTTGTCTTAAACTCAACCTCAAGCATCCCTACAAGTACACAAATGCACCAGGTATGTAAATCTAAAACCGAAATTCGCCCTTAGTTGACCGTAACTGGTAATGTAGTTACTGTCAAACCGCTTGATGACCTCAGACAAAGAATTTCCAACTTACAACAATCGGAATTTCGTACAACCGCCTAGTTTGCGACCGCGTTCAATATATCGACTTGCTCGCAAAGCAAGAACATTCGCCGACGGCATTATTTTTTCGTTGAACGATACTAAAAGCAAATCGATTTTGCAGCCTATCGTGGCTAACGGAAATTCGTGGCTAGATCCAAGCATATCTCCAACATCTGTTGCAAGATCAAATTTCTATAGAAAGAAGGCAATAGTCTATGTTTGATGGGTCAACTCCCGCCACTTCCCACTGTCTTTTTTCCGTCTTTTACGGTGCACAGCAATGCTATGACTCCCTTTTTACTCCGTTATAACTAACGCTTTCCTGTACTTATGTTTAGTGTTCCTTATCTTGAAATAGGTTGAACTGCAAACGAACTCACTATAAATTTTCCTTGAATCTTTGAAGGCAGAGCCAAAAATGGTCAAACCCTCATTGAACTTTAAATTGTCGTAAGTCCACTTCGTGGTCGCGGCTCTTATTGCAAGAGTTTTCATTTATAAAATTTTTTACTTTTAAAAGACTACTGTGAGGACCCAAAGTCGTACTCTCGTTTTGCCCTCACGGACTCTCTGCCTCTGCGGAGGGGAAGTGTTAAAATAAGAATAGTATTAGTAATAATTAGAATAGTAGATTAGTAATAGAATAAGTAGTAGCTTAGGAATAACTTAGGAATAGAATAAGAAATAGTTTAGGAATAGATTAGGGATAGCATAAGATAGGATAAGTATAGGTCACGAGCAGGATAGGAAAAGTTATTTTTATTATTCAATGCTGGGCTCTCGAGCCGGCAAGGAGTCGTGGTTGGGCTCTCGAGCCGAGAAGTTGTAGTTAGGCTCTCGCGCCAGGGAGTCGAGTTAGTTTGAATACCGGTAAAGTGATAGAGAGAAGAAAAGAATGAAAAGACAGCAGAATACAATTTATAAACTGTAATGAGATTGAAATGCAATGAACTAATAAAAGAAGAACCAAGTGCCTGCAAATATAAATTTTGTTTGCTTTCCTCCCCTGGGCCGCTGAGCTGCCCCAGCCTAAGGAAAGGGCCGAAACGGCCTCACACTACTCCTTTCAACCAATGCAAAGAAGGATTGGACTAATTGTGTGACGATATCTACATAAGGTTCTACAAGGTCCGTTCCTAATAATATCAAACTCGTTTTATGTTTGCAAAGTGATTGATATCACTAGAATTTCATTTTTTTTCTGCCATTCAGGATATGTTATGTAAGCACATGTGCGGGCGACGGCAGTTAAAAAGGATTGTAGATAGCGGAGTAAGGAAATAGGGGTTTGCGTTAGTATATGTGCGATTTGAAAGTGAAACATCGAAAAGCGGGCAGTCGATGGACTTCAGTGTCTTAATTAAATTCGCTTAGATTCTTTGCTTCAATTAATAATTCGGTCCGTTGCCAAGTAACTCAGTGGGTAATAACAACCGCTTAACGTGACACTTCGAAAATTATAACCCGTTGATCAGATTTTGTAAATTTGCTATAATTGAAATTGAATTGGAAGCTTAACAATCCTATCTATTTATTATTGTGTAAAGATTGTTAAATTCAATATATGTTTATAGAGCTCTACAAAACAAAAAAAAAAAGGGGACGAAAATATAACCCTTCGTTAGTCAATAAAAACAAACAATATTGGGTGTTAGCGGCAGTGATAACATGATGAATGATTTCTCAGTTCTGCGGAAATCCAAAAGGGCGGGGAGAGAGGAGAGAGAGGAGGAAAAAGTTAGACAAGCTTTGTGTGTTCAAAATTCGTGTGTACGTGCATACGTCAATCTTCAAGACAATAGCAATCACCCTCAGCCATGGAAATGTTCCTTGTTACACATGCAGAATACATATAAATGTTCAATATATTATATGTATTATAGGTTTTTGCTTGTTTTGAGTGAGTGTATGTATAAAAGAAGCCATCTATCTCTCTTTTTTCTCCTTCACTCGACTACGAATGTACAAAATCTATATATTGCACTGTACTAAAAGAGAACAAAAAAACAAAGGAAGAAGGAAAACACACACAATAACAAAGAGTAAAAATAATAACAATAACATATACATACTTAGTTGCAATATGCAATATGCAGAACTTCATCCATTTTCGTTTACTTAGGGTTTTATTGTTTTCGCTGAGCTTGTACTGCTCTTGCATGTAAGGAACGTTGCTGTCGTTTTGTTATTGATATTAAATTGAAATCTTTTGTGATAGTGATCGATGCAAATTGATGGCACGTTTCGACAAACATCAACGTAATTTGATAACAAAATGTTGACACTAAGGGTATGAAAGAAAAGACAAAGAAAGAATTCTTAAATAAAAATATTTAAACTATTTTTGTTCTATTCACATAAATGTTATATTCATGTTCATGCTCAATTTTAGACGAGTCACGACTCACACTTATATATATGCATCTAGCTCATGAAGACTTGGAATAAAAGACTACGCCATTTTTAAATTTGTGAACAGAAAGATTTTTATTTACTAATTAAATCATCGCATAGGTTTTTTCTCTGATAGAAATGTAGGGAGACCCTTGCTCTCCGAAAGGCAGTGCTAGACAAACGTAAACTTAAATAGAATAAACTTCATTTCTATTCTTCACCTCTATTTTCAGTTGAGACCTGACAAGCTAGGATATCCAGGTTGGATGTGAAAGTGAAAAGGACGACTTCTGGCCGTTGATGTCCTTTGGCTTTTGTATAGTTTTGCTAGATATTCCGTTTTTTCTTTTTTCTTGGCCAAGCAGCCAACACCAAGACGTGTCGGGGTGTTCATTAAGATATAAGGCAGAGAGTCTCGAATCTTTAGCTCATAAAGCATTAAATAACTGTGCATTGTGACTATGAGTTTAACGTTAGTCTCTCTGTCACTCTCTCTCTCTCTCTCCCTCCCTGTCTCGTTCTGAAATTTTTGTTACATAAATGAGTTTTGTTCGATCTTAATTCCAAAAACAGAGTTAACCAAAGAGGAGTTAATGGAGCCTATTATGGGATATAAAGCTTAAATCATACGGAGTAAATTTGTTGTTAAAGTGCTGTGCCGGTCGTATACATTTAGTTCATTTCTATATGGAACTGAAACGGTTCTGTAAAGGATGCAAACGTGCCAGGTTAACCAAAGCAGTTGGAGGAGAAAAAAGATGACATTTACGGGGCGAAATCTAGCATAAGATAGAGAAAAAACTTGTCTTATCAAAAAAATATTAAGATGAAGAAAGAAAAATATTTATATGTAAAATTTAAATATTTATATGAAGAAGATTGTGCTTAAAGTACTTTTGTTTATTTTTATTCTGAAACCAAGGAAATCGTATGCTTCATCCAATAGTCACAAGCTTTTTCATTCAAAATTTGTCATCGACACAGTGATACTTGGAAATTTGTTCCTTTACTCCTCCCCCGTTCGTTGCTACTTATTAGACAATCTAACATTAAATGTGGATGTAGGAGTAATCAGAGAGTGTGGTTCTTTCCCTCTTTTAAAAAGGCTGCAAATTGAAATTTCTTCTTTTTCCGTAAATAACAAAACTACAAATTCCTGGATGTTTTACCTTTTGCTTAAGTTATAGACAATAAAAACATTCTTAACCCAAGCATTTAGAAAAAACAAAAAAAAAAAAAAAATACAAATACAAATAAAAATTGTGCAAGAAAGTTTACAAAGAAGAGTCGAATTTGTACAACACCAACGAAAACTTCAGTTTCAGAAACGAAATCGTTGCCCATATATAGAAATTTAATATATAATTTTTCTTTCAAATACTTTTTCCAGTTATTCCATTTCAGACTTTATTTTTTACTTTTTTTATTTTCTACTCCTACGAAACAATGTTATCTCATGCAAGTTTGTTGTTTTAAGTTAAAGGAATTTTATTCAATAAAAAAAAACAAAAAAAAAAAAAAAATTATATGATACACATATTTACTATTGCATATTACACTCGAAAGAATTGATACAATAAAAATTGAAAAATTTTAGATTACGTTTTCAGTAACGACGTCATGCATTTCAAAGATTGTTACTTATTTCAGATGTCAAAGCCGATCGCACTAAATGAATTTCAATGTTCCCCTCCATCCATTTAGATAGACGTTTTTCACACCTGATTCTCTTTTTATACGACAGATAGTTTCCCAAAATTTCGTGTAAAAAAATTCGTGCAAAAGAAGATATTGGGTAAATGGAAAAATAGATTTGTTCCAGACTTAAAAAAGCAACTGAAAAGTACAACAGATAGTATTAAAAAATTCTTGTTAGATTTCTGTTAAGAATTTATCTCGTCTTTACACATTTTATTTAATTAAATATATTATAAAAAATTAATTATATTTTAAAAAACCAAAGTAAATCGCGTAAAATGTACATTACGTCTTTACTCTATGCGTAATTCGGGGAATTCCGAACATAATCTAACTGACTTGTGCATATTACGAGGAGTAAGTATATTTGTGAGGAGTGAGAATGAAAAAATTCATAGAAAGATCAAAAAAAAAAACAAAAATTCGCCAGAAAAATTCATAGAATATTGGAAATCGTGTCAATAAGCAATTAAATCAACTTTCGTGTAAATAAAATTCGTTTAAAAAGGAATTAGGTGGATGTGTTCAATTGTCGCTGAATTGAAAATTGAAAAAAGTAATTGAATAAATAAATTAGTGGTATAAATAAACAGATGGCTACCGAGAACTTGTGGCAAAAACCTTCAAAAATGTTAAAATTTCTAACTGAGATTCTCTAAAATGTACATATTCGAAAGCGGGGTAAGGATCTAAACTGAAAGTGGCCTGTTGGTCTTTGTCTTTATGAAACCGCTTGTTGACATTTGTCGAAGCCGCACAATTCTGAAGCAAGGAAATAACTTACGCATATTTACATTGAAAGTTGACTGAGCATGAGTACCACGTATGTATATTTGAAACATGAATTTTTGTATAGAAAATATACATTTATTGTATGCAAATGAGCGAAACTCTTATTCACACTGTTGAACATCACTGGCTTTACATGTTTACAATCTGTCTGACAATCGGGAGATAGAAAGGTAAAAAAACTGTTGCATTTATAAGATGAGTGCTTCTAACGTATGACGAAACGGTTTTGGGCTATGCAGCCTTTTTTGCTATTCTTGCCGTTTTTTGAAGAGTGAACGGTTCAAGATCGACGAATTGAAGTCTCATTTTTTTTTTTTTTTTGGATTTATACGCGTTCTTATCCAGGAATTATTTTGAGGGTTTCTCTCTACCATAACATAAAAGCAATCTTCTTATTGTTTACGTATGGTATGTTTGCGCTTTTTTAGTAAACAAAAGACTATTTTGTTATGTTTGTTTCAATTGAATTAATTTTTTTTCTTAGTCTTCTTGTTCATACTGTTTTTCTTTGCAAAACAATTTGTTTCCAATATTTTAAGAGTTTAGCAAATTTTTTTTTTCCGTTTTTTTAATGTTAAATTTCAAGATATAAAAAACTTTGTCTTATTTTTTGCTATTTCCATAGTATTCTTGTATGCTCTGCGTACAGTCTATGAAGTTATTTTCGAAGTTTTCTGTTATTGATAAAATTCAATTACATAACCACGCCCAATACGTAGTAGTAGGCAGTAAAACTTTGGCAGCTTTGTTAACTGTGCAAGATATCTATACCTCCGTTAGAGAAAGAAAGACTGGAAACAGTTAATATATTATATTATAAGACTGGATAAAAACTCATGCAGTTTCGTTAGGAATGTTCGTTGGGAATGTTTCTAAGCTCTGTCAACAATGAATCGTGGAATTCACGCCCGTAGTAAGATTTAAAATGAGACAGAATGTCTGTTACTTGGCAAGCGGTCAGAAAGGAGGTCTGATCCACAGCATTCTCAATAGTGTTCGCTCTTGGGTCAAAAGACGTCAGAGTACACACAAATTATTAAACACAACCAAACAAGATGGACAGACAGATAGACGGACAAATGAACGGACAGATAGACAAGCTTAAAACCTTTCAGAAATTGATATAACAAAAGCTCTGCACGTTGCATACCTACGCACCAACTTAACACAAATGGTGTAGGGCATACTTATCAACGTGTCTCCTATTTTTTTTTCTTTTGGAAATTTTCAGTCCTTCTTTTTAATTATAGGTACAAAAATAGTTCGTGTCGATAATGGACATGATTAAAGCCGCCTAAGTTTGGCAAAACAAATTCTATCTAGAGCGTGTGTTATTCTATGTATAATTCGACAAAAGTTGTTCTACTTGCTAATTCAATCGACAGGGATTGTGCTGTGAAAGTAAGCAAAAAAATTATAAAAAATTTATGTATATTTTCTACTATAAAATGCAGTATTACTTTGACTAAAACGATAATGCGTCTCGCAGGCTTGTGATACGTGCGTGCGGTGTTTATGTTGGAGATATTTTGTCAAATTCGGCAGCACGCATATGACAGAAATTTCTAGAGTGAAACTATACCTTTCCTGCTTGAGCAATCGTTGATAAAGTCGATGGAAGTTTTCAACAAGATTGAGGGAAACCGGTTCATTCCATCCTACAACATCGCTGAAAAACTAAAAATTTCCCAGCAAGATCGTAGATGAGTGTGCTTGGTGGTTCTGGAAAGATCTGCAATCAGCCCACACAAATATTTCCACTTTCTGCAGCTAATAGCTAACACGGTTAAAGTGCTCAGTACCGATAAATCATCTCGAATTGTCCACAAGGAAAGGCCTTGTCTCCCCTTGTGCCATTCTTAATGGCTTGATATAAAACTACGTGGCTTGCCTTGGAAGTCTTGTTGCATCCGCCGTATAGTTCGGACATTGTCCCATCCGCCTATCATGGCTGTCTGCAGAACTCTATTACTGCTATTATAAAGCCAACTTCAACTAAGGCTTGAAAAAATAGTTTTGTGTATTTAGATTTTCGCCCAGAAATCCCGTAAGGTTTTCAATCATGGTGTAAAGCTTTTACCAGATAAACCGCGCAAAAGCTTACAGATCTTATAAACTTAATCTGAAATGTAAGGAAAATGTGTCGGCATTTCGTAAAAGAGATCATAAAGTGCTTCTATTACCCAATTTTTTTATATAAAATTTTTTACAATGAAACCTAAAGTCACGGAAATTTTTTCTATTATTCTGTGGTAAGTCAAACTAATTACAAAATGTTGTTTGTAATACTTTGTTTGTTGTAATACTTCGTCTTTGCATTTCTTTGATATTGTACGCTGATAAGACCTATCTAAAATTAATTTCACATTAAAACACGTTATCTATGTGCTGTCCATCAATTTGATTTGCATTCGCTAAAGATTAAATACTTTATCTTTATTATATTATTATTATACTTGTACTTTATTAATACAACATTGAAAGAGTTGCGCTAACAGTGTTTCACACGGTTAACTTCCGATAATTTCCCTTTATTTTTCAAAGCGACACTATGTAATAAACTGTTATAACCAACGAGAATTAAGAGACTTTCTTTAAACATAACGTAATATATTTCTCCTTTGAACGGGGTAACACTTTGCATTATATTCAGATAAGCAAATATACTTCTCTTTTATCTAAAAAAAGAAAAAACAACATAAAAACGAAGTGTGCTCTTTACAGCTAAATTCGTTATCTTTGTACGATGGTACTTGATTTATGCGGGGAAATAATTGTAGGACTGAATATGAAAACAAATCACCGAACGTGATTGATTGAAATCGCATTACACTTTAATTCGTAAATTAGACTCAAAGAGAGCTTGACTTAAAGAGAGAAATCAAATTTGAATTTCTTTACCTGTTATTCTCAGACTCTGTTAGATAACGTATAGCATAAGAGAAAATGGTTTTAATAGATATTATTGAAGATAAACAAAATCAAGTGATATAAGGGGAATTTACATTCAGCAAGGAGTAATTAAGTTCGTTCAGTTTATCTTTTCTCGAGGTCCTTGTTTCCACTTGTTCTCTTAAACAATATTATAAAATAAACTGCTTGTTGGTTCCCTATTGACATGTGGTTTCAATGAAGTAATAGTTCGAAATGAATTAAATTTTTATTTCCCACGATTAACAATGGAGAAGACCTTATTATGGCCGTGTTAGGTACTTGAAGTAGGTCTTTAGGTTGCAAGTGATTTTAAAGATTACTTTTAGCAGTCGAACTTTTTCACCGCGAGATCATACCCTAAATCTTTGCTAATAGTTTTGAGCGACCGGAGATCTTTTATTTTTCCAAAAGTTAATTTTCACACCAACATGAATTCACCCTAGCAGTAGTAAACGTGTGAAAATTGTTATTTTTCTGACTCCATACGACATGCTATTATATCTAACAACTCAATTGCCGTGGTTTCAGATCTCAAGTGCGGTAGAGTTTCGAATAAAGAAAAAAAATAGCTTTAGATGCTGGTGCTTTAAAAGTTTGGTCTTACAATTTTTTTTTTGGCTAAAAGGATAATAGTAATTAGTAGCGATAATATATCCAAGTAATGCTTTCATTGGCAAAAGTGGTCGTGAAAATAAGGTGAAACACATTTTCATGATTAGATATGATTTTTTGAATCTAAAAAACAAAAACGCAGAAGTAGTCTCCGCTGATTTTAAGAGATTGATTTTTCATTTCCGGAAATACTTGTTTGTTTACATAAGAAGTTCATATTAGCAAATCTAGAAGATTTTTTGCACTTGGCGTGTCATCAGTGGCATATAGCAAATATAATATTAAGCCCCTTCTCTTTTGCCTCAAGGCTGTATTAAGACATTTTTTCGCTTACAAATGTTTTTCCTAAAAGTCTATGTAGTCAAGAATTTATTATTTAACTAGCAACTTGGCTCGGCGACCTCTCCCCAAATTTCATTGCTCAAGTGTATTGTGAAGTGCTTTTATTTTTCTATTTTTTTTTGCTATTAAATGATTGAAGCTTGTGTTTTGAGTAAGGAAAGAATAAGTTCTGTTACATGTGTGTTCGTGATGTTTCTTAGAAAGTTATAAAAAAAACATAGAAAAACGTAAGCAATAAAATAAATGATAAAAAGGGCAAAAATAGTCACAGGTAAAAAAGTGAAAGCATCTATGGATAAAGTTTTTATGAAATGCTGTTCTTAACAAGCGATAATTATTTATGCATTACTTAACGTCAAACGCAAATCGAGTGCCGAATGTGTGAAACTATTGCATACTGACCATGCATGCAATTTACAAAAATTTTGCAACATCTATTAACGAAGAGTATAAGAAAAGTTTCAGCTAAAAAATACTCTTGAGTTCTTCTTTGCTTCAAAAAAGTAGTTGTTATGTCAAAAATACTCATTCTATTATATATTACTAATATTGTTATTATTTTTAAAGAGAAGAAAAAAAGAAAAGAGAAAAACTAAGTACATAGTAAACAACTAAGCAAGAAATTTTTTTTTAAGTTACAATAAATGAAGAGTCGTAAACAAGAGAAAATGTAAGATTGAGAACACAATGACGTGAACATAATGTTTACATTAGCAATTGTGAATAATGTGAGAACAAGAGAAGAAGCAGTGTTGTGTCAACGACATAGTATAAAATTTAATGCTCTTAGAGGATGAATGAAATGCAAAAAAAGGGATGGATGCAAGAGAGCAAAACGGGAGAGCAACGAAACATAAATGTTTTGTATTTACTTCGTTTATGGGAGAAGAGAACCCTTACGAAAATAACCGAAGGTTTTTACGCACGAATTGTATTTTGAATTTGTTCTATGGATTGCTTGCTGCTCTGCCTCTTATTTATCGTGTCTTTTTTCTTTGTATGCCCTTAAATACAAAAAACGTGTGCAATTTGGAGAGTTGTGTTGAAAATCAAACACCAGCAATAGAGTACAATTTCCTATTGCTCGTGTTTGTGTGCGTATGCATTGAATCATGCACTAAACATACACGAATGTCCTTTGTGACAAACAATACTTTTACCCTAAAAATCAGTTTCAGCTCATCCGCCAGAGTGTCCGGAGTGTTATGTATTAAAATAATGGCGGATATCGTTTGCGTGCGCAGCAGTGTTGCCATGTTTTCCAAATAAGTGCTTTTCTCTGTTAATGTGTGCTAAATAAAAAACAAAAAAAAAAGAAGCAAATAAAATAATTCAATAGTGATAATTGGAAGAAATATAATAAAATAATCAATAAAAAATTCACAATCGCGTGTTTCGCTTTAATCTTTAGAAAAAAGTCTTTACAAAATAACTAACTCTTACTTTAAAAATCAAATAAAAAATATTTAATTGTTAATAACAATTTTGTTCGTTTTATTAAAGTTAAATGTTTGCTATTGTTTTCATTTTTGGATAAATCGTTGCAAGCGTGCAATGTGCTAAAGAAAGGAAATTCGTAAATACTCGTTACGTTCTTGTTTGCGAGTTTTAAGTATTAACTAACGATTCACGATTGCCGTTGTTTTCTGTTTTATACACGCGCACACATAGCACTTTGTTGATGTATCGTGTTTCACTTTGCCGGACTTCCTATCTACAATTTCTACACTCTAAGTTACGTGTTAACTATAAAAAGAAGTAAATGCTTTTACAAAACATCATCATAAAACTTATACTAAAAAAAAAAAAGAAAACAACAAAAATGTGTATTAAAATTAAAAGAGAGAGAAAATAAAATAAAGAAACAAAATGAATTATCATATATTCTAACGTACAAAGCAGTGTTTAAAAGCAATTTAAGTTTGTCTTCATCATTCATTTCTTTGTTTTTTTTTTTTTTTTGCACAAACCAAAACTGTAAAGAAAGTTTGAAATCATTTAAAACTTTTACGACACATCTTAAGAGAAATATAAGGGAATAAAAGTAAACTTTTACGTATATACGTTTGAAAAGTACTTTGCACACACATACATGCATTCATATCTTTATTCGCACTTATGATGCATGCGGCTGGCTTGGGGAGACGTAAGAAGAAAAGAAGGATTTAATACCTTAGAAATCATTCAAAGCCTAATAAAAATAGTTCATAAATCAAGAAAGAGAATAAAGCAAGCGACTCAAAGAAATTGAAGGATTTACAACTTTCTTCACCTGAATTGCAGGTAAGTTTAATAGTAAAAAGCAATTTTTTTCCCCAGTGTGGATATATTTTATATTTGTATTTTTATATCTTATTTATTAGCGTTAAAAAAAATTTCGATGGATTAATTTCATGTTAAGTGATATCGCTTGTCTATCAGTTCTTAGCTTGAAGAAGACACTATTGAACTGCCTTTCTTCAGGAAGATGATTTAGTTAACAATAGTAACAGTAAGCTAAAGCTTGATCTTTCGAGCGAATTTAAAGAACATCATTTGCCTTCTTCGAATATGGCAAGTTTCAACCTACTGCCGAAATTTTCCTCACAGATGTTCCGAAAAATAATCTCAAGATGTTTTGTGTCAATGATGTACAAATTTAGAACAGAAAGCATACAATAACTTATTTTCAATATTTGCAAGTTCGTCAGTCCTTTAAAGTATGATATTCACCGTACAGTTGTGCTTCACTCGAGATAATAGGGATAAATTCCATTGTATATCATCTTTTCATAAATTTCTTTACTTAAGTGATAAACTTCTGAAAGCTTCCATCTTTCTAATCTAATTAACTGCCTTGGTTTTGAGAGTTCTTCAACCATTTGGTTGGAGGAACTCGATGATGAATGCCATAAATTGTGACGTTTGTTATGCATTTGATAATTCAGCATAAATCTCTTTCACTGCACTTACATTTCTATTTATATTCATTTATATCGATTGATTATTAATTATACAGCAATTTATTTCTATCTACATATGTACTTTGGAAATTATCTTTTGAATAATTTATTTCATTAAATATTCAAAGAATAAATCAATAATTGTTTTCGATGTTATTAGTAACAATAGTTGTATAACCTTCAATTATTGCAGAAGAAAATTTTATACATACGTACACATCATGTACATACTCGAGAATTTTATTGATATTTGAAAAAAAAACACATTTGTTTTCTTTTGCAATCTTGTTTTTTTAATGAAAGATGGAAATCTAATACCATAACTGTTATTTTTTGTTCTTCTTTTATAAAATAGATTGCTTCGATGGAAATTGAAGCAAACTCTTTGAATAATTTTCTCGATGAATGCATTCTGTGTGACTGTAGGAGTGAAAAACAAGATTAGATAACCCTGTACTTAGAATAGACATATTTTTATATGGAAGTTTTTCAGGATCCTGCAAATATTTAGTTAGTTAGCTAATAAGCTAGACTTTACTTTATATTAATTAAATTCATGAAATTGTAACTTTTGATTTTTGAGTTTCCAATCAGTTGTCAAGCTTATTTGGTTGAACCTTTCATTACCAGAAGTGCAGGTTAGATTATTAGAATGACATTTTTTTTTTATATTTTTATTTTTCAGGTTTTCCACTGCTTATTCAATATTCCATCACTTCCAGACTTGAACTTAAAGGCAAATTTTTGTCAACAAATTGGACGGACATACTCGTTTTCAATCGAGTCTTAAACCTTTAATGGGCATGTTTTGACATCCGTAATTGGAATGTAGGGACAATCTAATATGTGGAGTGTTAGTTACATTTATCTTTCACTTAAGGAAATTTGCATAACTTAAGGTTTTGAAGCTCGTTGGAAAAAGTCCGGCCTTATGATAAAGTTTTTCCGAACGGCCCGATTTTTTTATAGAAGAAAAGTAAGCACAGAATATATAAAAACTAAATAACTGACTAACTTTTTATTTTGCATCACGTGATCCTACTTTTCATTAACCATAATATAATTCTTCTTTAGGCATAATAAAGTTGCACAAGCGCTTAAAGTGACTATAAAAAGTTTACATACTTAAGGAGTAAGATTAAGCGTAAATACAAGAAAGGGGTTACAGCACTTGAAAGATAGTCATCACTTGGCAGGTTTTTTGGCTAGGATTCAAGAGAGATAGAGAGAGAGAGAGAGAGATCTTGTGAAATTTAATAAAAATTTTAGAACATATTTATAATTATTCCATGCACTACTTGTACACGTGGACGTGGCCTACTACAGTGATTTCACATGCTTTCTAAATCACGATTTATATTTTAATATCCGTACGATTGCATATTGAGATATATGTATTTAATAGCAAAAACACACGCACAAAAATATATAAAAAATATATATATGTAAAAGTATATGTACGTATATATATATACATATTGTCTATATGTTTATGTATATATAAATATATAAGAGTGTGTATATATATATATATATATATATAATATTTTATACAAATATATATGAATTTATTTATACATATGAGGAAGATATTTAACGTAACCATCATCTAGGATCCAAAAAAGTTGAATTTCAATTCTTTCCCAAGGCAACCTAATTAGAAAGTTTCTGCATTTCACGCTAATCAGGAAGAGGTTGCCTTTGTGTAATCTGCGATTTAAGTTTTAGTAAAAAAGTTTAGGAAAAAGCATAATTTAATTTAATTTTTCAAAAAGTATAATTTAATGTGGTTTCCCAGTTTTCCCTTAAAATAAATAAGTAAAAATTTCTTAGTCTGAAAGTTCTTTAATAAATTTTTATTTCAGAAAATATTTAACAAACTCCTTAAAGTTCGCATAATTGAGAAAAACTTGAGGAAAATATAAAGTTTTATAAAACTTAGATTGCATTTTAGGCTTGTGCTCCATAAACGAGAAGCATTTGTTTTCATGAATCGGATATTTAGGAGAAGGAGTCGCTCTATGGTCAATGGTAGTCCATAACCGTTAATTACTTCAATAATGATTACAAACATTTAAAATAATCATAATTTGTAACGAACTTACAAGTACGAACAAACCAAAAAAAAAAAAAAGAAATAAACAAGGAAAAAGGAAAGGAGAATAATGCAACGTTGCATTAGATTGCGACTTCTGTTTTATGTAATTACGTTTGTCCTCATAGAAGTTGTTTACTATCAGCGCAAAAAAAGCTTTCTATGCATTCGTTCTCTTACATGCTTGTGAAAAATATAATAACAGGTTTTATTAGCACGTACATTTGGTCGTCTATGCACGTATTCGTGTGTGTGTGTGTGTGTGTGTGCGCGCGTGTGTGCGCGCGTGTGTGCGCGCTTTTGTATGCTTGTATTATGACATTGTAATTGTACTTAAATGTAATGCATGTATACGTAAAGAGAAAGTGCACACATAAGGGCTGCTTGGTTGAAACTTTGGTGTTTGTGTTGACATTTAATATTGCAAAAAAAACGAAAGAAAATGAAAAACGAAAATGAAACGGAACGAAAACTCACTACAGTGAGGGGATAATTTGTAGTTTGCAGAGAGAAATTTTTTCACATAAAAGGCGAACTGCAAGTACATGGCAAGTACTTGCATGTGTATCCATAAATGTATATATGCGTATGCATCGTATATACAATAGAGCAGTGAACGCGTGTATGAAATGTTTATATACGTACACAGCAATTATCATCAAAATGATGAAAGTAACAACAACAACGTGCAATATCAAATAGAGAGACGCTTCAGCAATGTTTTGAGTTTCACAATAATTTTAAAATATATTTATTACGCTTATGCAGCTTTGTGCGTTGAGTGGAAAAAATTTGCAAATAATATGCGGAAAATATCTTTAAAAAGAGAAATTTATTGGAATTGGGAGGAAGCTCTGTTTAATGCTCGCCTGCTTAAGTAGAATTGAATTCTTTATCAAAAGGAAAATATTTCTCTTATTACAATATTTTACTTGCTCCCGATCAATACGATCATATGATGTGACTTTTGGAAGTCTATCTTCCTCTTTTCTATGAGGCCGCATGATTTTTTTAAACTCGCACTTTAAGGGTCCAAGAAAATGAGAAACTGACATGTGACGTTTTCATTGCCAGCAGAGATTTCTGTGTAAAAAAGAAGATATAAAGGTTGTAATGACGAGTGTTGGTCACGTTATTCAACCATCCAAAAATAACGTTACAAATATTCTAATTTCCGACTTGTGATTGTAATGTTGTATTTTACTAACTATCGAAGGATGACGAATACAAGTTTCTTCACTTCGTTTGTGATACAGATATAAAAATCGTCCCGTTTGTTAATAAAACCACTGCAAAATTGGAGCCCGTTTACACACGTTTGCGGTATAATGTTGGCATTTTCACAGTCACGAAAATGGAAATAGAAAACTGCACTAGCTAAGGTTGTAAAGTGAGTGGTGTGAATAATGAAAATGCACACAGAAGCTAAAGCAAAAGCCAAAGTTCGAAAATAGATTTTACATACATTTTGTTATAACTAACATAAGCATAATTTATGGCACAGATAACGAGGTGAAGTACACGTTAACATTTCCCTACTCAGTAAGTTTCATCTACTAACTACGCTTAACTAATCTACCGCATAGTCGAATAAGTAAGAATCGTGGCTACCAAGTCAGCGTTCGCGGGTTGCGGCCTGCAACCATACTATGTCGTAGCCGACAGGAGGGCGCTCAGCCGGTTAAGGTATAACACTTACCATTGGTCTGGAAGTCACTACCCTTTTCTATCTCTTTCTTTTTTCCCAGTTCTTTCTAACCATCACCGTGTCACAGGTATAGGGGGATACAGGGTGACGCCGAGTGATTGGTCATATTAGAAAAAGAAAAAAATTTATTTATTTTATTTCAAGTCTATGATTAAGGTTGTTGCGTGTTAATAAATCTCTTCAAAAAAAAGAAGGGCACCGTTATGGGAACCTCATGCGCTTTCTATAAGTAGATTAAGTTTAGTGAGCTTATTCGGCTTGTGTTTCTCGATATCGTGTAAACTTGATAGTCGAGCATTGTCAAGTAGCTTTAATGGGTAGAGAGTTCACAGCTGTCGACAAAGTATGCATTTTTCTCATCTTCGATCGTAAAATCGCTGCCGAGTAACATAGACAATATACATATTCCATATAAACACACATTCGGTCTACTCGATGCCGAGCATCGTAAACCGGCTTCATTTCTTTCTTCCCTACTTCGTTGTACTAATTTTGAGCAAAATGTCGTTCCGATTGCCGCATAAAAAAGGATAAATTTTATATACACTTGAAACCATCTAAAGCCATAAGAAATCTTTTTTAATATATAGATCGTTATTAAATGTTTATTTAAAAAAAAAAAAGCAAGTACTTGCACAAGTCTATGTATGTAGTATTTGTCTACAGATAAGAAATTATCATTTTGATTTGAATATTTTGATAGGTTATATTGAATTCGAAAATTCACAATATACGTAATATAATGCATGCACACGTGCACAATGAGAAAGAAAAAAATAAAATAAATCGCAGTGAAGAAAAAAAAAAGACAAAAAAGTGTGGAGAGAGAGAGAAAATAATCAAAACCAGTAAAACCACTAATATTGTTTGTCTGTCTGTGCATATAAAATACGTATCGGTACTTGTATCTCTATTTCCATAGTACTTAGTGCATGAACAACAACTAAAAGCGTTAATTTAATATGCAACAGGCAAACTGTAAGAGAGGCGGAAATAGAGCCCGAGGAGTAAATTACATTACGTTTTTCAAATGTTTGCTTGATTTTATTGAAAAAGGCAAAAAAGCAAAGAAAAAAGAAAAATAAAATAAACCAGAGAGAAAAATGTAGCGGCGCATACTGGAAATAAACCGCAGACAAAAAAATAAAAAAGGAAAGAATAAAAATGAAAGAGAAAATGTGTTAGAATGAAAAATGAATGTATTGTGTAACTTGTCAAGTAAAGGATGGTTTTATATACTGATTGAATATTGAACTAAATGCAACACAATAGAAACAATAGGAAGGAAGGCGTTAAAGGAAAAAGCGAGGAGAAAGAATACACAATGATAGAATGTTGGCATTGCGAGTTTATCTAATCGCTACAAAGTCTCCATCATTTTAGGCGAGCATTTGGACCACTTGGCCTTTGTTTTGCCTGTAAGCCGAGAAGGAATGTGATTTCACACTTGATTCGAATGTGTTTCCTCCTTCCTTCGCAGATTTCTTAATTTTTCTCAATTTCGTTTCTACAAATGAACTCATCGAGACTTCTAAGCTATAGAGTTTCAAAGCTTGTCCGTAGGATGGAACATTCGGCAAAAGTGCGTTTAAAGGCAGTGTTATGACGCCTTCAATCAAGTTGACGTACCCGCAATATTTGTTATCGAACTGTGATCACAGTTCACAGTTCGATATAAACCGGGCTTAGGGGTGCTTGGGTTTCTATTCACCCAAGAAAACCTGTTCCAACACAAGTCCTACTTTTCATGACGAAGCATTTTTTTTTTGCCTACATTAACATTGCAGCACGTAGGCAACGTTATAAGTCTTCTCTCTACAAACAAATCCGATTCTCAAACTTTTTTATTGATTTTCTGTTTTGCCGCACTTTTTCTTTTGCAAAAACTCGTTTGTTGCAACTGCCATATCTAGATGTCCTTTTCGTGGTGAAGGACGATTGATGCATTTTCTTCATTGTATATAAGCATGTATGTAAGCATATCATTCCGAATTAACTTCGGTATTATCCTATAAAGTAATGGTGGCGATGTGAATATCTTTCGGGAGAAAGGCGGTGACCTTGTGCTGCGTGTAGTTCAAATTTCATCACCCGTAACGATACACCCGATTTGTAGCTCCTCTTTGTAAGGGTTTTTTGCTTTTTAGTTTTGATGGTATATCTTATGGTATTTAAGCCTCTTAGTTTTTTACATACACATGGCTATTGAATTTGTGAGGTACCGGTACGTAGGGATACACGAAAAAGAACATATACTACAACAACAAGCAATGGGTTATATTTCTCAAAGAGTCAATGTTTTATTTTGTAACTGGATGCTCTTACCATAATTAATCCTCAAGTACGAATTCATCGTGCAAACGATGTATTGCAGAGTGACATGACAATTTCATATTTAAATTTTTAATGGAACTTTCAAAAACTTTTGATGAACTGACAAATTGTTCTTTTGTTAACGTCATTGTTGTTCAAAGTCACTACAAGTTTAAATGCATGTAAAAATTAATTTTTTTGAAAAAGATTTTTATTTACGTGAAAAAATGTCAAACTTTACAGGAATTGTTCACGCCAAGGTCGCCCGCGCGAATGTGTAAATTCATTCATTGACGTTTTCTTTAGTATTAAGTTAGTTGTAAGTAATTTTTTTCATTTGCCATATAGGTCTGCCCAAGTCAAGTGGAAGCAAGTCGCAATGAAACGAAAGGATGATACAAAATCGTAAACTTGGAACTTGTAACCTTCCGTAAAATTGGGATTCGTTTTCTAATTCGTTTGCAGCAGGCATACGAACAAGCTTTTACGCTCATAACAGCACGAATAAAGTCGTTTTGGAAAACCATAAGCCCATGTTAGATGTAAGAATTACAGCATTTGCCTAGAAATCTATTAAAAGGAAGAGAAAAACCATCCCAGTCATTTTAAGGGAGAAGAAGTATGACAAAGCCTTAAATTTTCGTTGTTGGAAAAATTGATTGTACGTTATGTTACATGCTTATTGTTGTTAGATAGTAAAGGGTAGAGAAATAAAAGAAGGTGGCTTTGGTCGAGAGACCTAATATGTCCTAGTTTAAGATAGAAACCTAACCGGAGTCAAATATTTCAATTCTAACCTGTATTCTTCTTATTATATCCAACCTTAAAACCTCACAGCCTTATAAGTTTTCGCACGATTTGTAATCCATAGAAATCTGATGAAATTTTAATATTCTTTATCAGAATGCAACTAATTTTGTAGTGACAACAACAATACTCACTCGGCCACTTTATATATTTCAAATCGATAATAAGTGCGCATTAAGCTCTCGCGTACAAGCTTTCCTCTCAAGCGTTTACAGATTTTGTAGTTGTTTTCAAAAACCATTAGCTTGCTTTATTTTCAAAATTTTTTTTTTTGCAAAATTTCGTCTCTAATCACACTATCAGTTAGAGCATTTACGTAATATTATTTTGGTTGGCAGAGTTTCGCTTTTTTTTCTTTTCTAATTTAGGATATTCCGGCTGGATTCGGTTCATTATTTATAAAAATCAATTCTTTGTAACTGAATGAAGCAAAAAGTAAATATTTAATCCCTAAATCCGGTTTAAAAATTAAACAGTAGACTGACGTATGTATATACACACACGCACACACATGTAAATATAACAAAAAGTCTATGCAAATAGAATTTCCGCATACGCACAGTGCATACAAGAACATACACACACACACACACACACTAACAGACACAGACACAAGCACGTACAGATAGTTCTGTGTAATCTCTGAAAACGTAACAAAAAATCTCTTATGTCGAGCAATGATTATATTGCTTCATTTAAACTGCTTTACAAAGTGGTTTGCGGTCATTTTACGCTGTTATTTGACATATTGTGGTCTGAGGCTTTTAAGCATGCATATATGCTACGCCGTGGTATGTCTTTGTATGCGTTTATGTAAGCGAGCGTATTTCTCTTTCATGGTGTGAATGTTTTGTTATTGTTGCTGATATTTTAATATGTGAAAATGTCATATAAAGGATTATTAAAAATGCATATTGTTGCATGAGTGCACCGCGTACCAGCGTTTGTTGACGCAAGGATGTTTGTGTTCGTGAATATAGGATTATAAATGCATATAATACGTATAAGCGGTTAGATATGTAAGTTTAGCGCTGTCTCCATGCATTAGTGAAATATGTTAAAGTTTTATATGTCGACGTAACTTCATGACATTGGTCAGCAAAAGCCTGTCAGTGGCACACTCAAACATGCTTATAGACTAAAGCTAATGTTAAGTATAGTGTATAGTATTCGCTCAGGAACAGGGATTGAAAAAAAAAATCAAAAGTGTCCAGTTGTGTTGATTTACAATTAAATAAAATAACAAAAACAATATATATATATATATATAAATACACAAACATAACAACATAGAGAAAAAAGTAGAAGAGCGTAAAGTTTTTACTCAAATAAAGAAAAAGTTTTTAAATAAAATTTATAATTAAAAGTTCATATTTTTAGGTATACGTATGTTATGTTTAATTTGTACCGCAATGTGTATTTATCTGCAGCAAAAACAATTTGAAAATTATTCAGAGAAATGTAAGAGCAAGAGAAGAGAAACTTTCGAAAATTGAATTCTACAGAAAAAGTCAATAAATATGAATGACCGACCCATCATAACAATTTAAGCCAGTAGTCATTTGCTTTTCTAACGCACTTACACATCTTCGTATATATATATTAGAAAAGATATACAGGATACACATACATGGAAATATGTATAGGACCCACTGTACGATGTACTCTAGACGACAGAGACCGAGTAACTACTAACTAAATAAAAATGCTTGTAAACACTTTTAACAACATGTCCCATAGGTTTAAAAACAACTTTTCTTTCGTTTTTTTTTTTTTTGTTTGCTTTGACATATTTATACACATGTACAAATTGTTCTTCCACATACGCCTGTGTACATCGATGAACACACTGTTTATATATAAATACACAAAAACAAAATTCATTTTCTTGTCGCATTATTTTGAAAGAATTTTACTTTTTCAGTGCACGCAAACTACAATTCCAGTCCTAAAAGAAAAGATATACACACATAAAAACACACACGTATGTAAGAGAAGAAATGCACGTCTGCAGATTTTATAAAAATTAATTTTTTTTTTTTTTGCAAGAATATTTACTTTTACAGGTCAATGAGACTTCAATATGTCAATATGACTTTCGATTTTACTTACCTTCAGATGAACTTGTTCTCTATGTGGAAATATCGGCCGATAGTGGTTGTCTGTGTGTATCTGATACTTTTGAAGAAAATTTTCTAAAAAGCAGTCGACTCTGCTTATTCACATATAAAGTTTTGTTTGAACAATCAAACACAACATTGAGAAACTAATCGGACCAAATAATTGATTCGGATGGACTCTCGTTTTTCATCTTTTCAATCTAACTTAAGAAAACTCTAGTCTAGTATTAAAGGTATATGTTTTGCTGATGTAGACTGAGAAGTAAGCTTGTACTTTGTGCGTATATGTAGATCCCGCTGTTTGTGCTACGAACGAAGTTTTCTGTAGCTTACCACATTAATATTTGAAAGAAAGAATTGATCTCTTGGGAAAACTTTTCTCGGCTTTTTTGATAGACAGCAGGCTATGGGTCTGAATAAGCACCTACAGCGCAGAAGCTAAATAGCGTGGGTTTCAGGGATTTAGAGGAACAAATACTTTCCGTTATTGCAAAAGGATTTCCTATGATCATCATAGGGTTCCATGTGATTATGAGCATGAAAATCTCAAAATGACGACATAACGATGGATGGGGCAAAAAAAGAAATTACTGCAAGGTCTTAAATATCAGCCACATGATGATTCAATTCTTATTTGCCAGCGTAAAAATCCCTAACAGAAATAAACGGGTGTAAAAACAAGTGAAACCGGAGTACGGTGGGTCACATTCCGCCGTTAAACACATTAGATCACCCCACATTATTTTGACAAATGTTATATGGGAAGTGGTCGAAAAAGTGATCCGATCCGAACCATTATCTATAGTGTTTGGCCTTAGATCAAAACACATCATCGCACTAAATTTCGTCAAAATATATTAAAACTTGCGGCCTGTAGGTTGAAGGCAAGACAGATAGCTAGATGGACGGACAAACAATTTTATTCAAGACAGACAGTGGAATAGATAGACAAACAATCTTACTTACTCATTTTCTGAATCGATCGGCATAACAGAAGCTGGGTCTATTTCTCAAGTAGTTCTGACTTTTGCAAACATCCGCACAAACTTACCGTACCCGTGTACCACAACAAGTATTAGGGGATATAGCAAATAAAATTTTCTTAAACGATAAAGCGTTGAAACCAATAAAAATACTTTAATAGTTTCCTTCTATTTAGAGGAAAAGACACGATGATGATGAGTAACTGTATTCACAGTAGAGCGTTCGGATAGCAAAGTTTTAAAAGATGTTGATAAAGCTGCTATTATCTGAAGATAAGAAAACAATTAAATGGAAAATTGTTATGCATTCCCGAGCTAGGAGAAAATTCTCTGGCAATTGTTTGACGGAAAGAAGAAATACGAATACAAAATTTTAGATAAAAAGGACACTTTAGTGGATAAATTCGAAAAATAAATAAAGTCAAACGACATGTTTAAGAAAAACTTACAGCAAACGAAATGTCTCTAAAGGTGCAAAATTTTTAAAATCATACGTATACTGTTGCTAAAGACACATATCCGATAAAGTAAGTTTGTATGGAAAATACCTAACTAAGCAGAGAACAAAATTTCCTAAAACGTTAAAAACGTAATGAAAGCAAGCAGAGATTTGTAATACTTTACTTATCGCTGTCACCTTAGAAAAGGCTGAGGAAGTGAAGGACGTGCAAAGATGAATGCATAGAAAGGTTTTCAGCTGAAGTGTATACCGCAGAGAATGCAACCGCAGTATGACGGTAGAACTTAATAAACAAGCTGATAATTTAATAGAAAGCAAGTAACTTTTCAACATTAAAGGTTAATCAGATGACGTTAAAAGACATTAAAGTCGCTCAGTTGTGAAAAGCTTTAAACGGAAAACAATCAACAAATTATAAGGAAGGAAGGTGGTACAGCGAAAAGCAACAATCGATAGGACTTTTGTCTGCTGCAGTCAATCTGACTTAACTCAAGACATAATTTAAATTAGACGAGCATTCGTGAAACATTGAACCTTATCAGCACCATTCTATGCTAGAAAGGAGAGAAGTCCAGCTTTATTCTCTGGAAATTGAGGCACAAATAGAAGCTGCGCTGTCGTATGTACTAACCGCTTTGGAAATTATGTTTTATCGACGTATGCTTTACTCACTGGGAATGATGAAATGAGTAAATTACTTTGAATGACTTCATGAACACTATAGCATTGAATTGCTCGTTCTGCTCATTATTAGTATAAATAATTTCTTTCTTAGCTTTTACGTAAGATTTTGTACCCAACAGTCAAATTTGTTCCCAATAATTGGAACTTCAAGAATGTATTTTTTGCATTCATCGACTAGCGTCTGCTAAAAGCGAGGCCTGGAATATATAGCAGGGGGGATACCACATCCAAATTTTGTGTGTCTCATTTGAGTACCTAAGGTCGGAAGTTGTCACGCGGAAAAATTGACATAGAAGTGATGCTTGGCAAACAGAGCAGAAGCCTTCTCACTTGGCTAAGGCGAAAAGTTGTTATACGGAAAAATTATCTTATGATGGCTTTCATGACATTCGACTCCATTGCATCAGCTGCTATTGATAAAGAAATGATGAGCAACGATTTTTCTTTCATTTAAGAAGCATTAAGAAGCTTTTTATCAGGTCAAGTAAGTAATCACTAGATTTACGTTTCTATCTCGGTTTTGAAACCAACTTTGAAGAGGATATGCATTAAAGATTTCCTAAGTTCCCTTTTACGTTCTATCCTACGGTTGAGATGAGAATTAACTTGAAATTTCATATTGACGTACTAATCGTTAAGAATACTAATCGATCCCTTCCGATTGTAATGAGGCAATCATCACTTTGGTTGTAGTCGCCATGTTCTTATATTTCGTGCGCTTAGTGCGCGAGGAGCTGCATTTTGAGTAAAAGAACAATTTGGCTCCGCTACTTCTGTTCGCAAGTTCATGAGGTCTCATATGAGAAGTGAGCATCGTGATTGCGAATGTTAAGCTTGGAATTAAATTTTAATCACTGTTGTGACCAACCATTTCGGGTTCGCTTAACATATTATTTCCTAAAATATATTTTATTCTTTGCGTTTTAGAGAAATAGGTTTGCAACGGAATAGTCAAATAACACCGAAAAAGTCTACTATAAAATTTATCATTACAAGATTCCACAAGAGATCTCTTTCATGCATTCTCGTTCTTATGCCAATAAGTCGAAAGTACTCAAGATACTTGATTTGAGTCTTCACCAAAAAAAAAAAAAAAAAAAAAGAACTGATTTTTAATTATATCGAATACAATAGCTTTTGTGATAAGTAGAGACAAACATTTCTTTGCACATTTTGACAGACTTCAGACTGCTGCGGGGCAGGCAGGACGTTTATCATGTTTTCAAAAAATACAAAAATATTTTGTATGGTTTTTGTTTCATATTGTGAAACTCTTGAACATATTAATGTACAGGTGTATGGAAGGGAGATAAATTCTATGTCGGAATGGCTGCGCTCTTTTCTTACATTTTGCTACGATTCAGTACGAATTGTATACCCATTATAAGGCTGCACGCACACAGCGAACGAGAATTCGTAAAAAATATACACAAAATTTGAACTTAGTTGAAAGATGAATGAATGAGTGAACGTTGCGAATATTAGGTGTCTGCATAAGGTTTTTTTTAGTTTTTTTTAATCTGAAAATTTATTAACAGAAATGAGCAGAGGAGATATTTTGTGGAAAAAAATTGTTTACGGTTGGCCACTACATATTCCATCTTCGTGGCAGGAGATGAATCTCTAGGGGAATTGTTCTTGATAGTGTATCTATGGCGGAACAAATTTGCTTGGACGTGGTCGCAGGCGTATCCTTTATAAAACGTGCTTTAGGAGTTGCGCTACGCTGTAGCGTATTAATCCCTCTAAAAGGGACTGTCAACCCCTATATGCACCATTCTTCTGATCATGGCATTTCTGGCTTCTTATATGAAAGCTTTTTCACTTTCTTGTTATTCGAAAAGAAAACTAAAGCTTTCACGTTTTCCTTTTTGCCATAAAAAACTCAATTTGTCTAAAGCTGCCAAAAAGCATGTTGTGTACAAGCGACGTGCGCGTTTGTCTAAAACCTAAGGAGAATGCTTTCATCCGAAGAAATCACAGATTTATGCAATGTATTGTATTAGTAGCTACGTTTTCTCTTGAAACTCGGTGAAAACTGATGCACACTCCTAATAAATAATACACTCACTTATTAAAAAAAAAAAATAGAATACGGTTTTATTTTATTTATTTATACTGCTGTTCCTTTCACTTCTTTTACTTGACTGAATCGTTTAGTAATACTGATGAGCATGATATTATACGAAAATAAAAGTAAGGCGTTGTCTTATGTGTGCAATATACTCCTTTCTTTTTTATTCCATTTTAGGGGAGAGACTGTGTATGATTGAGGTTGACACGAGAGAGTGAGAGAGAGACGGGAGGGCCATATGAACTCGACCCCTCATACCCACATAGCTTTCGAATAAATTTCTACACATGCAACGCTTGCTTTTACCATTGTTTTTATGAGTTCGTAGATATATAAAATAAAATAAAAAGCATATCTTTAAGGATTTGATTCTTATATTCAATTCTTGCGTATGATATTAGAAGCAAAGAAGGAGGATTTCTAACAGGTCTTCCAATGGAACATCTCAGCTTTAAAAGTTGGCTTATGGTTTTCTAGTTTTGCTTTCATTTAAATGAGCTCGATCTGCTGATGTGGAAGAATGTTTCTTGTTTGTACTAACATTGCAGTCATCGTATCGTCGTATATATATCTACGTATATATAAATATATATTGTTTTTCATTTTGTATTTTAGTTTCTGCTTTAATTTATTCAATTTTCTTTTCTTCTTCGTTATCATTTGACCATAGAAGTTGGTTGACTGTTGAACAATACTTGTTTCTTCTTATATTTGAGATCTTATCCTTTGAATACCTTCTACAAATTTCGTTACAAATTATGACATTATGATAATAATCGGATGGAAAGAAAATTTTCACAAACTAAAATTATAATAAATTAAGAAATAAATTTAGAGTTAAAAAAGTCTGCGCAAGTCTGATTAGCCGCTCGCGTGTTCTATCCAAGCGATCTTTGCCTAAGTTTATCTTACCTTTCGTTATCCTAGTGCTTGCGATATGAGAAATCAAAATATCAAGTCTTTGGTTGGGCTGCGCTATAAGATATATCAAGATCAAGCTATAAGAAATATCAAGATAGATCATACAAACATTATCAGTTTGATTTCCTTGCAACCTACTATTACAATCGTATGGCTGCTTAATGTTATAACCTAATCGGTCTAGAACTTTTGCATACAGGAGCTGCTAATATTATATTAATAAATCCGCCTCTACTATCACTATAAAAGGAATATTCTTAAAATTTGTTAAACCTAAACTGTGGGATTGCATTTCAAACGTGTGCACCTGTCTTTTCATTTGTCGAATCGTTACCTCCCGCAACATCGGACGGCTTCTCGAAACTTACATTGATGGTGATCCGTACGAATTTTCTCTCTGGCTGATGGCCTTAGTAGAAAGAACGGAAATGGCAATCGCCGTACCAGGCTGTTATTGCTTTCCATCAAATTCATTATTCGTTGATTTACTTTGACTGCGACAACCTTATCGCTTTCATGATATTGCTTATCTCCTAACTTACCAGCTATGAAATCCTACTCTTAGTATCCACCTTAATACCTAATAAGTATG
This sequence comes from Glossina pallidipes, assembly GCA_000688715.1. Classification (NCBI taxonomy): domain Eukaryota; kingdom Metazoa; phylum Arthropoda; class Insecta; order Diptera; family Glossinidae; genus Glossina; species Glossina pallidipes. The sequence goes on from KK499795.1 coordinate 1,171,271, forward strand.
GGATTAAAGTGTGGATTAACGACTGTGCTCCTCACAATGTATTCATTTTCTTGAGCCTGTAACTCATTGGTGGTATTTGTACAACTTGTAGAGTGTGAAGAGTGAAACTTGTGGTAAAATTTCCCTATCCTTCTTTCTGTAAAGAATTAGATCTGGGTCACATTTTTCCAAGTCGATGCTTAAACGAGTTTTCTTGCTTGTAACGAATTTTGCAAGTCGATTCTTAAACAAACCTAACGAACTCTTTGATTAGTGCACAGATTGTGACAAAAGGAAAAAGATGAAAAAATTTAATTGAATAAATAAAGAGAAGCAGTTTTTCGTATTCACACAAAATTCCTTAAATTGTCTTTTATTGTATAATATTGGAAATTTTACTTCATTTTTAAAAACCACAAAAGCAGCAATTAAGGTTGCAAGATTCAACCCTGTTTCAAGTACATTTTAGTTTATTAATCCCTTTATCCTCCTTGTGGGCATTTATATCTATTTTATATAAACTGTGTTTTCTTATATAAACTCAATCGTTTAGTTCTTCACTTCTTTTAATAACAGAAAGGCAAACCAAACAGTTAGTCTGTAAAACATTTTTTAACTTTGCTCCCCTATCTCTACCGAGCCCATGCCAGCTTTATAACGTAGTTTGTCTTTTTGGTTTTTGTGGTTATTGAAGCGATTATTGAACAAAAACATGCTTTAGTGAAGCAAACTCTGTATATATGTATAGAAGAAGTGTTGGCGGTGCTCTTGTTTTCGGCTTTGCGAAATTCTTCATTTTATACGTTCTTTTTTGTTTTTTATTCTTTATCTAACCATGTGTCTGGTCCGAGCAGTTGTGTTTGCCCTTGAGTTCAATAATAACAATCGCCTTTAATCGTATTGCATTAAGCCTTGATCATCCGATACTATCATTAGTTTTTATTTTTCTGCGGTATATACTCAGTGTCTGTCGCTTATAGCACATGGAGGTACACACTTGAGCGAAATTCCACTCTGTTGTGTATGTATCAGTTTAATGTAATAATTCAATTGGAAATAGCCTGTTAAGACAACGACGTCCTTCTATGTTTTTATTGAGCTCATTTTTTTTTTTTTTTTGCTACAACTCTTTATGAGATTAATGGAGGGCAATCATTCTATTGTACAAGTATGTACGGGTCGTATATATGTTGAAAGCTCTATAATTACTAGAAAATTGACCATCACACCATTGTTAAGACAATGTTTATTAATAAAAATAACATCCGTTTATTTTAAAATAAATTTTAGACTTAAGATAGCACACTTTGAAGCGCATTTTATTATCGACAGTAAGCAACAGTGTTTGTTTTAAGATAATTTGTGTGAAATATTAAAGCATTATTCAGTATATTATCCGCTTGAGTGGCCGAGTAGGCAAGAGTCTCAACTAATAATTCAATGGTCGTGGGTTCAAATCTCAAGTGCGGTAGAGTTTTTAATAATAATAATAATAATAATAATAATAATAATAATAATAATAATAATAATAATAATAATAATAATAATAATAATAATAATAATAGTAATAATAAAAATAAAGCTAAAAGCCTTAGATGCTAGTGCTTTAAGACTTTAGTCTTAGAATTTATTGCCTCGCTAAATTTATATAATAATAATAATAATAATAATAATAATAATAATAATAATAATATTCAGTATATTACAAGGGGTGACCCTACTCTTAAATACAACTCTGTCCATCATTTGTCAACACACTGTCCACATGTACTTACCGTTAGTATTAGTTTATCCAACAGGCAATAAAGATGAGCTATTCCTCTAAATGAAAGCAAGTCATTAATAGTGCAATGTGTTTTTTAAACGTCGGTAATATTTTTTGCAAATGTCCGAAATTACAAGAAAAAAGACTATCTATCTCTTGCAGATGCCGACGATATGCAACTTAAAAAGTCTAACAGTCTTAGAACGTATAAGCAAACAAATTTCGATACATCGCGGATCTCTCTGCAACGACAATTAACTAAAGCGAAATGTGGGTAATTAGAGATGCACTTTCATCCCATCTATTTTATTCACAACTCTTTACAATTGAATTCCGTCGCGCAAAACCTACGGGTTATGCCAATATTACAAAAGATGTCTGCATTTCAGAAGCAACAGCGCGTGCATGAATCCGTAAAATACATTACGAAATTGTAAAGCGTTTAAGAAATGATAAGAAGTGAAAAGAATGAGCTTTGAATTGGACACCATATTATTACATGGTTAGGCATAAAGTCGTTCGTCATTTTTGTCCCACATATTGGTTTAAGTTAGTTTAAGTATAGTACGTAAAGTAGGGTTAAGTGGTAAGGTTTGGTGTAACAGGGACGAAAGTTCCATTTGGCTGATTGGACAACAAAAAGGGATTCGAAGTCAACTTCGACGGTATCGTTAATTTGATAAAAAAGGCGAGTAGAATCTAATCGTCTTTCGTCTCGAGCCGTGAACGAGGAAAGTTCATACTGTGAAAGAGGCCAGCTAAATAAAACGTGGGATACAAGAGTGCAGAGGAAATTAGGGAAATGATGGATGTAAGCTGGAAACGTTATATTTAAAAAAATGAAATGATGTTAACTTGTAACCACAAAATAGAGTATGATTGAATAACAAGGAAGCATCGAAGGTGGATTAATATTACTTTGCCAAGATAAGTTCCGATAAATAAAAGTATATTCGCGTAATCGGAACGTTTCATATATATATCATCCTTCCTCCATCTGATCTCTAATCTTGGCGGATGTCTAAAAAATATAAAGAATCTTGGCAAGGTTGATGAAAAACGTAATAGGGACAGACAGATTTTGTTTCTCATAATGTTAAGCTTGAAAGTACAAGTCACCGCGTTAAGACCAAGTCAGTGGAAATTTAGCGAGAATGATATACGACTAGTGTTGGATTTGTGCGCGATCGTCAACTAAGTGTTATTTCTCTGCCGCAGTGAGATTTGATCCTGGTGCTACCCTTATCCACCTGACTATATAGCATCGCACCTAAGGAGTGCTAAGTGGTCTTTTTGGCATGTCCTGCGGATGAAATGTCACTACACTCTAGAATTGGCGGGTGTATAAAAAGGCTATCAATGGTTCGCGACTTTCGGCTACAAATTTATTTCTTTATAATTAAACATATTTCAACTTTTCCATTAAGAGGAGATATACTGTTATGTATGGGTATTAACTCGGAAGAATTTAATTTATTCTCCATAAAAAAAGCACAAATATTTGACTGTAAAAAAAGCTTTTAGTGATCAGCTGCATGAAAGACACAATTTTGCTTCAATGACCTTTCGCTTATTTTAGGAAAACTTTATTTTGTTGAATCTATCGTGAAAACACCTTCTAAACTTTATTCTCCAAGCATTACTAATACAGTGCAGACATTCAAGTCTCTCATTTTCTTCTGCTAACAACATTTTCTACGTTGATTACCATCATGTTTTTGTTTTTTTTATTGTCTTCAGTAGAAACAATGTGCTTTATAACCGTAAAGGTCACCTTTGCGCCTGAGAATTGCACGAGGCAGGCAGTAGTCTGTGTTCTATGTATGCGTGAAAGTGTTTTCTATGTGTTTATGTGTTCTTTAAACAAGTCATTTACTATATTTGTTTTGCTTAAGTCATATTTGTGTATGTTTGTGTTTTTTTTTGTTTTTTTCGTTTTAGAGTAGCATAAGCATACGCACTGGCACTTGACGTATATGTTTTGAGTATGAAACGGAAACGTATAAAGTTTCCGTAATTGTTAGTCAGTCTACACTCTAGGATAGCACATATACGTATAATTACATATGTCTGTACGTACTTTTTATAAACACATAAGCACTTAAAGGAGAAAGCAAATGCCGGATATTAAATAAGAACCTTCAACTCTGGTGTTGTGAAAGCGAAAAGAAAATGAAGAAAAAAAAAAAAAAAAAATTCCATGACAGCATAAATTTTTTCTCTATTTTAATGTTGTTTGAAAAGAGACAGAACAGAAATGGCAGTTGAAAAGTATAGAAATATATATACGCCTGTACGTAAGCATGGGTTTGTTTGTTTTAATTTTGACATGGTCTTGAATGTGTAATAAACACTTTGTATTATCTGTTAAATTAAAACTGGCAGAAGAGGGAATTATATCAAGTGTGCGCGTGTGTGTCTCATAAGGAGAGAACGAAAAAAGAAGAAGACGAGTAGCACACTTTAGAAGTCATGTGCCTATGATTGCGTTTCGTTTTGCAAGAAGTTATATATGAGGCATGGTAAAAATACAGTGGCATTAGCAATTAAATGCTATTTAATTAAATTTTTCATTTAAATGATTTTAAGGAATTTCGCTTTTCTTATTAGTTTGAATTTTTATGACTCTTTGCAGATGTTTTCTTCATTATACTCTTGTCCTGACAAATGAGGAACTCGAACGAAGAAAAGAAGCTTCCAGTTGAAAATAATTGAATTAAGACGTGAAGTGGAACAGAAGAGAAGAGTAAATACATGAGAAATGTTCTATAAATTGATTTTTTTTTTTTTTTTTTTTATATGCATATAAATATATATAAAATTACTCTCGTATGAAATCAAACTGAAATAGTGACTAAATTTATTATTAAAAGGAAAAAGGGAGAGAGTGAGTGCAGAATAATAAAATGAAGTGCTATAAATGTCAACACTTAATGCCAACAACGTGCTGTAGTTTAGCCATAGCAAGAAGAAACAAAATCAAGACCAGAACTAAATGCAGGGCCAAAACGAGAACGAGAACAACATCAACAGCTAACGTTCGTGTTGCAGTCAGTCTAACAACAACCACCAGTATATTTATGACTCTATTATTTCTGTTGTCATGCTCGAGAAACGTAACACTAGCCCGACTGCATTCCTCCTCTTCAACGTCTACGGTGGCCTTGCATGGCATGAGTAGCGTTGGTAACGGCCCCGTAGTAGGTGTTGGCAACTCATTAACCACTAAAGATGCACACGGTAAGTAATATGAAATATAGATTATATTATAAAGTCGCTCAATTTTATGAAGTTTTATGTACCTCGTTCATGGTACAATTTACATTTTTTTTTTTTTTTTTTTATTAATAAGTGACGGGTTTTTTTTTAAATTATTTTCTTGGCGGTTACGGAAAACCCATTTTCATATCAAGCATCCCTTGTTACTCCGTTGCTGTTAGTTCATTCAAAAATTGTATGCAAATTTTAATGTAAAAAAAAAAAATATAATTTGTGCATATGTTCGGGTTGTACTATCTACAGCGTAGATATACAGCTGTATATACGCTCCACATGTACGAACTATAGAAGTATTACATTAGGTTTTTTATATCCTTGGCCCCATTAAGCGCGTACGTTTAAGAGACCTAACCATTTATTTATATTTTTAATCACCGCAAATAACTGAATCGATTTTGTGCCATCTGTCAGTTAAACTGCCAGTGACAATATTATAAATTCATCTTGAAGATTAGATTGGATTTAATAGCTGATGCATTGCTTTCGTCAGCTCAACGGTCAGTTAAATTGATTAATATTTCCCTTTGCGATTATGGAAAAGCTAATAATCTGCACCTTCGTGCAGTTAATAGGTACAATAAACATTTTTGCGAATATTATAAAGTTTAATTGCTGTGGAATGCTACACTTACGCTCACATACGGATACGGGTTAACTTGCTTTGCCTCGACCTAACTCGGCTCACAAGGAAAGAAAGATTAAAGAAAATTACTCTCACCCTTTGTCTGACATCCGTGTGTTTCGCGCTTCTTGTTGTCCGTTTGTTAGTCCCCCCCCGGAATATATCCGTCCGACATTGCGTGGGCATGTCCGTCTGTTTAGTCCATTGTCCGTTGTCCCATCGTGCATTTATTTTTAACTTTCCTAATTTCACCTTTCCGGACTGTGTATAGATGTATTTCTGGTTTATCCATTAATTAGTTGACACTATTTACATAAATAATAATGTAATATGATAGTACACAAAACAACTCACTGCTTTATGATGTTTTACTCCTATTTTTAGCTGACAATTTTTAGAAAAACTATATTTATTGCAAAAAGTTTCAAACACCAGTTTATATTTTACAGCACATCATCATTCATTCATACATTTCATTACTGCATTTAAAAGGAAAAAAAAGGTAATTTGCATGGGCATATTAAAATAGGAGCTCACTCACGGAAATACGAGCAAGACAACCATTTTTTCTCTTTTCTCTTCTTTGCCGATCTTATGTGATGCGTTCCTTTTTTACTGGCCGCACACTCCGTCCCGCTCCATGTACAAATTCAAAGACTGCATGTACACTTTCTTTATATTATACCGGTCGATTTAACCTATCCAGCCTTGTCTGTCTGTCTGTCTGTCTTTCCACCTTGTTGTCCTATGTGCGAACGTATGTAACACCAAGAAGGGCTTAAGGTAGACCTTTCTTTTATTATACGATTCAGAATCATTTCCTGTCCTATCTGCCTATCTGTCCGCCTATCCGTCTGCGCTCTGTAAAGTTGCGTTCAAACTAGTGCTCAAAGTTTTTGAGACATTTTAATTAAATGTGGTATACCGAGGGCTCTTGACCAAAGGACGAACGCTTTTGGAAAAGCTTCGAATCAGACCACTTTGTCCACCACTTCCCTGAATAACAGCGTTAAGTGAATCGGTGCGAGGTATTTAATGGTGGGCCGTATCCCACCTTAGTGTTTTTATTTGTTTTCTTTTGCAGAAGAATGCAAGAACTGTGACGCATAACGTCAAATGGCCATCCGAAGCAAATATCGAGGCCACCGCTCATTGCATTGCTTTAAGAACAATGATTAAAGCGGACTAACAGACTGTCCACACAAACATACGCGCACGGTACAATGTTTGCAAGGCTGTCACATTTCGCAGTTGATTTACTTACGCGAATATAATTTTTCTGTTTGTTTCCACTTCGCACACAGTAGCTATTTTTCTATTTTGCTTGTCTCATTGTTTTAGGAGTATTTGTTTTTATTACAATTTAATGTTAAATGGTCTGGCATTTAAGAACCGCTCACGACACTACGCATTTACATATTCATTACTCTGTTTATTGTTTATAAAATATTAATGTTATTACGGCAACGTTTAATTTGAGGTGTGATATATTATTATTATTTTCCCTTTCCCTCGCACATTCTGTCTCTCTTTCTTTTTTTTCATCCATTTCTCTGGCTTATTGCTATTGTTATTATTATTTTTGTGTAACATCCCATTATGTTTATTTGTATGCCCTAATTAAAATGTCTCGACTATTATGAAAAATTCGTTGTTAGGTTTATGAAAATGTTTATAACAATTAGTTGAATTTCATTTTAATTCATTTACTTAGATGAGCATAAATTGCTGCCCAGTTGCCAAAATTTGTGGAATAAATAGAATTTATTCATTTATTTTTAAATATATTTTTTAAACATATTTTATCAAGCAGAAATAGTGCTTATACCAGCTATCATATGTCATACAATATGTCAATAAAGGATGCACTGACTTTCATACCGATATGTGATAGAGATGCAGAAATTAAAAATGCAATTCGTATCTTAGCTCGAAGTTTTGAATGCGGTGGCGCTTTGATACTCGCTCTAACAATCACAAACTAATACGTAAAAATTCCAAAGAGTTTCCTTAAAATGAAGCCTCGGTTTTCAGCGGGCCCTGCGAAGCCTTAGTAACTCAAGTTTGCCATGTGTACGTATATTATAAAATTAGGCTTATCGTGGGCGTGCTTGCAAATTGATTGCGCTTATATTTATATAAGAGTGTTAAATATAAAATAATGTAACCTAAGCCTCACATCTAAGCAAGATTTTATGTCATCTGTTTGGACCATCAACTCTTAAACAAGAGACATTAGTTAGTTAGTAAGCAGATATGCAGGTGAATAGATAGATCGATAGAATCGTACGTTCGTATCAAATGTTGCTTCAAAAAAAAAAATTATCTTATCTTTTTGCTTTCGACATAAATGAACTAAGGCCGACAATTGATCCTGCACTTTGTGTACTGAAATAGGATTTCTTAGAACCTTGTTGGGAGTTGCCTCCATAGAGGTTCCTAAAAAAGAAAAAAAAAAAAAAAGAAGGAAATATGAAGTAGACAACAGAGCTGCTGACAATAAAATTTTAGGACAATAATACCGTTATTTTATTGGCATTGCTTCACCGATTCGCAGGTAATGGTACACGGCACTTCGGACGATTTTAAGAGTTCTACGTTTTACAGAATCCAATAATCGGGTTCAGTTCCCTACAATTTGTTGTCGCAATTTGAGCAATTTGTATTTTGTCGACGCCCAGAATAATTTAGGATGGACACATCTTTTATCATACCGATTGTCTGTCTTTCTGATGTCTCCCTACATCTATTGCTGTTCAACCTACACCTTTGGCGGTGATTTGTTTTGCCACGTGGACAGCTCCGATCGATAATGGATTGGATCGGACAATTTTGACTGCTCCCCTCCCCCACTCTCCCCCCTTATACTGAGAAAGTCGGTGTAAGGAAAAAGTTTGCAATTTTCAAAACTTGTCGACCAAAATCGCTGATTAATGCTATGTCAGTTTACTAAATTTATGTGAAAAGTTGGGATTGGATCTTGAACCACCCGTTATATAAAGTTTCCTACGAAAAGTAAATCTTTGTATGTCAAAAGGTCCGATTTCTGACATGTTATTATGAAAATTGCTTCACTTGAGGTAAAATTAATTGCACAAAATTTGGATAGGACCGAGTTCAGTTTTGAACTCTTTGTCACATAGAGGTTGCCATCTGCTTTCGGTGACAATAAAATCTAATTTTTAGTCCTTTTCAAAGAAAAAAGTATAAAGAGTAATAAGACTTTTGAGAAGAAAAGGATTTACGAGCGCGTCAATATATATTCTGAGCGTCTACATGGAAACGAAGTATTTTCTAAACGAAGCTTTGTTCTTTTATCACGAGAAGAAACGAACGACGTTCTCTAAGAAATTTAATGGTCGATGTATTTTTCGTACTTTAAACAATTTTAGGTTTTTACTTGACTCTAAATCCGGGCTTGTTGAGTTGCGGGAAGATCTGGGGTCTCATAAAACATTACGTTACAGTTCCTTAAGGCATAAAAGAGATCACTTATGTCGATCAAAAAATATTTTTTACTCTCCCGGAGTTGTTTACCGTTGTACGTGTTGGCTCAATCGTCTTTATATGCGTGAAAATTATAAAAGTCAGTTAAGATTAAATATTCCGCATATTCAAGGCTTTCAAGTGATTTTCAATAAATGCTTAAATGCAATTTTAATAAATGAAAAGCTTAAAAGCATATTTCATGTGAATGTGAATATTTTATGGCAAAGAAGAGTTTCGCACTGCAAGGCAACCAGAAAATCTTGCTTGGAAAAAGCAAAAGAAAAGCTGAATATAATGTGACGAAAATGAGAAAAGAAGGGCGAAGGCAAATGGGAGGAAAGGAAGATTGCGAAAATTGCATAAACACCTTGAGGCTGTAGACGAGAATAGTGTAAGATAACGAGTAAAAATTAATAAAATTCATTGAGTATATAAAATAGAAGGAATGAAAGCGACGACGGACCGAGTTCTTTATACCAATAAAGTTAAAATTCCTTTTTGGCTTATTATTCATTCTTTTGGCAATAATTTCAAAGAGCATGTCTCTAACGTTGAGCAATATATGATGGACAAGATATTAAAAAGATAAAAAGTAAAATAAATTGTTCTCCTTTTGGCCATTGTTTCAGTAGTGAAAGCGGCTATTACAGGTGAAATATTATTAACAAGTTTGTTTGACTGCTTGTCCTTTAAGTGCACGGTAATGTGAGGGTTTTTCTCATTATTTTTATTTTTTTATTTTTTTGCTTTAGTGTATAAGAACTGCGTTTCCCTTCAACATTTTTACGTCTTTGTTTTCCATGCATTTAATGAAAACCAAACAACAGCTGAAATTTTATAAAAAAAGAAAAAAACTTGACACGAGAAAAGGAGAATATTTCGTGTAATTTTTTTCTTTACTTTTTAAATGGTTGTGCTTACGCGGTCGTTGTTTTCGTACTTAATGTTGCTGTTTTTTTATTATGTTTCATTAAGAAATACTGCAAAGTTGATGTCGTTTGTGTTTGCTTTCAGTCTATAGTATGCTTTAAGAATGAGCGACAACTTTGTGCTTGCGTTTTTGTTTATATTCAAGATATATATACGAGAACGAAAGTTACAAAGTCATAAACAGAGGGGGACGCTTCATTATTATTTACTGAAATATAAAATAAAACATAAAATTTTTAAAATTCATAAACAAACCGTACACAGTCATAAATTGTCCTATGAAGACATTTGAAAAAGTGAGCGAGCGAAAGGTAGAGATGTGTTAGTTTAGAAATAGTTAAGCGAAGGAAATCTAAGTTTAAGCAAGCAGCAGCGTTTCGTGTTGTATCGTGTTGTATTTGTTTGCTAATTTATTATTTCAACTCGCTTTACACAATTCTAACGATAGTCCAAAATATATAAGGATTCATATTATCGCTATGTAAAAACGTGAAAGAAAATACTGTAGAAATATGCGATAACAACAGAGACAAATTTAAAAGAAGACAATGAAAACTTTCTCCAGACTTGCATTGAAATGTATTCGTGGCATAGTTGTAACTACAGGATTAAAGAGTAGTATACTAGAATGTTAGAAAGAGAGAGATGGCATATACGATACAGTTGTCCTTTATAACAGCTCTGAGGCATTAGCGTCGTCCATTTTGATAGCATATTAGAGGATCTAGGTGGAAAGATACTGTGCATTAAAAATATTCAAAAAAATTTTATTAAAAAGAAGGCTCTTTTTCCCTGATTTCGTTATAAATTGTTCTGTTTGTAAACATTGAGAAGAAATATGCTTTTGTCCCTTTAAGAAAATAATATCTATTAAATAATTTTTAATGGGGCTTGTAAGATATATTACGTACAGTAATCACTTCCACGAGAAAAGTAAAAGCATTTTATAATTTTCGGCAAAAATATTATTAGTAGTAGTATTACAATTTATTTAGACAAACGAAGTAAATTGTAGAACTGCTAGAAAGTCCTACGGGAGCACAAGCAACTAAAACTATCAGCTCTTCTCTTTTAAAAGTAGATTAGATAATGAGTTTAGCAGCTTCATTAAAGTTAAATATTTTATTTATATGAAGATCTATATGTATTTTCAAGATGCCCCGAAAACTAATCTTCGACTATTAGAAGCGTTTTCGCATTCACAAAGTATATGCTTAAACGTATGACTTTGTGCACAATCGCGGATCGGAGGAATGGATTTCTTTAGGATCCATTGATGTGTCGCAACGGTATGCGCAAGCCGGCTTCGTGCAAATGTTTTGACCTTGGATTTTCCCGACGTTCGCTGGACGTAGATGGGGAACGAGATTAAGATTAACATGCGAGTAGTGTGGACAGTAGTATTGTCGATTCTTTTCGTCAGTTTTCTCTTCAATTTTTTTCTTAGTATAATTTTGAAGATCGGGCTTTTCCATTTTGTCGTTCATAATTAAAGGGGTTATAGAAAGCTTTTATAGCAGCCAACGTATTTGTGATGATAAACGTTTTAAGGGTAGTTTTGCAAGCAAGATATGTGGCTTGAAGAATAGCTCAGTTGTGAACGTTGACGCACTTTCGTGTACGTTGTGATTAATTTGGACTTGCCATGACAAAGGAGAGTCCATCACTCTTCGAACCATCTGTAAAAAGAGGATGCGAATCGGCATTTTCCAAAAATGTTGGTTTTTCTTGCCATTAGTTCTCTGAAGACAAGATTCGGCCTACACTTCTTTTTGTATATTAAGAGTCAAATATCACAAGAGCCGACATTCAAAGCCGACGGTAGTTTAATCCACACTTTCAGGGAGTCATTTAGGGGACTGATTGTTGCAAAATCTATTTAGGACATAATTGCGAATTGTTATCTCTTGATCCTTTTGGCAATAATAACCTTTTTAACTTCTTCGCCGAAGTTTCAATTGCCAGAATTGAGCAGCTTCGAGATCATTTTGGCTTTTAATTCGTACACAGGCAATCATGGGAAATAGTTGAAGGAGTGCGATCATCTTATTTGAAGATGTATTGAAAGACCCATCGTGAGAAGACTTTTATTTCAGTTTTTATTATGTCATGCCGTCAATGTTAGCACTAATACAATGTTTGTTTGCATAAGCACTAAATAGAATCTAAAGTCTTTTGACAAAATATGCAGATATTGTCGATAATACAACAATGAGAACAATAAGCCAACACATAGACGGAGAGATTGACTTAATGGATCGAAATTCGATGATTCTTTGACGCAAGATAATAAAGGAATTAATTAGCAAATATAGTTAATGTGAAGGTAAGTAGCAGACACAATGAACTGATCTTTACAATAACAATTTGACTAAAGAATAAGAGAAAATGACTTGGTTTTGATTAGCTTACTGTACATGTGGAAGCAGAATTATTGTGACTGAGCAATCGATTTCGTTTCTTAAAGATCTACATGTGTTTATACTTTTATTTATAGTGTCGATAACAGATACATAACCTTTGCTAAGAAAAATTAAACTAATTATGTCACAGCCATTTTTCAAAACGGTTTAAAGAATTCGATGTTCGGCGTCGTTCGCAAATGTGTTAATAGAAAGAAATTATGGAAATTAAAAAAAACAATTTTTATTATGCTACTTTCAGAAGGAATTACAAGCACGATTATTACAGTCTGATGTGAATTTAATATAAGATTAAAGTATTAAAGGGTAAACCACTGTAATAACCTTTTTTTTGTATTTTTTCTGGATGGAAGTGAAGGTAATACTAATACCAATAGAGAAGATTATTAATTACACCATCAAGTGTTGGGAAAAAAGGTATCTCTCAAAAATATTAACAAAAGACAATGCGGGGGCGTATCTGGCGTAGTGAAAAAAAAGGCACTTAATCACCTACGGTTCGTGGGATCGGTAGGATTTTTTTAAAAAAGATAGACCTTCATGTCATTGGCGAGGACGTTTTTTTTATTAATAATAATGTTGAAACTAATTTATCGAAAATACTCTACGTGTTTCACTAGAGTATGCTATTTTGAAGATATTATAAAAATTTCGGATGCCGTTTTCAAAAACCGTGTTTCAAGAAAAAAACCTGAAAAGTTGTGATTTGTGTTATGGATAAGTTTTTATGCCCTACACTGCTTGTGAGACAAGAGTATATTAACTGAATTTATGCCAAGAAGGACTTGAGATTAGCCTACACCTTTTAGTAAGCTATATCTGTCTGTCCGCCTGTATGTCTTACTTTTTGTATTGAACCTACAGGCTACAATTATTGAAATTTGTTACACCGACATGCTTAGGCCCAGGGGCAAAAGCTACTGAAAATAGTTCGGATCGTACCACTCTTTCGACCACTTATCCTATAACACCTTGTTTTATATAGTCGTTACGTGAATAACAGTACTAACTAAAATGGAGTATTTAATGATGTGCCGTATGTCACTAGAGTGTTTTCACTTATTTACTTAATTATTTAAAATTTAATACATTTTTTTATTATATGATTCCACTTGCTTACGATTCCAACAATCTCAAATATTCTTCCTCATTCTCTTTTGTCGGCAATTCAATGCTTGAAAGTGGCGTTTTTGGCGCACCTGTCACAGGCAGAATCACACTTTACATTATACGTGTTGCAAAATGACGTGGAAAAGGGGAAGAAAATAATTCAACAGGGGAATTTATATTCAACACGGAAAATTTCATCCGAAAACTTTGTTAGAGAATTCAACAGTCGTCAAGTAAAATACTAGGCTGCATCTTCTTAACCGGTATTTATTTGACAGAGGCACGCTTAAGGGGAAAGGCCGCAATTTCAAGGGAAACATTTTTTTGTAGATAATGAATTTTGTTCTACATATTCTGAAAGGTTGGAAAAGCGTCCATTAAGATACAAAAAAAGAAAAAAAAGAAAGAAGAAATTTATTTATGTATATTTTTGCTTGTTTATTTATTTTAATACAAACAGAGATTTCAATCCATGACCATATTAATGGTCATGTGAAATATCAAGTGCACGGCCCATAGCTAATTTCATACAATAAGTAAAGAGCTATGCGAAATAAATATTTAATAAATTTACACGTAAGAGTTCAACTTCAATTGCATAACAGTCCAATAAAACAAAAGCAAACGAGAAGAAGAATAGTCGGACAAGATCGACCATTGAATACCAAACATGAGTTCGCTTAGTACAGTTATTCACTCGTTTCGGTAATAATACGTCAAAAAGCCTACATTATTTTCGTGCACAGGCACACTTTTTGTGAAAGGCCGCATGTTGGAGGATGCCCGAAACATTATATGATATGAGCCAAATTTGGCAAACTTGAATTACTTCCCAAAAATTTTATTATTCTTCAGTTTTCGTCATAGTAAACTAGAAATTATACTTTCTCTCCACTTAAAGACTTGCCTTCGATAATAACCCCTACATATACATTAGGGTACAAAGATTGTCCTACATGATCCAAATTCGCTATTTTTAATGTTTCTGCTAAATTGCTACTATGGACCAATTTTCATCATAAAATATTAAAAATTAAACCTTTCTTTGAAGAGCTTACTATTCACGAGAAATCTTATATGGAGTGGGATCCGAGAAATGGAGTTTTTGGTTTCAGTTTTATGTGAAATTACTATCACGAGCAAATTTTCTTTATAAAACACTACTATTAGGCCTGTTTGGTATATAAGGATTCACATACCCACGTGGTCAAAATTCGGCAAGCTTAATTCTTATATCAATTTAATACTATAAACCTACTTACTCCATGAAATAGGGAAATTTCGAGGTTCAATTTCCACAGGAACGGTTGAGACGCATGAAAAAGTTGCCCGTATCAAAACCAAATTTTCCAAAACCAAAGGGGAGTGGTCGGAAAATAGAACTGATCCGAATTAGTCTTAAAAGCGCACGTCCTTGGATGAAAGCACGTCGATGCACCGAATTTCATCGAAATATCTCAAAAATCGCGACTTGTCGGTTGAACACAAGTTTACATGAGCAGGCAGGCAATGATTCTGATTCTGAATTACACGATGCTTTAAAATGGCTATTTGGGTTGCTTTAAATAAAGCATCGCGCCCGATTAGGTAGAACGGAACGAGACTCTTTAACGAATCCGCTAGCGTAATTAAAGTAAAGTTATTATGTAGGGGTTTGCAGTGTTTTGCAGTATTTATGTTTTACATATTGCGTAGTTGTTTTAGTAGTTACCATTGTTCCTTAACTATTTCCAAGTGTTTATTGAAGTTATAGCAAAGTGAATTCGTTTCGAAGAAGATTCCGGAGGGAATTTCAATCTTTGTTTTAGATTTTATTTATAGTTGTCAATAAAATATTCGAAAATATCAGCATTGGGAATTAATGTTACTTTCTTATATATAAATTTTTATAACTGCGCATCCAAATAATGGTTAAATTATTATTGCTATTTAAACTTTTATATAGATTTTAAAAATTGCATTTGTTTTTTTTTTTTTGTAAATTTTCTTGCTAATGGAAATTAAGAGCCCATTACTGTCAAACCAAATACGTATAAAAGTAAAGTAACAAAAGTACAATAATAAAAAGTGATATTTATGTGTTTTCTTAGACTTTACATTCTTTTCTATACTACATGTATGTATATATATATACGTTACGTAAGTGTTGATTATTTGTGTAAATGTGTTGAGTTAAATTTAAGTGAAATATTGTAAAACTCAAACAAAGTTAAGATATACGAGTATGCAGTATATTCGTAGGTTTCCTTCATTTTCTCTTGTTTCGGAAAGCAATACAATGCAGTTGTTTTCTATTGTGTTTAAGTTTCATATAAAGATTTAATTGTGTGTTAGTTACAAATACATACATGGAGATCCTTTTGTCCCTTTGGTCTTAATTTAGTCTATGCGTGCATGTGCATGTTCTTAGCACCTGTATTTGTGCCTTACCACCTGTGTTTTGTTGTTCTGTGTTTGCCAGAAATGAAAGCCACAACCTTATGACTTACGTAGTGCAGGTATAAATTGTTTTTGTTTATTTAGATTTGCTTTTTAAAAATTTCTATCCATTATTTGTGCTGTTGACTTTATTATTCTTAAGCTATAAACATTTACAGATAGTTGGTATTGTGACCGGACAGAAGAGAGGGTATTTCATTGTAAACAAGTCTCATGGACGCAACAGCAAGGTCTCCTTTATGTAAATGGCAACGATGGAGTGTATGAACATTTTCGAAGACTTCATTTAACAAAATTTGCACAAATTATTTTCATTGATTTTCTTTTAATAACATTTTTTTCGCATTTCTTTTATTTTCTCTTCTGAACACACCATGGTAGTCGTAATCCAAATTTATATGATATAAATACAAGTCTTGACGTATATGTGCCGGATGTGGTCGTCGCCTCTCCTGACAAATACATTTCATTCCGCGAAAGTCATATTTATTCATAAATGTGCTGGCAGGCCTTGTGACCTTATTTGAGTGACTGTAGCTACTTTTATAACTAAAGCTGTGGTCTACGATCATGTTGTCATATCAGTTGGTATTCTCGGCACGTTGCTGTATTGTCCTATTAAAAAGGTCAGTCTCGCGCCTTTTCTTCCTACAATGATACGCAGTCGTGGTCATGCGGAGAAGAAGAAGTTTTGGAATTTTTAAAATGCGCTCCTACTTTTAGTAGCAGCATTAGCAAGTTTTTATAAGCTTAGCTCCGAGCGTAAATTCGTATACTATTTAGTTCTTTTTTTGTCGTGCCACTCTCCCATCCACTGTCTGTCCCGTCAGCATACTACCGGCTATTGAAACAAAAATTTCAAACATTTTAGCATTGACATGTTCCTGCTACTTCCTGCTACCTACTACGACTGCATACATAATATTCAAGTCAGTATTGTTCTTCTTCTCCGTTTGCTTTCTTCACAACTCCTTTTTTTCGTTTCTGGCTCTATCTGGCTCGATACGTGTACGGGTAGGTAGGTGTCTAGGGAATACTATAGCATATTTACTGTGTGCTTGCAGTATAGACACACATTTTCTGTTAAGTATTTTCTGTTAAATAAAGAAAATTGCGTTTTGTTTTTGTTTTTCTTTTTTATTATTAAATGTTCAGCTCAAGGATTTTTATGAAGCTTTTTCTCTACATTGCATGCATATATGGGCTTATGTGCTGGTATTATTTTCATCTTATTTTTAAAATTGCAAAATTTATGCTGCATAATATTCATAATTTTTCTTGCATTTGCCTGAGTACGCATTAAGAGTATTCTGCTACAATTTTTCTTATTTATTATAATATAAATGTAAACAAAAGCAGAAGCATGAACGAGACATATATCATTATTGATAATTTCTATCATTATTCTATTTTAGATAATTAAAATATTTATGAAATAACTACACCGTACGTGTTATCCGACAAAGCAAATTAAACAAAAAATTTCAATTTTGTAAAAAGCTACCTTTTCAAGCTAAGCTCTTTATGAAGGAAATTGAAGCTCGATAGTCTTCATTCACTTCACCTTTTATATTTATACATAAGCATTTATCTAACAAAACAAAACTTAATTATCTCTGAATCAAGCATTGGTTTCTTTGTTGGACTTTTACTATTCAAATGTAGGTTCCCTGAGGAGATATTGTGATATTGTAAACATTCGTATTTTTATATCTGTTGTTACGAATATTCTAGTAGGATATTTAATTTTTACCCATTACTAAAAAGCGAAGCTCTTGTCCTTATCCTAAGAAAAAGGTGGTCTATTGCACAGCCCTAATTCAATCGCATCTCGTCTGTACTAGCTATGTGAATCTGAAATGGCAATTTGCCCATGGAAGACCCTAAAATTCCCTGTTATGGACATATATGTCTTAAGTTGTGTATTGGCCAGCTCGCAACCATAAGCAGTTGTGATAGTGAGACATATCGCAAAATAGGTTTTTCTAACGAAAATATCAAATTTTATGCCACTTTTAGGAGGATTAGAGGCGTATGAAATCGATGTATGTGCCTTTGCTGAGCTAGCTATTTCGTGATATGTGGGAGGGCTTCTATATTTGTGGCTTACTGACACTTCTCAGACTGTTGCAGCTGGAAGAACAACATGTAAGTTCTCTTTAACGAACACACGCACGTACGCAGTTTAACCTTCCATTAGCCGCCCTACCTAATGGTCTCTTTCCGCCCATGGTTTCTATGTGAGACCCCGAAGGTGGGTCCGAAGACCCCTCAAACTTTTCTGTCTTATACATTAAAATATTGTTTATTTTATTTTTTTCTTTTACATTTAATACACAATTTATTATACTATAATGTATAAGAGGAGCTATCGTTTAATTTATTTAATTGTAAATATATATGTATGTGTGTATGTAACCACATATGCAAGTAAATGCGTATACGAATGTAAACCTTTTTATACAATAAAGGTAAATTGTTACACATAAATAATTTAATATAAATACAATTAATACAAATGTAGGCGGCCACACTTACAGGTTTTTATGTTTTACTTAGCTAGTTTCTAATTAAACATCATAATGCACATAATTAAACAATCACAAGAAGCACGTAACAGAAAGGAAGGATCAAAATCAATTTGCGTAAATTCACCAGCCCAACACATCGAAAATAAGGGTTCGGCAATGGTATGGCGTTGCTTCCAGCAAATAGAATTTTAAATAAATCCACGGGATGCAAAATTAATGAGGAAATGATTTCACCCGAAATTCCTGCCACTAAGTGTTGACAACTGATATTTAACTTGGTTTGCTACTGGCAACCTTTGCTGAATTCCTCGAATTTATAGCAAATAATTTGACGATTTTTTTGTTTATGAAAGCGTTCCAAAGTACCGGCGCGTTTATCTGCGTATGTACACAAGAAGGAACTTTATTTCGCTTTTGGAAAACTTTTTCGATCACTTAACATGTATACTTCATTGATTAGATATTGTTGTTGTCTATTCATGTATTTTACAAAGAAATTTTCGCACACGTTTTTCTTTCTTTAGTACTCTTCAGTTACAAGGCATTATTCTTTCATTCACTTTTGATATGTATAGTTTTAAATAAAAATGAATTCTTCAAGCAGTTAACATATATCCCAACGAAGTAACGCCCTTCGGATTTATGGTATGATTGCAATTATAGCGTTTTATATTTGGAAATTAATTGTATTAATGTTACACAAATTCCTTCGCAAAGTTGGACTTTGTAGCAATGTGCACGCATTGCCCGTATATACAACACAGCACTCTCTTCTTATCTATTCAGTAAGTTTTCACTTAATGTGAAAAATATTTGCTATGGAAAACAGCTTCTCACAAAAAAAAATCCGTTTTAAAGGTTATATTTTAAGAACAAATTCGCATAAACTTTTACACATTTTAGCTCATACAATTTTACTTTTCTCTTCACCGTCACAAGACCAAACAAAATCTATTGTTTTTCTCACTCTCCCCAACCGAAAATCCACCACAAAACGCAAACATCAAAGCTTCGTCAAAACAATATCTCTGCGTGCGTGAACTTAACAATTTCAGTCATGCAGAGATGCATTCTTAGCAAACCAAAATTGCTAAGTTAAAAACCATGCAGTACAGATGTGCACATAGCACCAACCTTCGAACGAAATGTATCAAACATTCATGACATTTCGTTTATTATTTTACAAGTTACAGTCGTTTTAGCGACGCAACGCAGGAAATTTAAATTTTTTCCATTGTTTCGCAAAAACCAAAAAAAAAAAAAAAAAAGTAGTGCCGCTAATATTTCTTAGAAAATCGCACTCTAAATGTCATAAAGCTTCTTTAACAGTGGCGACATTTATATATAATCCTACGAACTTATTGAGTAATGTATGGTGTGTCTTATATTTGGTGTAAATGAAGTGAAAAATTCGAAATTAATTCGTAAGTAAAAATTGTACTTTTCTAATGTGTAAAAAGAATTTTAAATTTATATTTAAAAGTAGGCCATAGCTACGAGTAATTTGAACGAAATCTTGTGTTAGGCATAAATGCCTTTATATAGTTATTAAAAATTTTTGCTAATGACCTAATGTTGATAATAAATGAAGAAAAAGAAAAATAAAAATTTAAGTGAAAAATATACGTTCATAAAAAAAGAAATAAAAAAAAAAATACATTTAAATTGAAAACGAAACTTTGTATTGCATTTACCTTCGGGTATATAGTCCATCAAATCAACATTATTTTCAATTACTGCAGTTTTCTTATGCATTTAAGGTCATTAAGTTGTTGTTTTTTTTTTTTATATACTTGAAGAAGAGAAGCTATATTTCTTTACATATGTCAGGCAGCTAAGACATAAAGTACATACAATTTAGGTCATAACAGTACGGTTTCTTTTTTTTTCCTTTGATTAACTTAATCTAATTGCACTTAATTGTTGACAGAAATGTTGCTGTGCATATATTGTAGATTTGTGATTCAAAACATTTAAGTGTTACCGCTTAACGACTTAAGTATTTAAGTATTAAGTGCTACTAAACTGGACTGAGTATAAAGTGGCGCGTAAGCATAATAAAAAAAAAAGAGAGAAACTAAAAAGAAAAAGACACGTTTTAGTTGATTGTTGACTAAATTAAATAAACATTCGAAAAATACTGTACCGACGCTATCCGTGCGAATTAAATATGTCTTCACTTTGGGATTCAAGTACAAATGAAAACACTTTTAATAAATTTATATGAAACATTGTTGACAACTTGTACAATAACAAATAACAATTGTTTTAAAAAGCAGTTTAAGAAGGCGAGGAGAACTATGCAGACACCAGACTGAATCAGTGAAAAATGTGTAAGTGAAGATAGGCCATCTCTTAGCAAAAACAAAAATGCTCGCCGTAAGCCGTTGGTACAAGAGCATAATAGCAAGCTATGACACCGAAAAGATTTCACTTTTTCCATTATATTTGCTGATGAAATGAAATGTAATGCTATTCCACTAAGAATTGGACGCTTTCTTTGGCAAAGTCTAGTCTTGGCTTCCTATTAGGCTCTTGTGCCAACGGTTTGCGACGAGCATGGCAATGGTCACGTTAGAGTTTGATATGCATTGGGCCAATGCAGTCGGAAAATTGGTGTTTATGGATGGCATTGTAAACAAGGAGGGTAATCTAAGGATGTTGAAGGAAAATTTGGAAGAAACTACAGACGAACTTGGTATTTTGGAAACATTCAAATACTACCAAGACAATGATCTCAAGCTGAAGTCACGCCTAATTCAAGAATGGCTCTTATATAACTGCTCCAAAGCGCTTTAACGTCTTCCCCAATCACCAAGTATGAACCAAGTATGCGCGATGAATTCGACCGCCATGTGCGAAAACACCCAATCTCTCGCGTCCAAGATCTGAAAAATAGACTACAAGAAAAATAGAGTAAGATCCCTGTTTCCTGCACAAGAAAAATTGTGCAAAATACGTCAAAACATTTAAATGACGTTATTAAGCAAAAAGGATACGCCACCAAATATTAGTTCTTAATAATATACAGTTTTATATCTTCGTGTCCTTCCTTACATAAATAAAAACCCAATACTAATCACGCCATGTTTTCTGATTTGTTGAAGTTATTTAATTTTCTTGTCTATTCGAATAATGTCTTTTAATATGTATTCCCTAGTAGTATAAAATAGTAAAAACAATTTTTATGTTTGGACAATCGGCAAGGTTTAACAAGCGTTTAGTTTTTGTCGAGCGAAAAAAACTCAGTATTAATGAGACTCACTATATGTGTCACGCCAGAAGCTCTTGCTGTTGCTCCTTTGAGGCAAACAAGTTATGATCGAGGCTTTTTAATATATTCTTGTAGGCATTGAAATGCTGCTGAGGAAGTTCGAGCGTGGCGAATAAACCGCTTCGACTAGCACTTCCCAAGTAAGCGCTTCCAATGCAATAAGTTGCTCTTGCGTTGCCCTTTTCGATATTGTCACCATTTTTGGAACCACGAACAGCTGTGTTTGTTTCAGTAGAGCTTAACAGACCACACATTTCTGGTCCCACCAAATCTAGCGTAGTATCATAGCACAGTTTTACTGTTAATATATAATCTGAAGAGCACCTTAAACAAAAAAAAAAAAAGAACCTAAACATACATCAAAAATAAAAGATTTACAAAACGCATAGTATGTGCCCACCATAGGAATAAATTTCAATTCAGTTATATCTTTGTTTTCCGATTCTCTCTTCTATTAATAATCACGAATGATATACCAACGACAAGACAGTAAATTTACTAGCGCTACAAGATAGCTGGCCTCGTTTTGCTGCAAAGTATTGTTCTCCTTTACTTTCGGTCCTGCGTCTATTGATTGATACTCTGCTTTCTCCTTAATGTGCTGTTCGATCAGAACTCCAAATACGAAATTCAGAATCAGCGATTCGAACATTGCCATTAACAGTGGTTTAACTTTTGTAGACCGCTTTACAAGAGACTTGGAAGCCTCGAGTATCTTCTAGTGACGACAAACCAAGGTTGTGTTGTAATACAACATTCAGCGCATTCTTTTTTTTAATCGTAATTCCTTTGGTTGAGATTACGGTGAATTAAAAGGAAGTTCTTTACGAAAAGTGTGCTACGAACTTTTGTCTATTGTTTAATAATTTTTCTGCAACTTTGAGGTAAAGACGGTAACGACCGCAAACGTATGAACATTCAATAAAAATAATAATCATTACGAATAATCATTTTCTTCAACGGGTTAGAAATATCATGTAAAGGAAATATGTATTGTTCGTAATGAGTGGCAAAGTGTAATGGGCACTGGCATGGGCATGAAAGCAGCCTCAGGCAATTCATATAAAAACAAAAAGAAAGTTTTTCCTTAATGTGTATAATTTATTATCATATTTTAATGAGAGAAAAGAGAATAAAAAATCTTTTTCGTTCCGATAAAGCATAATTACGGCCATTGCAGCAAGCAAGTAGGCTGACAAAGTTAACGTATTTTCTGTTAAGAAGTTAAGCAATAAATAAGCAAATTTATAAGTAAACAGAAAATACAAGAAGAAAAGAATATAAGAAAGAGCCGAGAGAAGTAGAAAACAAACATTAATTGCATTGCAAGTAATCTGCATTGTCTTGTATTTTATATAACACTTTGTTTGCGTCCAGCCAGTGTTCGAGTAAGACTTTTAATACACAACGAGTTGTTTAATAGAGTTGGACATTGAGAATTGAATTTATGGCGTCGAAATTAAACGACATTAATGTCAGTATAATCCATAGCACAGACGTTAGCAAAACGACGGAATTTTTCTAAAAGAGACTTGCAGTTAATAACAAAAAAAACGAACGAAAATAAAACACTTAACATTATTTTGCAGTGTGTTTTCTTTTTCCTTTTTCACCAGACCAGTAATTTGAATGCTATAAAAGTCAACTTTAAATATGCAAATTATAGCGGCAGCAATTTCCAAATGAGAGCAGACCAGAACACGACCAGGAAAGCCAAAGTGCACAGGGAAACGAAAAGTAAGGAAAATACTTAAAACCAACGGCCAGACCAACAACGTTTTGTATACAAATGCTTTACTAAACTGTATATTTATTGCCATTTTTTTGAAAATAGTTTCATGTTTTTTTAGTATAAACATTTTTACACACATATGTATACATATATAAATGAATATATGTACGAATGACTTTAAACGTGTTGTTGGTCAATGAAAACATGATTTTGTAGGCAAATGATTTGACTTTAGACAACAATAAAGCACTTGTTAGAGACGAAGAGAAGGTGAGAGAGCGAGAGATGTAAAGCGAAAGAAAGGGAAAGAGAAAAAAAAATTGACCAAGAAATTGTTGTCAACCTACCAAATATTTAAGGGTTTAAACAATGCTTGCAATGCGGCAAAGTGCAGTCAGAGCTGAGTTAAGTATATGACCCAATCCAGACATGATTTGCACAACTAACCGAAAAACAATGCTTCTCTCTGTGTCTCTAGGGTTTTTATTGTTATTATTCTTCTCGATATGGCTTTTGCAGTAGTCATTGTTTTGCCCTGTGTTGTCTTGTCTTACTTTTAACATTTTTATATTTATTCCCTTTTTGTTTTAATTTTTGTTGTTGTTGTTTTTGTTGCTTTTTAAGTAATAACAAATGTCTGTAAAGTTTCTATTTACGATGTTTATATTTATGTGTGAATTTCTCTTATTTTATTATTGCCATCGCTATCATCGTTTTTATGTCGAAATCTTTTTTTTTTTTTTACAAACCTAAAATTGCTTGTGACGTTATTTGGCTTATTTGTGTTTATACATTTATATTAAAAGTTTTCCTTTAAAGAGCTGAAGTTTGAGTAAGATTTGTTTTATTAATAATATTACGTAACGATGAGCAACATCAAGGTCTGCTTTCGACCTAAATATCTGAGTCAATTAAACCGTCTTTTGTCGTTCACTTAAACAAAGTTTCCAAGTTATTGGTGTTTGGATATTTTTTTTTTATTTCCGAACAACCTTTATTAGTTTTTTATGAACACATCATGTCTACAGAGAATGCAGTGACCAACAGATACTAATACTTCTTTATTTAAGCGATGCAATTAAGGAAAGATATGAGTTGAATATACAGTAAAAAAGCAAAGGTTTTGCACCGATCAAGCAGTAATATTCGTTAATCTTATGATCCCATAGCAAGAGTTCGCCGCACCATGCTTATCAAAGAAAATTTGGTCTTGCTACATTTCATCACAGCAGCACGTACAAGTTGGGCATCCATTCAAAGTGCGGTTAGACGGAGTGTAACATTTTTAGTCTAATGAAAACAAGTACAAACAGGCATATATTCCATATTTTACACAACCTGACTTAATACAGTTATTTATATAACAGTTCTTTTAAATAAGGTGTTATATAATTAGCGCTTGAAAAATTGGTTCTATCTGAATAATTTTCAATAGCCTTCGTCCTTGGGCCAAAACACATCGGTGCACAAAATTTCGTCAAATATTACGTCGTATAGGTGGAAATGGAGTATACAAACTAGGCAGACGGGTAGGATAGGTGGACAAATGGACAGAAAAGCTTAAACTGATTCAGAACGTGGTTCTGAATTCGTCTATATAATAAAAGATGAGCTTCACGTGAGTCATTCTGAGACGCCCGTTTAACATCAGCGATGTGAGGTATAATACAAGAGTAAAAAAGAAATTTAATACAAATAGCATTGCGCGTAGGTGCGCTGATTCCCTACATCTAGTTTGCATTTCCCATACAAACAATATGTGAATTTTTTATGCCCTGACATCATGAAACCATTTGTTTTGTTTCTTTGGCATCCATAACGAATTTCAATTTTCACAGAGTTACACGTGTTGTGTACGGTTGTCGCATAGCCGACCAGATACGCGTTGCGATTATCAAGTTGCTGTTTGCAAGTTCAAATCCCAGTGCGGCTTGGCCATAATGGCTTGTAGCTATAATAAGTACTCAGTCGGAAAAGGCATAACACTTACTGATTGGGCACACAACTGCTAGGCTGCGGTCACTTCCTATCTTTTTTTCTTTCCCCCAACCTGTTGCACTCATTATCCAATGATTTCTGTCTGACGGAATGTCATGAAACGCATGATTGCGGGACACGAGACTTCCAGAGTCATGCATATGACACAGAAGCAAGCGACCAATCGCGACAATATCGCGCAAAAGATGAAGGAAAGTTTCTCAAAACTTGGTCATGCTGACAATGTTCTTCCATCGAATGCTGACCATCGTGCTATCAAACAGATAACGAGATCGGATCGTTCCCATTTACTGTCTTTCTGTGTTTCTTCGCCAATGTATGTGTGAGTCCAAATAATCACTTTTAAGCTATTATTTACACCGTCTCTTTGTAGCAAATTATTTTAAAGTATTGCAAATGTCAATCTGTGTTGATGTCTCATAACCTCTTAACTTGTTTTTAACTTTTCCCCAAGTTGTGATTAATGTCCTTCTTAGAATTTTTTTTGCTTTTCAAAAGAAAACTGAAACTGTCTTCCAACTCAAGCATATCAAATCGCACAAGAAAAACGAGAAAATATCCCAAAGGGCTTCAATTTTTGTAAACAAGTGATTTGTAATACTTAGAAAGTACTTTGACAACAAAGCCTTTTCGCACGCAACACTGCTTCGCAAATAAGGAAAATAAAAAGAAACAAGTAAATAAAGTATCAAAAAAAAAAAAGAAAAAAAGAAAAAGAGGAGAGAAAAGGCACACACACTTACATACCTTTTTGATACTCTGTCCATTACCGGCTTTTCTGGTGTAAAATAGTTCTTGCATAAGTTTCAAAAAAGTAAAAAAGAAGAGAACGAAAAGAGAAAACTTTAAAAATGTTGCATAAATACAGTAGTAGTATAAAAGAAAAAACAAAGAATAACAGATAAAAGAGGGAAATTACTTTTAATGCAAACCTCAATTCTTATGCTTGCAACCGGAGGATGTGCTAATTACGTTATTACCTGTGTAACATATATATAAACAATTTTTTTAGATCCAAGAAGTACGTAGGTTCGTTCTATTTGCAAACTAAATAAATTAAAATGTGAGTAATTAATAAAATGATTACATGGTGCTTGCCATCCAGTCAAAAGTACGATTGCCGCATATAACACGTCACTCAGTAAGGTAGTAACAATACATACAGTTGTGGGATGGTTATTGACAAGACCATAAGATGTTTAGATAGCACCAATGTTCAGACATTAATCATCATAGTCAAAATTTCACTATATTCCGAATATTAGTGTACAAGTTACAAGTGTTTTCGTGACGCTACACGGAAATTTACATTTTTCTATTGTTAAACAAAAACAAAATTAAAGAAAGGAAATTGCGACATGACACATTTCGTTAGAGGGTTGGCACTATTTAAAAATCATACAATTTGTGGATAGTGACCCCATCTACATGTCATCCTACGAACTATGTATATATTACTAACTTGGTTGTTCCGATGTGATTAAGCAAAACGCAACAAGTACTGGTAGAAAGTCACACTTAAGCATTGAAATTTAATATATGGATCAATCAAGCTTGCGAAGAGCAAAATCGTCCCCCACTTTGATTCCACTCGTAAATTAAGATTAGAATAAGGATAATAGATAAAGGAAAGCTAGTTACTAACAAAAAATTAGGCGTTGGGTACTGAATTTTTAAAGATGATGAAAGACGATGAATGGTAGATAACTGTCGGCGACATATAAGTTAGGATTAAGTCAATTGATACCAAGAGGAATTCGTTCACAACGTCTATAGCAGAAAAATTAGGTTTCTTTGCCAATCGGTAAACCAAATCCTCTGTATGGAAATTTTCTTGGAGGAAATCTATGCAATGTAGAAGAGCATATCCTGTCAAATTAATCTTCAACGTTTTCAAACGTATAGTTGGCAAAATGACTTACAAGATTTGAAAAAGTCTTTATAAAAAGTATCATAAATAATTTCCTTAAAGTTCCCAAGTGGTTTCCTGTTTTCTTTATATATATTTGGATCTATTTATGTAAAATTACCCAACACAGAGCCGATAACCTAACTTGCTAATGTTCATCCACTTTTCGCTCCAAAAATGTATTTCTTTGGTCAAAGTAAACAATAATAATAATAATAATAAATAATACTTAGCACAGCTCCAGTTTTTTCGTTTGCCTGCGGGGGCTCAATCATGTTTGATGCTATTTAAATTACAATTTCTTGGTCAAAGTGCTTGAACCCATGTCAGATTAAATTATTTCGAATAAAAAGCAAAATTGTTTTCGAATAAAAAACACTAATGAGGCGTACAAAAACAGCCGGACTAAGTTTTCTTGCGGGTTCTCGTTCCGTATGTGTTGCGCTTTAAAGCATAGTTTTATTTAAACCATTAATTATTTGTTTAGGTTGTGAGCAAGTAGAGTCTCTGTCTAACCAGAGTGAAGCCAAAACCATTTAAATATTTTATCTCTAATTAAAATAATTTCCTTATCGATACTTCATTCTGCGTACAATTTCATTGTTAACAGGATACAGCAAAGAGTAACACAAGTAAAACTGGCAAACTTTGCGCTTTGTTTGTATGCTTTTTTCAATTTTCCATCTAACAGTCTTAAGAAGCATTTAAAGAATCTTTAAATTGAAATTTACGTTAAAGTCATCGCTAAACAAATAGTAATTAGAAATGCAAAAGCGATTCGCAATAGAAGAAGAGATTTGCTTGGTTACATACAGAAGCAATTCGACGCAATCAGATATCTCTTTTAGCTTCCACTAAGTAGATTGTTGAGTAAAAGTTTGTAAATATGTCTAACCGAACAATGACCAAAAGTAAATATTTGTACATGGGAAACGGCGGATTAGATATGGTGGGCTCTTATCCGGTACAAATTTCTACAGAAAGATACAAACTGTTTCTATCATGGATCGCTTAAAATAGATGACACGCAACCTGAATGCTGAATGCATAGAGCAATGAAACTCCACGTCGCAACACTGCATACAGTTTTCTCACTTTTCGATGAGGCCGATTGCTGTAAAGGATGGATATTCCTAATACATTCTCAAAATACATCCTCCTGCAAGAGAGTTTTTCTTAAGTGCGTTCACAAGCTGCTTTCTAATGAACAATAGAGGAAGAAACTTGATGATTTATTGGATCGTCTGCACAACTTCGAAATTTAACTTCCGAATGGCAACTTCCTGATAATATTTTGCCGGATGTCAAATTTCCTAAAATCACTTTGTTTAGTTTTTGTAGTAGAAAAACGAGAAGTTCTTCAATGATAGCATAAGGGATTTACCGGAGCAAATAGCGAAATATTACCGATCAAGATAGCATATATTTGGATTAATAAAGTTCACTTAAGAAGTTTAAGGAATACGTGTTTGAATTGAGGTTAAAAACGTCTGCTCTATTATTTCACTCGAAAAGATTGCTCAAGTGAATTGAACGCTACTTGAACACCCGCCCTATTTAAAACGTTTTAAAGAAACGTAATTGTAATCATTATTAGATTTATAGAGAAACATAAATCAATGCATATTTTAAACAAGCGAAGTTATTTTTAATTTTTATAAAAAATAAATTCTTTTCATCTCATTCAACCCGCAGCCAACTAGAAGTACTACAAGGAAATGGGAACATTGTTATAATTTTTCATATCGTAGTGTTTTTTAGAAGTTGCTTTACCGCACTTCTAATCACTTAATGATTGAGAATGAGGGTTGGAGGGTGGGAGTTTTAATAAAATAAATTCTATTAATATGAAATATTGCGAAAATTATCGTATCTTTAAAAAGCGAAAGTAGAGAATTTTCTATTGATTGATTAAGCATAAGTAGGCGGTATAACGATCTTTAATATATCTTCTGCTACTTGGGCGTAAAAGCGAAAATTCATTTTAATTGCAATATTTTCTTAATTGCTTGTAAGCCGCGCATACAAAAACATACCCAAAGGGATACATATTTACGTTAATTTACTAACCCAATCTACATCACTCAAGTGTAATGTCACACACTTGGCACATGCAGTTACCTACTACCACGATATATATAAGCACTTCAGATATACTTGTACTTGTTATGATAGTCTTATAATGACTTTGTAAGGCATAGCAAGAAGAAATTAATTATGTTGTGGTGAAATATATACAAACAACAATTTACTTTATTATGCTATCATATATCACCTTTCCATGTCTATTTGATAACATCACATGTATAGAGCTTGCTTTGGAAATTTTAATGATATGTAATAGTTTTTAGTTCTTCCTTCTTTCTTACCTCGCCCTGATATGTGTTCGTCTCTCTTTGCCCAAGATATGAATGAATCAATTAAAATCATTTAATTTCTATGGGTTTTATTTACAATTTTCTTACTTCATGATTCAAATTAAACTATCACACTTACTGTGCTCTCAATTATGAGTTTCATTTTTATGAGTAAAATGATTATTGGTTTTTACTAAACTTACATTTTTCTTGTTACATTTACATACAGGTTATCGTTTAACAAGAATCATTGCACAGGAAATTTAACAAAAACTAATTAGATTTTCATATGTTGTGCGGTGTATGTGATTGTCTATGAATTTAAATAATAAAATTGTTAAGTAAAGTCTAGGGCACTTATGTCAGTGTCCCTCAAGATCTATTCACCATTGCTTAAGTTATATATAATTTTTTTCTTCTTTGTGTTCTGGTAGATCATCACTGTGCTTAGATGATGCTGGTGGGGAACAGCGGCCTTATTTCGATTCAACCATATTCATTTTATTGTACATACTTCGCCGTTGGTTTCCATTATAAATTTGCAAACATTCTTTTCATGCTTTTGTGCGGACTACGGACAAAGAACCTATTTGCAATCTGTCAGGGAATCTGGGACCTTTAAATCATCATCGATGTTAGATTAGATTTGTTGAAATTTTCATTTTAAAGTGAGATAAACCACCTCCGCCCCAACTGCTCGAAATTCGGAAATAAGGCAACTGGTGTGTTGTTCTCTGTAGTATATTCTTTATGTTCCGATCAATCCTTGTTTCATAAACGAAACGTTTGCACGACAGAATTTTCACTGAATACACTTTAGATGAAAAATTTCCACTATAAGTACTCTTCTCACAGTTTCCAGTTTCGTAATAGTTTGTGCTGAAAGCACTAAAAGACTTTCCTTTTCTTGTCACTTGTTCAAGCTTGTGATTTCAAGTTGAAAGGGATTTTCCTATTTATTCCAAGAGAGACGTATTTTAGTTCGTAACTTAAGCAATAACTCTCCCGCTATGCCATTCTTCTCACAAGGATCGCTATTTTGCTTGAAAGGTTAACAAGGAAAGGCTAATTGCAAGAAATCACTTTAGTGCTTTCTGACTGCAATCCTTTGCCAATTCTCTTTAAAACAGAAGGTTGATATGAAAAGTTGTTTTTTCAATTGTGCTTTTACTTAGCCAGAAAATATAGTTCACACTCACGCAAGAGTATTTTTTTATATACGATATATAAAGTTTGAAATCTTTTAAATAAACATGTCTCTCATCTTTAGCTTTGCCAACGAGATTACTTCGGCTTTAACACGTAATGATGTACATACGCGATAAAATATTTGATTAACACTTAGTTTGCGTGTCAAGGTTTTAAAAACATCCTGCATACGTTCTCATATTTACTACATTTTGTCAACTACCATGAGCACAAATATATTATTTACATTGTAACGTTTGTGGCATTTTTAAGTAGAAAGAGAAGGCGGGACTGATGGTTGGATGAATGTTTATGTATTAATAAGATTCTGACTCGTTTTCAATTTGCTTAGTGCTATCGTCGTCCTATCGAAAGGAGATCTACTGCTCTTGACGTGATACCCTATTAATATATGTATGGGGCGTCTTGACGGGAAGATAGATCCATTACTTAGCTTTTTTGTTAATATTTTAATTTTTGAACTTTCATATACCTGCGAGCTCGCAAATGTTTTTGCATTCAATTTAGAGCTTTTATGCGTAATTTCGCATCGGTTTACAAGCTAAGTCCAATTTTCGTGGACACGTATTTGAGGCGTACTCTCTGGAGCAGAAGCAAATTAACTAATCTTCCAGCGCTTTGTGGGTATGTGCCCAAATAGATGTTTTTACCGGCTGACCATTCACCGTAACTACGACCAGGCATGGTAAAGCTGCACTGAACACCGAATATATAGTCGCGACTCCTATCTGCTCGGCTTTCCGAGCTTCAAGAAGAAGAAGAAGCATCGTATCTCTTCTCAACACTTCGTCAGTCACCTATATTTGTGCTTGTGCGAGTGTGCATCAAAGTCG
Source organism: Glossina pallidipes (assembly GCA_000688715.1). NCBI lineage: Eukaryota > Metazoa > Arthropoda > Insecta > Diptera > Glossinidae > Glossina > Glossina pallidipes. Next base: position 1,203,150 of record KK499795.1, read on the forward strand.
ATAATAACAATAAGGAAAGAATTTTAAAATTAAAAAATTTTTGATATGTTTTTTATATGAGTTTCTTTTTTATGGCATCCTCCTGTATTTAGGGGGATTATTTTATGCTGTCGTTGGGTATTTAACATTCGCTCCCAATTCTTCTTCCATCGCCTTTAGTTAAAAAAGTTATAATTAACTTAAAGCGACCTTATTGAATTTCCCTAAGACGTCAAGTACTTGCACATAAGTGGTTATGCAAATGGGAACTCCCCAGGGTGTAATGTTAACCAGAGAGCCCTATTGGTTTTGTGTTTTTATATTTTTGCTGTTAAGAAAAAAATTGCTCTCTTTACACACGTCACTCTTGAGACTTAAATCGCAACTTGATTTGCATGCGCTTAATTTCTTTACCTTCTTAGGTTTAACCTTTTAACGTTCCATGCATACACATACACAGACACACACACGCACACCTACATACATGCGCATGTATACATCTTTGTGTAATTTAGTTAAATTTTCTTCTTGTCATAGTGTTTTCTTTTTCTTTTCCTTTTCCTTTTTCTTTTCCCTTTTTTTTATAGCCTGTGATATGTAAATCAGCAAAATGTCAACACGTAGCTAAAAAGTGAGAAACGTGTTAAATTAACAAAACAGAGACGGGGAAATAAATACATATATATATATATACATATATATGTATTTATATGCATATAAATATATATATATATATAGTGAAATAAATTAAATATAAAAAATACATGTGTAATTTTAACCTAATCATAATACCGTATTTAACATTTTGCAAGCTTTGTTATACCAGCTATACAAACCCTCTCCTAATTTTCATTTTATTTACGACTTATTTCGTTACCTAACAAAAGCGAATTCTTTTCGGTATTTCATCCTTCATTACATTTAAAGGCATTTGAACGATTATTAACGTTTATTAACCTTAGTTTACGTTTAAACCATACACCTGTTTTGGTCTGTAAATAGGTTTTGCATTGTGTTTTGTTGGAATTTTAGGAAAGGACGAAAGAGTAGGTGAGTAAATAGTTCTGACATGAATCCTGTTTAATTTGCATTTTCGTTTCGTTTACTCCCCGTCTTGTTCTTCTTCTTCTGTTTCTTTATATATATTTACAAGCCTTTTAAGGCCACGCACGCTTGTACTTCGTATACAACACAACAATAGGTACAGCAGGTCAGTTGGTACAGGTATCTGGGGAATATTTGTACAAGTACTTCATTTGTTCTTTTCTTCTTATCATTTTTCCTCTTGTACTACTTTTTCTCATTTTCAAATATTTATTCAGGCATTCTAATAATTCTTAAGTCCTATGTGGCTTGCAATGTTTTTTAAATTTGCTTGAATTTCAACGTGATTTTACCATTAAGATAAAGGGAGGTTTGGGCATTTTAATAATGATTGTATTCGGTACCTTTTTTTTTTTAATATAAAATTATTATTATTTGCTATTGTGGGAAATTTGACGTTTCCTTCTCTTATGTGGCTTAAAAGGTTTCAAGATTAATTTGGTAAATATTTAAAGGGATTCTTTGAAGGTGTGTGTGTAAAGAGAAAGCATTTTGAATAATACATAAAAGATGATGATTTGTTTCAAAGATGAAATTGACGGTTGTATCCCCAAGCATTTTCAAGTTAAACATAACTTCTAGATGGCTTCAGCTAACGTTTAATTTTAAATAGATGACGCTGTTGCGAATTATTTCGTACATCTAGTTTTCTTAAAGGTCCAAGGGGAGATAGCTGCCTTTCTTTCATGCTTTCATAGTTTGGATACTTTGAAGAAAATACTAGGCAGTTAATAATAACATTTTTTGGAAATGTTTAACAACATAATTGTTTATAATAAAAAAAAAATCCAGAGAACTTGCTTGCTGTTGTCCATATACATAAAATACTTTATTATCGACAAATTAAGCTCCAGACATATGTATTTAGTTTTACAAAATATTTTTTTATATATATTAACTGTTTGTTTCTCATTTCCTGGCGAAGGATAGGACAGATTTACGGTAATGTTATGACGAGTGTGGTCACGTGCCCGCCCAAGAAGATCTATGCAATTTATTCTGACTGAAATGCCTGTACAGGCAAGAGACCAGTTATCATCCCCTGCGGTATATTTGAAAGTGTAATCTCAAGTACGTTTGCTTTTTACTTCACTCTTCCACGTCTTGACGATGGTCTTTTTCTACCGCTTTTGTTAATAAGAAAGCTTCAGAAGAGTATATGTATAAGTTGTTGCCCAAATGAAGTTGAAAGTTTTTTGGAACGTTCCTCATGATTATTTTGAAAAATATTTAAATGTAGGGGTCTAACAAGTAGTAAAAATACGTTTATTTTTACCTACCCGAATCAAAAAAAAAAAGGACACATATGATAGAGGACAACCCAGTTGAAAGCAAGTAAAAACACGGACCGTCAATAAATATCCTACACCACTCCACACTTATTCATTCAAAAAACAAAAAAACTGTTATATGCGAACTGGTCGAAAGGTGATCCGATCGGAATCATTTTTAACAGTGTTCGTCTTGGGGCGCTTGGGCGTGTGGTAGATATTGGTGTACCACAATTTCTCAAAATATCTGCAAAATTTGCGCATTGCAGGTTAAACACAGAAAAGAAGACGGACAGGCAGATGGAAGGGCAGACAAATTTAGATCGATTCAGAATGTGATTCTGAAGAGGACGGTGTAATAGAAAATGGATGTATCTCAAGTCCGCCTAGGTGTTGCATACATCCGCAAGCATCCGCGTTGCATATGTCCGCTTGTGACACATGTGGTGTACGGAATAACAATAAGCATGTTGAAGGGGTCGAATTTACTTTACGCATTTTCTATTTCATCTTTTCTATACTCTTCGTGTCCCGCATAGAATTGAAAAATTTGTTCTGCATTGGTATGAATAGCTGTTTCTTCACTTTTCAATAAAACTTTGGATCAAACAAGCGACTCTGTTTATAACAAACTAACCAAATGAAAGTAATAACCGTTTTGAATAAGAGCAGTAGCATCGGCAGCAAGGGAAAACTTAAATTACCCGTGTAGTAGTATGCATTTTGCAACCGCTATAGCTGCAGAAAAGTTGTATACAAGGACTAAAGAACTATGAAAAAAATCAAGAAGAAGGAGAAGGTAATGATATCAATTTCCGACGGAAAGTCAGGTGTAAGTTCATGGTATGCCATAACCTTTCGAGTAGACACAACCTCATATGCAACAGTTAATCACAACTTCATTTGTCCCTTGTGGAGAACTTGTCACTGAAACTCGCATATCATGATCTATTAACGCTTTTTCTCGAACTGGTTTACGGTTTGAATGTGTATTCTCATTAAATTCTGTAGAAAAAATAAGTGTGTAAAAAATAACGACGTCACTAAAAGTGACCTGCCTACCATGCATGAAGAGTTATATCTATCGAGTTACAAGTGCAAAAACACAATTATCCGTCACACACACAATTATCAGGACATCAATTATTCGCTGCGTAATCCCTTGTGGCAACCATTGAGAGATACAGCACCGAACTCATGTCGACATTAAGCTCCGTATCTTTAACGCAAGAAACTGACCTTTAAAAAAAAGACCGCACCAGCCCGGTCACTACCTTTCTTCTTTGCTATAAGAAGCATAGAAAGAAGAATTAATAATAGATTTGTAAGGATTGGCATCAAAGGCTCACATTTCCTTTTCGTCTTAGACGACAGCTATATATGAATATGTGCAGGTTTTCGCGCAGGTTCAAATATTCCTACCTTATAAGATGTGTGCAGCAGAATTCTTTCGTCGAATTGATTTGATCGATACATTCATTTCAATTGACGTGGACCTAGTGTGCAGAGTGGTTTGTATCAATCCAGCCGTTTGCTGCTTGAGATAAAAATCGCTAGAAGGATTTTTCATCAAATTATGAACACCACAATAGCTAGTATTTCGAAAGGTGTAGAATATTGAGAACATTGTCATGACAAGCCAATCGCATCGAGGACAGAGTGGAATTTTGTTTTAGACAATAAAATGTGAATTTGAGAAAATATGCGTATACTTTGCGTATACTCTGCCTGAGATTAGTTTAAAACCTTGCTCAGTCCTGCAAAAGTTTAGCCCATACAAAACATCCCTACTGATACCACATTTTAGGGAGCCATTCCTTGATGCATTTGTTTACTTTACGCTATGTTTTTAGTCGATCGCTATAGAAAAACCACGCTAAGCGGGAATGAAGTCATGAATATCTAACCGCTTTTCATAATATAAAAAGCCCTTTACGTTTGATAGGAACCCTTCATAAGTTGGAGTGTAAAGAAAATTTCATTCGTAATCATTCTTTTTCTTTTTAAAAAAGCGATCACAAGCGACTGGTATCGCATTAATCGAATAAATTTGCGGGATATAAAGAAAAGGAAATTTTGTTAAATAAATTGTCGGAGCACTCACTACATGGGCCGACATGACTTTTACCTGCTTGCAGTCGCAAAACTTTCTTGTGTCAGATCCGTTTTCCACTAAAGGAAGCAGGTGCAGCAGCCTTAATGTATATGTTAGTGAATTCAAATAAAAGAATTCCAAAGTTTAACTAAACGCATTTAAAAGCACTTCAAGGCGAATGTGAAATACTTAAGAACCAGAATATTTTAATTGATTAATTTAATGTTATTTCGGTTGATACATAATTTTCCTGTAAGACAAGGAAAATTTGTTGAATATTTGGTTCATTTCACTCGACAGATATACCTGGATTCGGGCGTAAATTTAGACAAATGAATAAAAAAAAAGACACTGAAGAATAAACCTAAGAACTTTTTATGAGACCTACTCGTGAAATATTTCAAACTGAGATGTGTACCTTTACCTGATTGCTTTCATCATAAATTAAGAGAAAGATGTTTAAAATGTTCAGATATTGGGGATATTCAAGTCGAAGCGTTACTTTAGCAGCTGTTTTTCTTTAGTTCAACGTCGTCTTTTTATATTCCATATAACTTTTTTATAAAGGAATGAATAAGTTTTGATATAAAAAAAATTAGTTTTTTTGTTCCTCACTAGTTTTCCTCTGTCTCTTCTTATTAGGTTTCAGCAAAATTTAATGAAAGCGGCTTATATATATATATATATATATATATACATAATGAAATGAAATAATGAAATGTATATATTGGTACATATACCTATATGCATATAACATCTATAGCCGCATAAATTGTTTTATGTGCATAAGTGCACACACACTGCACGGTGCACACATGCACACATACTTCGAATGTTTGTGAAAGTAGAGCAAGTAACCAAATGAAATGAAAACATGCCAATAATGCGAAACAAGATACAACCAACCAACTAAAAAAAAAAAAAAAATAAAAAATAACAAAAAGCATTCCCTAAATAACAATGAAATGCACTAAAAATATCTGGAAAGAGGAGAAAAACTTTTTATATGAAAGTCATGAATATTTATGAGTTTAAAACAAAAAATTTTTTGGTTTTATAGTAAGTTTTAGTTTGTGCTAAAATAGAACAAAAAACACATACACGCATCTCATATGTATGAAAAGTAGACCAGCAAATGTGGTGATTTCCGCCTATATATACAAATATATAATATATATACACAGATGTGACAGAATACATTCATATAACAGACGGAATGTTTTAATTTGTTTTTTTTTTTTTACTTTTTGTTTAAATAGACAAACATCACGAAAATATGTGCCGTTGGTCAATGTGTCTCTCCTTTTTTTTTTTTTTTTTGAAAATAGGATGAAGTGAAGCAAAGATTAGAATTTTGGAAATTGAATTAAAAAATAAAAACTATAGAGCAGGATGCTGAGCACTGAAAATTATTGTGACAATTGGACTTATTTTATGAAAAGGAAAGACTTGTAATGGTCTCAGTCTCATGCAAGATGTTTGCTTATACTACCTAGACACAAACTACGAAGACAATACATTTTACTAATTTATTTGAGCAGCTAATTTCTTTTGAAATTTTAGTTTTAGAACTTTATTTTTGAAAGGACTTCTCAAACTCTACAGTTCCACGGCACACAACCACAGTGTATTTTATACAGAATTTCTTCTAAAGAATTTGAATAAAATTTCTCTGTTTAACGTCGTTCATCAGCAAGCTGGAAATAAAGATGTTGTCGCAGAATAATAAATATTAAAAGCACACACACTGCTGTCTAAGAGTTTTTGCTTTTTTTTTTAAGAACTGGAAACCATTCTGTTTTATTGTATATGTTTTGTATACATTGTATGCGTACAGGAATGCATACGGAAAAAGAAAACTTGCTTTTGAATAGACAAGTCCTGTATTAGTAATTTTATCCTAAGTTAATGTTAAGCCTAAGCGAAAGAAAGTTTTGCATAGGAGATTAGACAAGTCTTATAAGTTTCCTGTAAAAACCCTAAAGAACCCTGTTTTAGCTTTCATGGAAAATTGTGGATGTACATTAGCTCGGTAATTACTTAAAATTAACTTACATATGATTAATGTAAAGCTTCATTAATTTCTGTTAAATTTCATTCGAAATCCGTTAAGGTTGAACACAAGACGGACGGAAAAGCCGGAGAATAATAAAAGTACCACAATTTCTGTATGGTACAACAGTGACAAAACGAAAAGCTGAGGTAAAAATGTCAACAGCCGACATAGGTCTCTGTACGCCTTTGAACAATGGATTTACGGCATTTTCAACTTAAATGATTTTTTTAGCTTAAAAATTTAATTTAAATTTGTATACGAGTATGAGCTACTCTGACAAACATATTCAAACGCATATTTGAATTGCTGGCTCTATTAACAGATGTGAATGCAACTCAGCAACAGTATCGTATGTGTTGAAAGAAAACTGTCGTGAAAATTGAAAATGTTTATTTCTGTTTGGGAAAAGTTTGCTTGTGGCACAAATGCGAAAGGCATCAAAAATTCAAACAGATACTACTCGTCAAATGTATTTTCAAGCGAATAAAACCTGTCTGCCGAGAACGATTAGTGCAAGCATTACTGTGCGAGATGAGAACCATCTGCATCTTAAACGTTTACAGCATGAATATACGATTTTTTTTTTGTATTTCGATTGCATGTTTGTTAACTTTTATTTAATACAATTGAATATTAAATGCTATTTAACTATTAACGCGACAAACGAAGATTTTATGCAAATATTAGGTCTGCCGAAACATGTTGAGTTTTACAGTGCAGATGACATTATCTCGTCCCAAGTAATTTTTTCAATTAAGAAAATCTTTTTGAAAAATTCTGAAATGGATTTAAAGAATTTTTTTGTTTGCTTGTATATCGCACTAACCTTTCCATTCGAACATCCATAGACAACATATTTGCAACAAATTATTAGAGGGAACTTGAAAGGCATTGTCTTCACTAAGAATATCGCATTGGACGATATTTACCTAAGTTTTCAAACATCATTCGAAAACGGTTCCAGGCTTTTCGTATAATCCATTTTTGAAAACATAATGCAGGCAATCTTCCTTTATGAAGTCCACAAATTTTCCCTTATGAAACAGACTAGTGGAATATAAAATGAATACAGTTCCGAACAAGGAAGAAGGGCAATGATTGGAAATTTAAAAGGGAACGGTTTTCATCAACATTTCGCTCTAATGGAACTATGTGCATCTAGTATTTCCGGTGTTAAGAAATCACTCAACTTTTTATTATTAGTTACATACTTAGTAGAGATTACTTTCTTGCCAGCATCAACATGAATATATTTTTGTTTTCCCTTAACTTTTCCATTTCATATAAAATAACTCTGACAAATGTATGTCTTTTGAAGCAACACTTTACCATTTTTGGATTTTTTTTATCACTAAAAACTTATGAATTTGTCAAAGTTTTGTATAAGGTTATTGACCTAAATTACAAGTACCGTCTCATACATGTAATATGAAGCGAACAAAGGCAAAATGAAAACAAGAAAAAAGTGCAGCTAACAAAAACTCTCAAATATTTTTGCTTTTGGACAAATACACTTCAAAAAAAAAAAAAAAAAAGTAGGCAAAAAACTTTTGTTTTACACTTTGTATTCACTTCAATAACAAACAAACATGCATACATATCACGAACGGTATGAGTATCTATCTATCTACTATACTAAGAGTATGATGGTTTACTGGGCGTATGTGCGTTATATGAAATAAGAAACAAAATAATGATACACTATAACTTTGTTGCGCCATTGCTGTAGCAACAATCGACCAATTTTATCCAGTAAAATTTTCAACATTTTTGTTGTTTTTGCTATAGCATATATGTACACACAGCAATATAAAGCCATATTTATGCGCACATCATATGCACGTAAACATGTATATATGTTCATTTTTATGTTTATTTTGTTTGATTTTATTTTTTTGATATTTTTCGAAATTTCATGCTGCATACGAAAAACGATAAATAAGTGTGTATATGTTTGCACAAGAGAGAGGGGGAGAGCATTAGTCCGTAAGTACGCTTATGAAGGAAAAAAAAGATAGAGAAGTTTGCTAAAAGTGTATGCATGCATTTGTGTATGTGTGTGTGTGTGTGTGTGTTTATGTATATGTTGGATGCACTTTTCTTTTTTCTTTTTTTTTTTTTAAATGATTTATGGCTTAGGTAGGGCACTTAACAGAAATTTTCATACATAAATATGTATAAGCTGCACAGTTGAAAAGTCTAAAATATTGGCTACAAATTTCGTAATAAAAGAAAAACTATGAAAACTGTAAATAATTTGTTTTTCTCTCTTTTTTTCTAATATTTTTTATCATCTTATCAACGTAAACATGGAAATAAGTGTATACAGATGCTAATGGACTTGATTTCTATGAAATTATGAAAATAAATTAAATATTTGCAAGAAGAGAGGAGAGTTTGTGTGTTTTGAGGTATTTTGTTTCATTTTATTTACTTGGTTTACCCCTAATTGGATTTGACGTAGGAGCACACTGTTTCTTGATAAGAGTACTTTGATGAGTCGACAATACTAATGAAGAGTAAAGGAATTTGAAAAATGATTTTTAATATTCTCTCGAGTAATTAGTTGATGTTTTGTGTCTGGTGTTGTAAGTGCACTGTTTGGAAAATTTCGAAAAGATTTTCCGATTTATCCATACTTTTCACAACAAAATTTATTCTAAACTTTGAAGTGCATTGCAACAATGTAAGCTTTCGATTGGAGGATGCCACTGATGTGGACTGGTATGTATCTACGACGATTCCTGCTCCGTATTCTTTAGAATTATAACTATACGAGCCTCAAATAAGTTAAAAACATCAGTCCGTCTGTTATGATATTTCCCGAACACGAAAAAGTTGTAATTGATTTCTAATGTTTGGTTCAAACATTTCTTCGGTTTCTATATTCCTTCCTTTGCGTTCATTATAAGACATTCAGCAAAAAACGAATTGTCTCGAAAAACAACGACTTGATGTCATTCATTTATCGATAAGCTATTCAGCATTTACAATCCGCAGTTTTAAGAGAAAGCGGCCTAGTTCTTCATATTTATCTTATAAGGTAATTACACGAAAACGATTGATAACTTTAGCTCAGACAGGCGCGGCTTTATAGTGTACGTAACAATACAATTGATGAATAAATATCGTCAACCGATCCTATTTAAAAAATGTTGTTCTCGTGTTGGACGTTCGTAAGACCATGTACGCTGATTTCTGACGCTGGAAGTGTATTAAAAGCATACGAAGTAAAGAAAAGTTTGGTGAAGCAATACAATATGCAAAGTCATTTGCTTACATCCGTCCCTGTATCCATACAGACAAACCGGTTCGCGATACGTGGGAAGCACTTGACTGGAGAGTTTTAGCCCATGTGGCTTACTGACCAGGCCCCTGCTCTTGTTTACACTGGTTTCCATCGATAGGACACACCTTTTCTCTTCAGCGCTTCACTTATTACAAATATCACCCGATGACTAGTTTGTTTCGAAAGGGCGAATTTCTTTTTCTTTTTGACCTGGCATCCATAAATTCTCAGAGAACGGCATAAAATGTTAAGCAGCTAACGATGGAAAACATCTCGAGTGAAGCAGTTTTAATCACATTCATAAGATATTTGGAAGGACTTTTAATAGAAAAATTTTGGGATCATATTATGTATATTACTTGGTTGTAGCAATGGCAACTACACATAATTGCACGGATATGTCGAGTAAGAAGATCTAGAATGGGCACTATATTTATGTTTGAATAAAAAGTTTCCGAAGGTCTACATAATATTTATACGAGATTTTTAACACGTTATCTGCTATACGCCGTCACTCGTTGAAGTTTTCATCGCTTTCTGAAATTGTTGAAACTTTTTGACTTCAACGAAAGTCTTACCCGTAGGATGATTAATAACAGTATCCCTTCTCTGCATAGATAACTGCAGGCCTTTGCTTTAAGCTAACTTCATAGGCGAAGAATGTTTAGAAGGGGATGGATTTTATCTTTTACCAAGGGTCGTGCTTCGGTTTGCATTTAATTTTCTTAAAATGTTTAAAATTGTTCCTTGTTTTTCTTCTTTTTTAAATTTTCCACACGATAAACATTTGCAGAAGGCATAAAAACATATTTATTTACTTCCTTTTTCTATCATTTTTTATTAATGCCATTAAGAGGAAAAACAAAAGTTCGTTGTAAATATTTGCACGTTTGTGAACATTTTTAGCTGTAAATTTTCAGCTTAAAATGCAAGCTTTCAGTTGCGTTTTTAAACTTCGTGAACAAACAACTTTGCAAAGTTAATACATTTGCCAAAATAATAATAAAACAAAATGTAAATGTATTCCACTAACCAACGTCTGAAAATTAAATTGGTTTTATAGTCGGCTTGTTACGGTTTATATTTATACGATAAATGTTCGTTTTCTTCTTCTTTTGTTTTTGCCTTTTTTACCTCAACATGATAGAAAATAAAGCATAATTTTCTAATTTGTTTTTTTTTTTTTTTTTATTTTCTTGTTGTTGTTGTTATGTAAACCTCAATGATTTCTTCTCTTTTCGTCTCATTTTCTTTGAAAATTTTACTAAAATTTCTTTCTTTCTTCAAAATTCTTATGTGTGTAGTCTCATAAGTATTATATATTTTTATATGCAATATAAAATTGATAGAAACTCTTGTTGTTTGTGCTTAGATTGTGTCTCTCCGTATACGGGTGTGTTTCGTTTTCCTCCTTGTTATCATACATTTGCTTAAAGGTAAATTGTGCATAAATTTAATAAATTTTTTCCTTTTTTAATTCAAGTATGTACGTAGTTGGCTTACGGAACACACACTCTAATTGTGCCTTTTTATTATTCATCACACAGTGGTAGTTTTTTTTTTTTTGTTATTTTTCAATTGATTATATGCCAATCCAATTAAATTTGAATAAACAATAAAAAGTAAATTATATCTAAAGACTTATTCGACCATCGTCATTAAGAAGTTATTTTATTTATTTTGTTACAATAAAAAATGTAGCAAGAATAAGAAGAATGTAAGTTTGTGTTTTCGTGAACACACACATTTAAATCTCTAGGTTAATGCGGTGTTCGCCAGTATATCACAGATAGGAAATCTGATTTAAGTTAAAATAAAGAGAAGTTAAGAAAAAGAACGTTAGAGAAAATTTGCGATATCCATACGTGCGATTGCCACTTTCCAATGATAGCCTAGGTGACCGCTAATCGTGACAGCAAGAAGATGTCAGGAGTTTATTCAGAAAGCCAATTAATCTTTGAAAACTTGTTATATCACTTAAACTAATTATTCGCTTGGCTTACAACTATATCGCTGATTGACGTTTATGCACGAATAGTGCTAATGGTGCGGTTGTTTAGGTCAAATATTTGGGATCAAAAACAATTGCAAAGATTCCACTTCTGTATAAATTTTTGGTATTCCAAGAATCAAACAAAAATGTAAAATTAATCTGCACGAGTAGCTGAGTAGGTAAAAATCGCGATTACGAAGTCGGTGGTCGTGGGTTCAAATCTCAAGCAGCGTAGTGTGTAAGAATCCCGACTACCAGGTTAGTGTTTGCGGGATCAAACTTCCAGAATCTGGGGTAAAAAGATCCCAAATACGTTTTTATACGCAAGATACTAATAATGAATAAAATCCTTGGGATATTAATCACCTAAAATGATGAATATCCCGTATACGCTATAAGCCTGCCGCACAGCTTAGCCATAATAAATAAGAAACGTGACTACTAACTAACTTCCGGTTTGACCAGTGCAGTTTAACCATACTTGGTCGTAGCGATAGTTAGCGCTCAGTCAATAAAGGCATAATACTTACAGATTAGGCAGGCATCCACTAGTCGGTAGTCGCCGACTTTCCTGTGTCTCTTTTATTTTCACGACTTTTTTCTGATCATAACCGCCTTACACAGGATTGGGCGTATACGTCTGAACGATTACACAAAAGGAAAAAATCATTCACAACTAAAGAGACTAAAACCCTCGTTTTTATTTCCTTGTCTCTTTAGTTATGAATGGAACTGTAATGAGCTATCGATACAAAGAAGTAAATGAGTTGAATCCCTTTAAAATTATGCCCCTTAGTAAAAGAAGCATATTTAGGGTGTGTTAGATGTGGTAAACCAACATTTGTTAGCGGAATTTCTGGTTCAGTTATTCAAAGCGTGTGTGTTGCAGCAGGGGAGTTAATTATAGTAAATTACGGAATAAATTCGTTAAAGTTGTTCCAAACCTACAATTCTTTGGACTAACTAAACAGACAGATTTTGCTTCTTCCATAAGAGTCTATTTTCGCTTTTATTTAAATGTTGCTTATTTAAATTCGTGTACCTTTCTCGCTATGCATTTGGTGTTTTTTTTTTTTTTTATATATGAAAGAGAAAACTTACGCTAAACATTCACAGAATATGGTTTCAAATTTCTAATGAGAGTATTTAACATGTCAATTGTACAAATGCTACTGATCAATCAAGTAAGAAACAAGCGATGGCAAGAGTTAGTAAAGTCAAAAAAAGAAAGAACAAAAGTTGACGAGTCCGAAGCTACAACCAAGTAATAAATTAGCTCACAGGAATTAATGCAACGAGACGTAACAGTGCATCTTTTGAACACAGATTTGCGAATTTTTTCGGGAGAAAATGCAAAAGTTTATACTGATCTACCAGCAACACGCAAATGCGACCGAATCAAAAACAGAGCTGGCAAACGATGCATTATTTGATATCTAAATAAACTAAGTAAATGTAATCAAAGTATTTACATTTCCATTTTAAAAATAAAATAAATGTTTAGTGAGGAGATTTTCCAATAAACATAGTTGGTGAGATCGCATGGCTTAAGAAGGCATACAGAGGCTCAGAATCGATCTGCAGTATTAAACTATTATTTTTTTGTATGTCAAGCAAATCAGACTTTTTATAGTCAATTGAGGCGAAAGGAATCTTAAATTAGTTTTATTTACCCAAATTCGATGAAACCAATTCATTGCAAAAGTAAATTTTACAGTTATTCAAAAGAATGCTTAGTAAAAGCTTATGTGTGCGAGAGAATATATTTACTTATATGTAATCAGGAACTTCCTAAGCACTTTAAAATTGTTGTTAAGTACTGTCGTAAGTAGAATGTGATAGTTTTTGGAAGGTGTAAATGCGTATGAATGCATTCAGTTACTTCATATGAAAGTTTGTTTTTGTCCTTGAATATTTCAAGTAATTTGCTTTAAAACAAAACTTAAAAAAAAGTATTATTGCTTCCTTAAGGTAAAGTATTTGAATATGCATACGTACATACACTAAAAGAAATTGATTACTTATGTGCGACTGTAACGCAAGAAATTTGAAAGTTTTTGAAAAGTTAAATTTTAAATGCCTCTCTTAGAATACTTAAAGAGTATTCAGAGGACTTGAAAAAAATTAAAATAGGATTTTAAAAAGTTTGCGATATATAAACAACTCCGGATATTTGAAAGATTTGGAAAATTTTCTTTTCTAGAATCAAAAACTATGGGCCGATGGCCATTAGCAGCCAATTCGTTCCTTTGTCCAATATAACTGATATCCGATGGTTTGCTATTGTATTCAAACCATAAGATTTTCTAGATTAAAAGCACAAACGTCTTATATTACTCTTCTAAATGTATTTCATCTTCTTCGAAGTAGTCGTCTTCAAATTGGATAAGTTCATGTTAAGGTCTGTCTATTATACCTCTTCAGTTGAATCGAAACAATGTCCCTAGAACAAAAGAAGATGATTGGAATAGTTGTGGAAGGTTAACTATTGAGATTTGAGTGGAAAAATCGATTGGAAGGTGATGTTAATAATGTCCTCTAATTGTTAATCGATAATTTTGATGAATTGTTATATGAATGCCATTTACTTGACTTTCTTGACGTGGTGTTTATTGGTCGACATCAAAGGATGGGCACGACGTTTGCCATTTCCAAGAAATTCTTTGCCTTCTTGGACCAGCTTGAACCAATCGTTCAAAGACAAAAGTCTCTTGAAAAGAATTTCTTAATGTTTCGTAAACCCAAATTCACTTTCGGATGTAAAACTTGATACAACTTCTTCGCTGTACTTTCTCGTGCTTTTTGAAAGTTGAAAAATTCAGTTTTGTAGATGCAGGTGCAGTAAGTATATCTTACTAACAACTAGAGATGTTGAACTGACGCAGATGCCAGGTGGATTGCTGAGATGAATTGGTCTCTGCGATTTAAACGATATAATCTTACTACTGTTTAAGTGCGGCATGCAATAAGCGCCTTAACAACTAGAGCTACTAACATAGTCATCTCATTTCCTTATTCCGTTTTATAGTTTTATATAAGGTAAAGTGGTAAAGCTAACTAAGTTGGCTTAAACAATAAGTTGGTTTGACTAAAAACTCAACTACGACTGAGTACAACCATATATTGTAAGATGCAAGTAAAAGCAAAGTAAAAATTAAAAAGATAAAAGTTGCTTTCAAACATGCATTAACATTAATTAAATAAGTTATAAGAGATTTATTTGTTAATTGACTATTAATTATCTGACGATCAAGTTGCATATAAACTTGAAAATTATTAAGTAACTGCCAACTACTTTCAAATAATTTTTTGCGTATTAATCAAACCTTGAATCGACAGCTTATAGATTTATTTAACTTATAATTTGTCTGCCATAGGGGAAACTTAATCCGATTATAATTTTGAGTACACCCGTTAGGTATGCGATAAAAGACTAATGAGCAGTTAAGTAATAAATTTTTAAATTTCTAATCCATAATTCTAATGACATTTTCGATTCAAATATATTTCAAAATAAAATTGAGAATTGGTCAGTGGACAATTCATTCTTCGGACAATTTAGTTGAAAACCACTTTGACACCCATGTAGTTTAAAACAGCAAAATGATGTAATTTTATTAAGTTTACTAAATAAAAGTCTATTATTATATGATTCCTACAATCAAGTGTAGCTTTTCATATGAATACACAGGCAAATTAGAGAAACGCTTCAATTAGTACAATATGAAGTAAGTCTAAATTTTAACCACTCACAATGCATAACGTAAACCGCATTTATGCGAGTGCCATTAATAAGGCCGATGGTGGTGTGCATTTTAATTTCTGCCAAAATATTACTAACATTATACATGAGGATAATAATTCGTAAGCCGTTCCGCTTTGGTTCTTTATTATTATTATACATAAAATATCGTAAAATTTATATAAATACAAAATTTTAATGGTGCACATATACGGTTTTGAAAAATGCATTCTCATATGTCTGCGTAAATTTATAGGATGTAGTTGTAATAAATGTTTCTAATTTGCTTTTCAAATGATTTAAAGATGAAATTATCGATGAAGGTTGAAAATATTTGTTGCAATTTTATTATACGAATTTAAAGCGCACTATAGAAAAATATAACTATATATATATATATATATATATATATAAATATATATATATATATAGACAACTGAACACGCATCATTTTACAGACAACGGGAACATTCATTCGATTGAAGTGAAAATTGCACGTAATATTTGTTTCAGCTCAAGGAAACTGCGAAGACTTACACCACGATCAATATGCGCGGATGAAATGAACTCATGCATGCCGTGACGTCAATTTAACGACATATGTAGGCATACAAATGTAATATGATTCATCAGTCCTGTCTTTTCTGCTAAATACTGATAGTTGAAACATGCACATTGATGCTGAAATTGGTTGCATTACTCTACTATCAGATTTCTCTAACACGGGGGGTCTAGTGGACAAAACGGCTACATTCATAGCGGTTTCCTTATCATTAAACATAAATACAAAAATCATCAATGGTTTGTTGATAAAAGAACAATGTTGGCTGCAAGAAATATCGATTTTAAATCAACCGGTAAAGACCAACAGAATATGATTCATGACAAACTGTCACATGCACATCAATAGAGGTGATTTTATACATTATTCAACTAAATTTTTAAATTCGCTTGATCTGCAAGAAATGCCACCACACACAGTTTACAGCTTAAAGTGGGCGTTGCAATCATTCTACTGTAGAACGTCAATCTACCTCTACCTAGCAGCGTTATCAGATAACAAGGGATAATCTGCAATGGCCGGCTCAATGAGGACTTATGCTACAAAAGAAGCGTATTGTATTTCCTATACTTACTATAATGTCTACCCAAATTGTTTTCCCTTCTCCGTCCATAAATTTGATGGAGCTCTCCTATCCAATGCCGAAAGTAATTTACTTTAAGCATCCATCCTTTCAACTTGCGTTGTAACTTTGCACTTTGGTCGTGCAAGTTTAGATTCCCACTTATATACTTTACTATTAAATGAGGAAAACTGCAATATTCCGTCCCACAAGGAACATTTTTATAACCCACAGCACCAGTCATGCAAGTGTATATCAAGTTTCTGCAGATATGTGCAGCACCTAGAAGGACTTGGGGTAGACTCAACTTTTATTATACCGAACGACTCTGAATTACTTTCTGCATCGAAATAAGCTTGTCTATCTGTCCGTTTTTTCTTGTGTCTATCTACCGGCAATTTTTCAGATGTGTTTGATGACGCGCTATATTTTGGCTTTTATGCTGATGATTGGCAATTTTTATACCTTACTTAAAACACTGAATTAAAAAAGTTGTGTTAATTAAACGTTAATTAGTGTGATTACGAAAAAGTTGTTGCTTTAGTGACACTCTTAGTTGAGAGATAGTGTTTAGTATTTTGTTTCTAGCCAGACGTGACCACGTGTCTTGCATTCTTTTTCTTTTTTTATTAATCGTTTATTCATAGATAATAAGTTAATTTTTTAAGATTAACATTTTACCAATCTTTAACCAATTTTAAGTTACACATACTAACAAGTAGACTTTTATTAAATTGCGAAAGATTTTTGCTGGAGATTTTTGTAGTTGCATTCTTAACACATGTGATATAAATGCAACTCTGCTGAAAATGCATGTCTTGCCTATCTCGTTATTAAGCTAAACTTTATTCTTTGCCATTATATATGTGTTTCATATGCTCACTGCTATCGGCTGCCAGGCGCTTTACATGCGTGTCTTCATTTTGGTCGTGTATGTGCATTTTCTCTTTTTCTATTTTCGTCTCATTTTGGATTTTTTTTTTTTAATTTTTTTATTTTTATTGTACATAAACATTAAGTTCGAATGTTTAGAGTAAAATTTATTTTATATTCAATTCGGCCGCTACTACGTGGTAATTGAATTTTATATGTAAATAAATAAATATTGACACCTTATGTAAGAGACAACCCATTGGCATATTGAAGCGAAAATTAGGAAAGAGCAAAAGGACTTAGTTTCAATCGAAGATCCCAATATACCCTTCCGCAATGATCTGTCTGCTACTGTTGAGCTCTGGTGTTAAATGTTCGTCATAATAAATAATACGAATCTATTCATATATACTTAGTTTTTTACACCATAAGCGAAATTGTCAGGGCATACTTTAAGAGAAGAAATAAGTTACTGTGTTTTCCTTAACGGCGAATAGACATACCGAAGTGGTTAAAACATTTCCGCTCCTTAGGCTAATCAAGAATGAACACATCGTCGTCGGAAAATATGTTTCTTTTCCTTCGTAGACGCCTTATATACGCCTTTTTTCCTTTATAGAGGCAGAAGGATAATATGCCTCCTAAAAGTGATACTGTTGGTCTTGAAAGCTCCGATTTGCATACAAGTAATATTTATGTACATATGATGAAACATAGAAGAAAAAAGGGAATCTCTTATAATTCTTCTAATTAACTCAATTTTACTAAACGAAGTTGCTAACGGTAAGTGCAGAACGAAGAAAATGCATTAGCAACAGCAAAAAGAATTCTAGGTCAGTTTGGTTATAGAGTATATTGCGATTTTCCTTATTCTGTAGTTTATCACTATTTTTCTCTGGCACTCGAAAAATACAAACAGCTGGATGTACATTTAACACGTCATGTCCAAACATCATGCATGCACTCTTCCGGATGACGTACAGTATTACATATAACTTATGCCAGTATACATATAATATATATATGTGGTATATACCAATTACAACAGCAAAATATATTATGTAACACAACTTGATGTGAAATGAATTTCCAACTCGATCCGTTAATATTATATTTTTTCTTTTTTTGGTTTTTTGGTTGCTTCCATGTAGCATTATATAGTTTACTAACTGTACAGTTGGAAGTCTTTCACTTTACATAGTTAGAATACAATGTATGTGTATGTATAAGGTTTTTTGGGGGCTTAGAGGTTAAGATTTCGTTATTGTTATTGTATCCATCATCCAAACAAAGTGGTTATATTAATTTAAACGAAACGTTCGCAACACCGAGAAGGAAGCTTCAAAAGCTTAAGCATGCTCGGCTGTACTTCTAAAGTAAGTTTTCTCACCTGTTGCAAGATGCTCCAGGGGATCAAAAAAATTTTTGAATAAAAGTTTGAATAGAACCTCACTTTTCACGAAAAATAATGCCTCACCCTTTGGTTAAAGTAATGCTTAACCTTTGTTTGCGTTATTGAAGAATCTGGAGAATGGAAGTGGAGTCACTAGATATATAACAATAAAATCTATTTTCATTTCTTTTCAAAAAAAAAGCATAAAATTCTACAAAATTTTAAATTCCAGAAATTCTACAAAACTTGTACGGTTTGTTTCTATTGTTTAAGTAAAAGCCCAAATGGTTAAATGTCAGCTAAGAAATAAGAATTTAAACCAAAGAAATTTCTTATAAATTAAGCTGATTTCTCATTGGTACTTACATAAAATGTAAAGAATAACGAAAATCCGTTTTTAGTTCTATATAAGTTTAGTTAGTGGATTATTGTTGTTCTGCTCTTTCGAAGTAAAATTGCCTACTTGCGGATGCATGTCTGTATGCTTAATTTGCATAAAGTGTTGTTGTTTCTCATGGAACTAGAAAAAAAGAAATAAGAAAACACAGAGCATATATTAAATGAGAAAACAAAACACGCTTTCCACATTCAAATGTGTGGCTGCATGTAGGTCTATCTGTATTATAAGTATTTCATATAGGGGTTCATAAAGTTCATGAAATGTGAGAGCTTTTCACTGAAGTATATGCAATGGGGCTTTAATTTATTCCATATAAACTTTTAAGTTAGTTTTCAATTGTTGCCATGTAAGGACGAAGACAATTAATAATTGCTAATATTTGTTCGAAGTTCGATGCCTTGGCAAGTCTATTGCCCGACGTCCTTTCGACAACCTGAGTTGCTTTGCAAGAAATCCCCTTCACTCGTGAGGAACTTAAGTAATAACGTGGCCTTATGAGGATTGTGCTTCTCTCATAGCATTTGTACTCATGCCTTTTGCGCTTAGGTTAGACTTTAAGGTGGTCTCCGCAATGGCGAATTGAAACAGGATGAATAAAATTACTTTTGATATTTCATAGCAAGTAAGCAAGAAAGTTAGTGCAATAATCTATTTCCAAGTTCGGAATGGTGTAAACCAAACTCAATTGCAAGCTACTTCCCCGTGCAAAGGGGAAAATGAGCATAAACATTGAAAAACAAAATATTGTTATTCCTCGAAGCCCTTGCTGAGGGAATCTTATGACTTTTAAAGAATTCATTTTTTTTTTACGTTTGAAATATAAATTCGTATTTGCTTAGCACTGAGTTGGTTGACTGATGTTCACTTACAGTTTACAACAAGTATAAACCAGCAAACCATGCCAGCCATGTGCATGGCTTAGGAGTGGCTAGTGCACAGCAAATAAACAAACGACGTGGTCGTCCAAAGAGCTGGAAAGTGAATGCCAGTTAAGTACATTGTAAAGGTTTACAAGTTAATTTGTAAACATTAATATAACAAACGGGTGAGCATTTATTTAAAAAGGAACAAAATGATCTCGAAAAAATTGTGTTAATAGAATTGTAAAAAACTGTTTTAGATTATAGACAAAAAATTATTTGTAAAATGGTAAAATAGCACATTAAAGCTTATCTGGGTCGAATGTTGAACGTTTTAGTAAAAATTACTGCTCCAACACAGATCATCTCATTTTGAAGAATTATATTAGGACTTGAGCATTGAACGATTACAAAAGTGGGTCAGTTCTTCTTTAACCCTAACCTCTACATGTGTTTTTATAACGGATCCTATCACGATACAGTTCTTAGTGTCATGGAAATAATTGAAATGGGTTCCCTCTTATTTTTTTTTTTTTGTTCAATTCATTTGTTATCCATATACACGTGGCTTCAAATAAATCTAAAAGATAAAAAACCTTCAAAAGATAAGAAAAAAATTATTTGTAAATGCAAACTCTGTATAAATTTCAGTTTCGTTTCATAGGTGGTAAAGAAATTGTCAAATGCGATTTACTATTTTGAAATAGCATGCAAAGTTCCTCAACGCATGCCACTCTCTGTCCCAAATTGTGGCTCCATTCAGTTTTTTGCCTGGCCAAGACAGGGCATCTTTCCGGCTGTGAGCCTGTGAGGCGGGTCACGACAAGATTCATTATAAAGACGGAAAGGGTTAATCATCATGACATCATGACAAAGTGTAACTTTGCAAATTTATTCTTTTTAGTGTTTATTATCAATTTGAAGAAAAGTGGAGCAAAAAATATAGGCAATGCAATAAGAAATAATCAAAAAGTATAACACCAAGATTCAAATGAGCTTTAAGGGTTCACCGGAAACCCCGTTAGGGTTAAAAAGTGTTGAATATGAAACATTTAAATATTTTTTTTGATAAAGTTTTGGTTTGTCTTTGGTTTGCCGTTTTTGGTAAAGTGTGCTTTGGAATTAGTTATGTAAAAAAATTCAATGCGTCCTATGGTTTCAAAATACTAGACTACTAGACACAGTGGATCTGTTAATGGAGCAGTTGTAGCGCTGTTATATTACCAACCGTTCGATTCTCCTTATCTGTTTGTTTCTTTATATCGAGGCAAATATTAGTATGGTTTTAGGCGCATACATTTGATCATACACTCCTATGTATGTAAGTAATCTGAAAAACGTTACTCGGCTTTGGTTTTTCGCATCTTCGCATATTTCGTTTTGCTTTCACACAGGCTTATAAGGACATATTTTCAAATTTTTTCCCATGATTTTATATCAAGAATAGCACAACGCTCGCCCATCCCAAAAGCGATGAACAAATTTCTTATTCAATATAATTTCTTATGACAATAAAAGTTGCAAGTAGCTACGTCATCGAGCATATAAGCTTTTAAATGCATACATTTAGTCGTTTACGCATATGTTAATGACGTATCAAAGTTAGTTTGTTTTATTATTCGCATTACTTTGCATTGAAATTTTCCAAGTTGTACAGTTGTTTCATACAATATGTGTTTCAGTTCTATATATAGGCTGATAATGACTTCATCCTACTCGACACATTGTAATGGTCTCTGCTATAGAAAGAAATTATACATTTGAATGTCTACACAAACCACTCCACACATTTGCTATTCTCTATCCTACAATGTTTAGTCGTACAAAAAATTAAAAATTGATTGATTATTAAATATTAAGTGCACCTTTAACGCTCACACATTCTCTTCATTTATTACATAAGAAAAGCAATTCATATTAATACCATTAAAATAGCTACCATCCATTTACCTCCTTGTCAGTCTAACGTACCTAATATGAACGACAAGGCCAAGTGTCAGCAGAGCATACGGCAGAATTTTTCAAACTAATTTACATAACAGAAAAAAAAAAGAGTTGACGAGTTAGACGAAGTAGTAGCTGTTGCAAACCAATGAAACATTTTAAAGAGACTCCCTGTCAAATTAGTTCCAACTAGTATTATCCAAGTCAATATATACGATCCCATTTAACTGCGTAGTTTCATTTAGCTACCGAGCTTTATTTATATCAAACAATCAAGATAATTATATCCGTTTGCTATCGGATCTTTTGTACTCACCAACTACATACACTAAAAAATATTTAAAAAAAAAGACTGAACTAAATATAGCTACTTGCGCATGGCTGACTTTACCGATTTTTGTAGAATGTATTTGGAAATTTTTATGGCGCGTCTTTTGTAATTTATGAGCAATGAGGAAAAACCCGGGAAACAGTGGTGTTCATGGTTTATTCTGTAGGGCAAACATGTGCTTTGACCTATTTGATCCATTTTTAATACCGACCTACGCGCAAGAACTTGCAATAATTTTGGCTAATTTGGATGCGATGTCTTCATCTTTGCGTGTGGGAGAATATTTAGCACTTATATTGCAAAGATTGGCAGACGGGCAGAGGGACAGACAAATTGATGGGTAGGCTTTGGTGGCTTCAGCAGCAGGTGCAGCATTGGGGCACCTGCCCCGTAAAGCATTGCTTGTGAGTGTTGCAAACGTTTTAACACAATGTAATTATTTCTCATCCTACGGTAGTGGGTGGAAAAACAATAGACGAATAAAGTTTTTTATTTATTATAAAATTGCTCGCAGTTAACGATCATGCACCCTAGTTATAATTATAAATGTTCAGTACAACTATGCAATAGATTTTTGTATTAAAGTTTTACAATATTAAAATTCTCTAAAATTTTTAAACATAGATATATATAGCATTTTAATTTAATGTAAACAAACACAAATTTTTGTTGTATGTTAGTGTGCAATTTATTAATAATGCCATGTAATAGATTTGACAGAACGATAAGTGAGGGCAAGATGGAAATTTGTGTCTTAACTCATATCGTTCATCCTTGATTGTTTGAATAGTGTTGGCCTTGAAGCCATACCCACCCATCAAAATAGAGAACCATCATCACCCATCGTTAATCACAGCTTACGAATGCATTTCCCTTTGATGCATGTAAAGTATCATTTTTCCAAACACAAAGCAGAATTCGATAACTGTCGTAAGGCATCCAATTTTTGTGTAACGATATGTTCCGATTTAAAAGCATTATGGTCAACTGAAAATTACCTGCTTCTGGCACTCACTCAAACGCTCGACACAACAATTTTAGAGTGATTCCTTCTAAAGTTCTTCACTCTTATACCCAAAGTGAGTCTGCTCACATGGCTCAGATGAATAAAATGTTCTTTGTAAGCATTCTTTGGCTCTCATCAGAAACTTTCTTTAAAAGGAAATATAGAAAGTAAAAATTCGTCACAGTAATTTCGGAAGGCGAAATTCGTATCCATTTTTTGTACGAGAACTGATTTTTATTGCATGATATGGAAAAATGGTTTCCCAGTATTCAGCTAAATGCTTTCAAATTAAGTTTGCAGAGTTATCGCGTAAAATAAGAGAGTAACTTAGTAATTTGCATGTATTGGTGGACATTTTTGGCTTGGAGCAGATTGTTCTTGTATGTGCCCTGATTTAACCTGAAGTAAAAAGCGAATTGCTGTCTTATGTTGATCAACAATTTGCGGGGTACAAAACATACTACGATGTACCAAGATTGTTGCTTCCCAATAAATGAAACAAGGAGAATAAACTGCCTTTACGGTATAAATGCAGCAATTTTCACTCAATGAGATCCTTTCATTTTAGCGAGTTTATATTTCATTGATGTAATGTTTTAATTTTAATTAAATTTAATTTAAATTTGTATGCAGAGCGTATCACATAGCACTATCTTTTCATTTATTACTTTCACTCTGCCATTCATTGCTTTCAAGCTAACTAAATGCATTGAAAGTTTTAAATAAGTGAAGCAATGTTTAAATGCCACTGAATAACATTTATACGCGGAAACACACTTTTCTTCTCGCAGTAAAATTAATGCAAAGAAAAAACTTAGCGGGAAAACACAAATTCCATTAAATCTATTGATTTCAGAAGCCAGTAGAAGAAGTTTTGCAAAATTCAAGGATTCCTATATAAATAGAACAGCATTAGCTAGTGACCCTGGAAAGTAAAGAGAAAAAGGCTATAAGGGGAAAAAAGTGAGTGGAACGAAGAGCTAGAGAATAACTTTGTGGCGGTGTATTGTAAATTGATAGAAAGCGAATTTGTTATTTTCCTTAAAATATAAAACTTTCAATTAATTTTTGTTTACTGGCCTCAAATAGGTAAACAGAGCTTATATATGATTTTTCAAAATTGAATAGAGCGACAAATGTCGTAAGCTTCTTTTTTTCTTTAGGGTGTAAAACTAAATAAAAAGATGTCAGTACAATTCCAGTTTAATGTAATATTGCTTTTTTTTGTTGTTGTTTACTTGATTCAGTTGCTTAGTTGTGCTATGCTATATAAATAGGGGGAAAAAAGACAAATCTATCAATAGTGTACGTACACACATTGACTTTGGCTTATCACTGCCACAAATCGATTTTAACAACTACATAACATACATAAACATGCACACACACACTTTTGTAAACCTATACACTTTAAGTAAAAGCCAAAGAGATTGTTGTAAAATCTCGCCTCAGTATGGTATGGAGAAAAGGAAAACAAATGACGGTAAAGCAACTGGAATTTGCAGTAGCGCAATAACGATGTTATTGTATGTCATATAAAGGAGTCAAGTTAAGCAAATAAGTATAGAAAGTCTTGAAAAGGCGAAACTGAACGGAAAGATAGACAAGCAGACAGATAGACAAACAGACAGTTAGCGAATGTCAGTTGCATTAACTTTTCACAGAAATAGTTCGGCTTTAAGCCAACAAAAATAACGAATCTTTACATGTTTGCCTTTGTATTAAATATTAGATTGTCGTCTACTTACTTACTTATACATATACTCAAACAGTTCAATAGTGGAGCCAGTTGAGAGAAACTCTGCGCATTGATGCCGATGGCACTTTTGAGTACTGATAAAAATTTCCTACGTTTTGTTTAAATAACTTGAACAGATTTTTATGCTGTGCGGCGCTGCTTGTCGAAGACGTAGTTAACAAGATTTTCTTGTTGTTATTGTTGCCTTTAGTTTAGCTTTTTTCTTTTTCCTTTCTTTTTTTATGCTTTATGCTGTTGCCACTGTTGTGTTGTGTACCCTAAAGGTATTTGCCGGTTAGTTACTTCACCGACATTGTTGACTAACGAGAATTTTCAATTGTATCATAAGGCTATTGTTCAATGTGCCTCATTGTGAAGAAAGTTTGTTTAAAGTTACTACTAGGATTATAAATATTTCGAAAATTGTGCGGATGTCTTATTATTGCGTGAAGGACAAAGCTTTCGATATTTTTTTTGACTAAAATTTAAACAAATTTCTTGCTTATCTGCAATGAATTGTATTAAAGCGTGCACTTTGGCCGATAAGGTAAAACTATTGTACCATTATTGTAAACCTTTGCGGATTTCGGCGCCAAAAGCTATGAAAGTGGGCTATCCCGTAGACGCATCGCAACTTCCCAGGCTAACTTTGTCAATTCTCACGGAATTAGTAAGCAAGTATACGGCAGGTCTGGCGTAGTCGTGATGAAAGGTAACGTCTTTCCTGTTGATTAATTCCGCACGCTATACCTCAACTGCGCGGTTTAAGTTGTTGACCTTCATCGTACAACATAAGGATCCTTTCTATATTTTTGGCGCATTTCCAAGACGCAATTACTTTCGACCAAAGGCAACAAAACGACAAGATATTCCAACATTTTAACCAAAAGAAGAGCTTTGGGGACTTTGAGTGTTTCCGCTTGGTAGCAAATATAATTTGTTTTGGTTTCAGCGTTTAATTCATACTGAGGAAATCTAAACTTGAATGTTCACTAACTGCTTCAATAACTTTCAAGAAGAATTTGCTATAAGAACGTACAAGACTTTTTTATAATTAAAAGATGTTGACGTTTTTTAGCGTGACCAAAAAGTTAACACTAAGGTATGGCTGCCTGTGTAGCTAGCTTAAGGCGGTGTTATGAATATACTTTTTTACGAAATGGTGTTCTAAACATGTTTATCTTTCTAAACATTTAATGGTTGCAGCTACAACGAATGCATCTAGTCTGTCGGTGTTGGAAGTTTCATATACTTTCCTGCAAGGTGATTTCTGAATGGACCACCTGGGTTTAGATTACAACATTCGCTCAGTATTTTCTTCTCCAGTACTCTTAGTCCCTGCATTTGGAGAAATTGCCGATCAAACCGAAAAAGCCAATAACAAGCCTTACGATCTATTTGTAGATAAACTCAGAATCGTTATCGATAGCACATTTGCTCCAACGTACATTATGCTACAGGGCGTTTATACCTTTCGCCTTGTTAAGGATACAGTCTAGGTCCCTGTCTCGATTTGTTGTTGGTTTACTATAATCTTTGGGGTGAACTGACTGGCGCTCTCGTGAAAGTTTTACGCTTTCCTTTTATGTTAACCGTAGAGCACTTGTCTATGTTAAGCGTGTGTTTCCATTTCTGACAGAATTCCCAAAACTTTTAATAGATAATCGTTTATGCTTTTATTGGCCATTGTCACTCTTGTATGAGGAGACGCTTTCACACAGTCATTAATATATGAAAATAAATTCACGGCGGTATTCAAATGCG
Organism: Glossina pallidipes; assembly: GCA_000688715.1. Lineage (NCBI taxonomy): Eukaryota > Metazoa > Arthropoda > Insecta > Diptera > Glossinidae > Glossina > Glossina pallidipes. Next base: position 1,230,112 of record KK499795.1, read on the forward strand.
TGATTTTTGTAACAATATTATCATTATCATAGATACTGTTTTAAATTAAATTTAAATTAAAAAAATTAAGAAGCATAGGCGTGAGGAACAAGTCATGTAAAGAAAATAAGTGACGCGCCATGCGTAACACCTTACATCTTATGGGGAATGTTGCAAACATATGTCTAATATGTAAGTGTATGTAAATCATGTTAGCATATATATATATAAATAATATATAATTTAAGCGTTCCTTAAATAACAAAACTTTTCTTTAATATAACTTTTTTTAATTACAAAAACTTTCTTTTCATGTTGCCGTAGAATATTTTCAGTAAAATTTATTCAAGCATTTGGTGAACATAAAAGTTAAAAATTCTTCAATATGAAATAAACGATTACATGAAAACAAATTATATTTTCTACCTACCCAACCTTTACCGTAGTGCATATTCACTTAAACACACAGAAGGCCTACATGGTTTTGCTTTATAACCCTTTAATACAACATGAAGTGAAATCAAGAAAGCATTAACAGAATTTTTGCCCATAGAAATCACGGGTATGAACAGCGCTACTACTCTTATTAGTAACAGAAAAACCAAATTTCCCTGAGATTTTACCAGCTCTTATCGCGAGTAAGATCTTGCTATTTAGTTATCTGCTTTCGACCAAAGTAACAAACATCATAATATTTTTATACCCATCACCCAGAATGGTGTTGAAAATGCTCTCAAGGTTTAGGAGTAAAGTCCAAAGTGTTATATATTTTTAATGAGCATCAAATTATGCAGCGATGATCATCAAGTCCGTCTGCCTGTCTCTGTGTCCATTTCTGCTGCTCGCAAAGGTAAGTTCATTGATTTTAAATTTGAAGAGGGCATTGAAAATTTTTACATTTTTTATAAATTTTTTTCTCTCATATTGGAAAGGGAGAAATTGGCCAGTTGACACGTTTGCAGTAACAACACAAATGGAAAATTCATCTATTTTGAAAATCAAAGAAATTGAGTCTTGTTGCTCGTTACTCAACCTATATAAAATAAATTTCGAAATATTTCCACTTGCATGTTATGGTTGGTGCTACACTAATTATACAAATCGTGGAGCAATCAGCCACGCCAATCCTGCGTTATAGATTATTAAATTTTGACTTTTTGTCTAAGATGGCGGATATAAAAAACTGCTGGATATGATATTCTAAGTGATGTTTATTTAGCTATAGGGCTTCGCGCAATGGTAGGGTTAGTGGTAAAGTCCAAAGAGGTATGTTGGGAGTAAACCCACTAAAGTTTTCGTTGATCTATCTTTCGAATTCTTCAAGTTTGAAAGCCTCCTCTGTTCTAGCGAATATGAAAGCAAAGAAGTTTTTCAATTTGTATAAAAAATTAGATTTTCTCTAAAGAGGGTTCGTACCTAATATCATTCGCAACTTATTGACGAAAGCGTATTTATTATTAGATTCCTTTTGTGTTTTAGAATCGTTCAGTGTGTGCCGTTGTTTAATTTTGTGAAGGAGTCGCAGCCTTTTTGAATCTATGAATTTGCCTTACGTATGGTTGGTTAGATATGTAAGAAATTTTTCGTGTTTACATAGCAACGTAAAAAGATTTGTTAGTACTGCCTGCTTTTAGGCGAGTAATAAATTACTCAATTTAAATGTTTGCAGCCTTTTTCATTACCTTGCAAGAAATACAAAGAAAAATTCTTCAGACTTCTATTAGTGACGATGTCAAGAACAGTATCATTCACTCTTACTATTACATAATGTTAGCTAAAGCCTAATTGTCGAAGAACGTTTACTTTCAATTAACTTAAATATCCAACAACGTCTTGCACTTAGTCGTTCTGTTTCTTGTGGCCTTATAATGTTTATTTGTATATGAACGTGAAAATTGCAATTGTTATCTTAATTAGCTGTAAGTAGTATTCTAAATTTCCCCCTCGAACAAGTGCTAGTGCTTTTTGCCTGTATTTTTCTTTACTTTCTGTTACTCTCCCCCATATTTTGTTCATTTTTTATATTGCAAGTTTATAAGATAAGTTGTCTGCTGGCCCTCATTAGCCTCAATAGGGTTTAAACACTTCATTCAACCTTGTGTGATAGAAACATTATGTTAATTAACCTAATTTAACAAAGTTACACCTATAACAAGTAAAGAGTTTTAGTCGCTAAAACATTCCCGTTTTAGTCATTTTAACTTTAACTGGAATGAATGAAAGAGAGCGCAAAAAATTGATAAACATTTTGTAAAATAGTTGCTAATACACTGTAGCAGAAAAATTTCATTTGACCTGAAACCGTTAAAAAGCGTCAACGATAGGTTTGGCTTAAAATATTGTCATTGGATCCTTCATACTTACGTTGCATTCAGTTGCTATAGAAGAAAAAAAAAACGGAAGAAAGTAATAGAAACTGAACTTTAGGCCCTTTAGGCAATTAGTTGCATATGTATTAAGTTTATGAAAACCTACACCTTTCATTTAATTTAATAGAAGAAGATTCTCGATTCACAATATTGTACTAAGAATTGACTTACGATAGCAACAAAAACACTGGCTTCTTAAAGATTACCTGTATCTCCTTCTCAACATCTAATGATTAACGATTCTAACAATAGACGAAGTAGTGAATTGTCTTACGATGCCTAACAATCCAAATGATAAAATTGATACATCGCCCTCGTTTAGCGGTGTGGATGTTTAAATAGAACTAAAAAATTCACCATAAATCCTGCATATATTGTTTTTAATAGAGATTAAGAATTCAGAATTCACCGAAAATGTTGGGTTCAAATATAAAAAAAAAAAGTTTTTTATTTTTCCAAATTGTTATTTCAGCGGATTATTTCATGCAAAGAGGGGACTGAGTAGTAAGCTTATATTTTCTCTATTTGTATGTGGGATGGTTTGAATATCATATGTAAATATCTAACCGTTTGTTATTTTATATAGGAATTTACTAACCTAACATCATCATTGTCATATGTATGAAGGTATAAAATTCTGTCAAAATATTTATATAGAATTTGTGTTATTGCGCTGGAAAGAGAAAACGAACAAAAAAAAGCACAGAACCTAAAAAAGCCATGGAATGAAACCTGCATTATACGTATTTCTCGTTATATTTGCATTGAAATTTTATTTTTGCTATGAAGAAGCGACGGTTTTATACCATTGAGTAAATATATGTGTGTACATATACGTAGAAAACATGTGCGATAACTACATTCGGGCTATGAAGAAATTTGGAAAACATTATAGCTGACATTAGCTTGGACGGAAAAACTTTTAACATACGCTTTCATATATGCAAGATAAATACGCATAATGATGATCGTGATGAAAATCGTTAATGATAAGCTATGAGGCTTATCACACCATAAATGAAATTTGCAGATGAATTTTACATAAAATAGAAAATTCTTTATTTGGGTTATATAAAAGGATATCAACTCATATTTGCTATGTTTTAAAAGTAATAAATGGATAACTGCGACGTTCAGACTCATCTTGCATACACAAAAAATCCCATTAAATTATTAGCAGATTAAAGAAGAAAGAATTTAAAAGTGATAAGTAAAACTGAAAGCTGAACTTGAACTAATTTTTACAAAAATCTTAACTAGGTGGGTAGCTACCACTGATTCCTATATTACTAATATCAAATTATTTAAGGTTGACTTTACGTCAATAAAACAGTGCAAAGGATTGGCGAAATATGTACCCTAGACGTGCCATAGCACCCGGCCACTGCTATATATATCACGAACGGCATAAACTGGAGGTGAAATCACGCTGTCATTGCTATTTATTGGTATTATTTACCTAATGCTGCTGAAGCTTACTTCTAAACTTGATCACTGAAATTCATCTACCAAGTTTTCTTTCTGAATGTAAGCAATAGATTTCAGAAGGTTCAACATTAGTTTGTGGCTTCTTATGTGCATATAGGAGTATAGGCAAAGTGATTCCTTGTACGAGATTTTTCATCCCTGCTTTCTTGTCAATTTGCTTTTAGTCTCTTTTTTTAAAACGAGATTTCACAATATCAAGGTTCGCGACTTAGTGCTACGAAAGAAACTGATAATATAAATTAATTGCTACCGTTGAGCGGAGAACGATGTTAGAAGAGCTTTAAAAAAAGTCGAAAATTTATTTTATCTTTTGGAAAGAAAATGAAGCGTGTCGCTTAAACACATTTACTAATTTATTCCCAAGCAATTACCATTACACAAGCAAATATGCTCTTAGACTCTCTCGTAAATGCAAGTATTTTTTTTGACTTTCTTGTATACCATTGCTGTGTCGAAGGCTGCTCCTCTGTTATATAATTCTATACATGTGTGTGCGTACATGTTGTGATTGGCATTTGGATCTATAAACTTGTTAACGGGGAATAAAATTGTTATAACCAGCGGCTGTTTAATTTTATGTTGAAATTCTAGTGCCATTCTTCAGACATCAGGATCGGGAATATCAATGTGCATAGAAACTTTGATTAAATTTGTGCTAACCCGCTTGCAAAATGGAAAATGGAATACTTTCCGAAATCACCTCCATGCCACATCCTTCGTATCATACACGTTTAGGTAGCATTTTCTTCTCTTGTCTATAAGTAGTTTTGTTGTTTAAATAGATAAGAACTATATTTTGAATTTGAAGCCAAGATGGTTCCTTGTTTTGTTGCAACGTGATATATTTTCCAAGTAAAGGACGGGCATCTCAACAATCGGTTCAGACTGAATATATGAAGTCTGTTGTTTAAATTGATTTAACTGCATATTATTCTCTTTATCCTTCTATTTCGCATTCTTTCTTCCCACCCTTAGGTTGGCATTTATTGCTTTGGCCTATTTTCCTAGCTATCGGTTGATTTTGTCACCATATTTTTATTTACCAGCTCTTTGCAAAAACCACATTGGCTATCGATTTATTTGCACAAAATTCCAATGACAAACCTAAAGGCAGAAACAAAACAAAAAAGAGTTTATCTTGCACTCTCTTTCAGAAGAATATTATATTAAATGCATTAGAGAATCTGCCATTTGACATTACAATTGATTACCGGTGGGTAATACCTGCACACACCCCGAGTGTGTATTTTGTGTACGAGCAGTGAAATTTGAAAACAAAATCGAAAGAAATTAAATTGAAATTGCGAATGGAACAAATGGAATTGTATTTGTTTTTGTGGCTAACAAACACACGTCTGTCATTCGATATCAGTTTAATCTCTCTTCGGGATGGAAGTTTATTACGCTCGTATTAGATTAACAATTAAAATAAGGGTTTGCTGTTAACAAATTAAACGTTCCAAATGGATTTCATGTAACATTAAACAATTGTTATGTACAAGTGCAAAATATGTATAATTGATAGTCCTTCCGCAATCAGTTTTGTCCGTACGGATATCACTGGTAATTTTTACATTTTTGGGGTAAACAGTAAAATAATGGATTAATTGAAATATGTCGAGCTCCTAGTCTTCTCCATTAAAGTGCAAAGTTAATGGCACCAACAATAGCAATAACTGTAAGCAGACTTTCCACACATATCGCATTCACAACTACTGCCTTAACAGACAGATAAAGGAAGGGAACGATTGCTCTATTCACCACTGTCAAGAATAAAAGGAACTTGTGGGATTATGACACATTATTACGATTACTATTTTATGATTGTTGTTATTACTATCCTTACTTTCGTACCACATTCATATTAATTCTGAGAATGTAATATAGCTTTCATTTTCAAACGAAGGAAAGAAATTAAAAAGCGAAAGCATTCACGCAGCCTTCAAGGTAGTGACTCTGTTAGTTGAGGAAAATGGTGTGATGTTTTGATGATAAACAGTAGTGAATGAAGCCTTTCCAAAAAATTTCCTTCAGTTACAACTGGATATTTGTGGGCAATGCAATGGGAAGGCCACTCTTTCGTTTCTATATCGGATAAAAACATAATCATTCGGCAAGGAAGTTGTAAGTTGTTTTTAATGAAACGAACGGTTGATCGGGAAACCGATAACAAAATGTCGAAGCTGCTTTTCGTGACTATCGGCGCGCGATTGAATGTGGTGAAAACGAATCTCACAGAGTCACTGGCTTAATGACCCTTTATTTTTGAATTCCGCTATGTTGGGGTTTGTTGCTCGTTTCTCTATGTCTATCTATCATTGCTGAATGGAAAAAAGTGGGTATGGACCACTTTCTTAGCAATTCTGATTAGGCCAATCCAACATCTCCTTATTTAGTGTCCCCAAGGGTTTAGGTCTGCAGCAAGCGACCAGGCAAAGGCTTTCTAGAGGAAACCTGAAACTTTTCCAGGTCCTTACAGTCTTATGTCATCTCTTAATATACATAGCGTTTGATATTTCACTTTCCATACGTCACTACCTAGCTATACACTACTTTTTCGAATATCGCTTCAGAAGAATTGCACCAACAAGACAGAGGGCTCCTATCGTGACCCAGCCTACTGTCGAATTGTTGTCAGAAATTTAACATACAGTGGCATATAAATGGATTCGTCAGTGAATCATGATAAAAACGGTATTTACATCTATTGGCCTTGATCGCCAAAATATCTTGCAGACACCCTTTGAGCTGAAGTGGGCGGGTCGATTATCTTAAAAAAATAACGTACGATATTGTTCACCAAAAAATGGCAGCACAAAGAAACCAAAAAGACAAAATATTGGTACAAGATATTTTCTTCGGGCTGTTGTCTATCATTAAGCATTGCTTCCGCTGCCTACTAGCAGAATAATTGTTCGGAATAAGTCCTAAAACATCACGTACTCCTTGCCCCTCCAAGTGGAACCGCAATTGACGTATTCAGCTTTATGATCGAAAATAATGGTCCTCTTAGTCTGCGTCATTTGGTCTACGCGCCCATTATCATTGCTCACCAACCTCGGCGATGAGAACCTGTTCAACGTTCCCATCCACTTGAAAGAATGCGAGATTTGATGAGAGAAGTAATAGACGCATAATGTATGTATAACAGATACTAGCTAATGTTTCTTGTTGATAAAGCATAAGGAGGCGTAACGAGTCATGGCATGTGCGTTATATGCTGCCTGCAACGCATTTCCAGTGTGTTGTATTAAAGTTGTAATCTCTTAAATATCTTATATATATGCATGAGTTCATTTTTAAGTTTGTCCAGATTAACAGCGCAACTAATCTGATATTTGTTTTCCACATATTATTTTAGTTATTTAACGTAGGATGGAAAATAACTAAATAAACCTCCTTATGTGTATACACAATAATAACAACGCAAGCAAAGCAATACAATGCTTATATCCTCGCATGTGTACATAATATATATTTATTTTATATAAACCGCTGCATAGTCGGGCAAATTGCCAATATTGAACAAATATTAAACGAAAATTTGATTAGAAATATGTAAATAACTCAGTGGCAATAAATGTGTAGTATGTTCTAAAGCATGAATATGTACATAAACAAACAAGAGGCGCATGCAAATATATCTTTAGATGTGCATATGTGCACACATATATATATATATATGTATAATGTGTGTATATATATACATAAATATATTCTAAATTTTCCTATTGCGCGTACAATGAAATCTGTTAAACTAGTTTAGAGCGCTCGCGGTTAAAGCCAAATATTCTATTAAATGCATTAAAAGAATTACTAATGGTTGTATTGTTGCTTGTTGTATTTTTCCCAGCCATTTACAATTTATGCATTGGTTATGTTATATATTATTTATCTGTTCATACACGTAAGACAGTGCTTTTAAACGCAAGTTCGTATATATAGTGTATATACAATGCATATATGTGTTTATGCGTACATATATATTTATGTTTATATATATATACGTGTTTGACAAAAATTTACGACATTGGTCTAAAAAACTTTTATATAACCCCAGGGATTAATTCATTTACATAAATAGACACAATTTCGAAGCTCGTGACGATTTGCATTCAAATTAAAAAAAAAAAAAAAAAGAAAAAGATAAATAAAAATGCTTTAAATGGTATACAGACGACGACATACATATGTTTATTTTCATAGTATAAACATTACAGACAGACATGCAAATTAGTTTATAGTTTGATGACAACAACAACAATAGCAACAATAATGCAATATTTATAACATGAATTTTTCAATACAATATAATGCAGAAAAACATCAGCCTGGCAACCGTCAACAAGTAATGCAATAATATATGATGATCGATTGAGTGCAAAGGGAGAGAAAATAAAAGGGAATAAAGGAAGCAGGAAGAAGTATTCAGCTTTCATTCATTTCTTTTTCCACAACCGTTAACACAAACGACGACGCTACACCCATATACGAACAATGTGCTGCGATAGTATCTACATGTGTTGTTTGTCTACCATTTCGCAATTACAAGCGCAGAGAATATGTACATGTTTGTACGTTAGCGCATAAATAAATAAATAAATAAATAAATAAATACAAATAAATTAATATTTACAAATACTGATACAAACATCTAGATTGTCTATGATTGTTTTTGCATCCATTCATTCTTATATATACACATACAGATATATGTGCGTTGTCACACATTGTCTAAATTAATCTCAGTTCCATGGAGAATATTGTTTTCATATAAAGCTTTCTGTGTGCAAGGTGTTTAAGTGTTTAGTTTAATTTATTAATATGTTTATGAATGTGTTTGCGTTTTGAAAAGCACTTATGTAGCACATACATTTGTTCTCTTCGTAATCTTATGCAGGTATTCTACTACGCATACCAGCCCAAGCAAATCTTATGAATAACAATAAAGTCGTGTTCATATATTGTGTGCTACTTTATATAGTTATGAGAACAATAGGATTTATCTTAAAGCGTACGTATATACATATTATTTTACCTTTGATTATTTAGTAATTGTATGCAGCTATCCTTAATGTAAATGCATGCACACTTATCCTTAATGCTAACTTCAACGGAAATATTGTACGTCACGGAAAAAGTGCGTGGCGCTTTTGCAAATTGATGGTTTTAGGGTCACGTAACAGTATCGACCCTATCAACTCACGTAATAGAATGTTTTGTTCCTACTCGGACAGAAAACCAATTACATCCTCTAAAGTGAAAAGGGCAGTTAAGGAAAATCGTTCAAATCGTAGCGTTCCATTAAAACACATGCCAGATAAAATACATCTCTTATGACTCAGGAAAAATTAAGAAAGCTTCGCTTTGATACCTCCTCTACCTGCCGGCTTGCTTTGATCATCCCCTATGCAGCGGCCTTGTCAGGTCAATATTTATTTCACTTTTTACAGAATTCTCTTAAACAAAACGAAAGAATGACTTTAAAAGGAACCCATGCAAATCGCTTGGATCAGTTTTTGATCCAGCAATCCCAGCAGTTTTATACTCAGGTCAGGGGTTTTTACAAGAAAAATTCAACATGTGACATATCTGGGTAAACAAAGTTCATTTAAATTTTGCTCAAAAAAGGCGACAAATTTTTTCCTTATCCTTGATTCCATTTTGTAAAGTATATAATTTTCGGTTGTTGTTGTAAATCTTAATGTCATAGAAATTAATATGGGGTGCATATGTATATAAAAAATGTATATAATGTATATGTATATATAAAAGATGTATATCTTCGTTGAGCAAAGATTTCCTAAAAAAATGAGCTTAAACTTATTAGCTTAAAATACGAAGAAAACTTTAAGGAAATCCAAAAGCATTAAATCTGCAGTGATATGAAATTTAGGGGAAACATTTTGCTGGATCCTCCAGAAGTTAGATGAGAATTATCCCGCACATTTAACGGGTGAGACATGTTTGCTATATTGGCGCGAATCTTTCGGACCAAGTGCACGTTTACGAGGGCAACACACGGATCGATTCGCAATTGGATGCTGATTACTTGTATAGACACTTTATAGGGTTTTCAAAACTGTCTTTTCCGTTGCACGAAGACACCACGAAATAATAGACCTCGGGGTATGAATAGTCTTTTATTCTTAGATGTTCACGTAGCGTCGTGTTTGCGTCTTGGACTCAAACTACGTCATTGCTTGACGAATAAGAAACTATACGACGTATGATTCACCAATTACTCAGCTCAGTTTGTTACGGCAGAGGATAAATTGATAGCGCTTCCTATTTTCCTAATTTTCTTAGCGCGAAATACTGCATTGTATAAAAATCAGAAGTGATCCTCTTTCGATTCTATAAGAACTTGCCGGGACAAAAGATCGAAAGATTTCCTAGCTTGAACTATTTTTGGAGATTTGCTCTAAATTAAAAACGATTTGACGTACGAAACGACGTAGTCACGTACTAAACGTTTGCTTAAGCAGAAGGATTACATACCTCTTTGAGCTAGTCCATGGATAGTTTTTTTAAGCGGTTGCCACGTTATACAGGATCCAAAGTAGTCTCAAATTGTCCGCTTATGTTCATGTAATCTTGAAGATATAATGGGAAAATTGATGACAATAGAAATCGCGTGCTGTGTTGTAAAGGGGAATTATATGAAATATCTCCCAGTTTATCCTTAGTTATATGATATATATACTCTTTGAACCTGTGAGAGTATAGGGAAAAATTTCATTACCAAAAAAAATAATTTCTTCGAAGTTTCGACCTCTATTCAAGAAAATTGGGAAATACTATCGTATCAATGAATACTTACCGGGGGATTATAGGTTGTGTCTTATCTCCTATATCATTGAACTTCAATACACTAACAGATGTTGTGAAAGCATTTACCCGAAAATACGTTAGTATAGCGTGTTTGAGACAAACTGACAACGGCTCGAAGAGTACTAGTGCCACGTCTCGGGAAATAGAAGTGGGCAATGAGTATTTTGATGCTAATTATGAGTTCGCTTGTAGTCTTAGGGAAAATGTTGGACCATGAAAGGACAATGCAATGCTCCTGGAATTGAAGAGTAATGTTAACAAAAATATTTTTATAAACGATTTCAACACGTTGATCGCGCTTTTTCAAAAACACGATTACTGAAAATAACTCGTACGATTTCGATTCTTTTCGCGCGAAGTTTTACTATATGTTTATATTAACAAACTCGACGAACTCGAAGACTATAATTGCGAACAGAGAATTACAGCCTTACTTATTAACGAAAGATTCTGATTTCGATGATTTTCCTTCGAAAATTGAATATTTTCATTTAAATTCACGCTAATCGTACAAAAGTTAATGTCTCTTAAGTATGCTCCCAGTTTCGCCAGCTTTAGACGAGTAGATTAGCAATTTCTTTTTCTCAGGTTCAAGTTTATAGCAGCCACGGTCTGAATCGCAGACTGCCATAACCTACAAAAGCCTTCCGGAAATAACTCCGGTGTTGCTATTTTTCCGATATTCTTTCAAAAATAATTCTTTTAATAACTTTCTCGAACATTATTATCGTATTGCTCTTCTTTTCATCCGAAAATTCTTCTTTAAACGAATTTTATTGTTTTGGTGGTCAGTTTAGAATAAAATCAAATAACTTTCCACAATTTTTAACTTGAAATAAAAACAAAACTTTAGAATTAATATATCTGGATCTATAATGACTAATCATGTTTAGATCTCGCGAAAAGTTACGCGACTCCGTCATGTAGCCTGTTCGTACGCAGCATGACACGTGCTGGCAGAAAAATTTAAAGAAGTTAAACTGTGCACAACGGCCGATTTCGAATACGGTAAAAAATCATCGTGCCAAAACATTTCACTGTGATAGTTTCGGCCGAGACGAGTTTTTAAATTTAGTAAAATATTCTCGAAAGAAAGAAGCCTTTTGGCTATCCAAACCGCAAAAGGGGCAAAGTTCCACATTACTTATGATACGAAAAGATATGAAGCTAACGCAGTTGTGCAAAACGCCCACAAGGACTTCGGATAGACACCCTTTTTATTATAGGTTTGTCAGTTTATCTGTCCGTCTGATATCGGTCCACATATTTTTGTGTTCAAGTTACAGGTCGCAATTTTTGAGATATTATCAGTGAAATTTGGAACGAGAACATGTCTTGGCTCGAGATTCAATGCTATTTAAAATAGTTCCGATCGAAACACTTTAACGCGCTAATATTTATTATACGAACAACTTTATTAAGCGGAATGTTAGGGTATTTAATGGTGCGCCGTCGTCCACTGTCCAGTTTTTAATTAATGTAATGTTAAGACTTTTTTTTTGACTAATCAGGGGAAGTTTCCTCTGTGTATAATACTTTAATGGCCACACAGAAGTAGAGAGAGAGAAAAATGAAATGTCTGCGCTTTGGAAGACATGAACTTACCATTACCTACCAACCACTTACTATAGCTGCAGCCATAAATCACTCGTAATTAAGTTCGGGTCTGCCGCCCTAAGGATTGATCCTGCATCATGCTGACTTAATATCGCTTAACTACTTGCCTGTGGGGTAGCGTAATATCCATATACTGAATTGTTAAGACGAAACCCAATTTTTATATCACGTAGGTGTTTGTCGACAACGCCATCTCTCTTTCTTTTTAGTTATTTAGTTATTTGTGCCTTTACCGGAATCGTTATAATTACGTAGGTTACAAAGGACTTCACTACGTCAACTTTTGAAAAGTCCAACACGCTAACGTAATCGCGAAAAATTATTGATTGAGACATTTTTAGCAACCGACAACTTTAATGGCTATGTGTACAAGGATATGAAAAAGAAAACATTGTTATTGTTACACATATATATGAGGCAATAAAAAGAAACATCGTTTTAGGTTCATTTTAGAGCTCACTGTTCAATTGAGAAAAAATCGTAATGATTGCTATGAACACACGCACATATTTCAATGAAAATTAATTATATATTTACTTGTTTTCATCAATTATTTATTTGTGTTTAGATTTGCATTTCTTCTTTCTTTAAAACCGCAGCCTAAGTATATGTTATTGAGTTTATAAATTATTCAACATTGAATCCATTACACGGATATCAATTTCCTACCTAAACCCAAAAGTATACCAATCACAAATACGTTTTTTCATTTAGTTAATTGACCGCAAGGACATATTGAAACGACCAATCATAACACTTTTACACAATCGCACACAAATACTACCTACATATTATCAAAGAAATTGATTATTTGATGAGAGTAAAATCATTTGGAAATGTTTTATATTTTGTTAAGGGCGGCGTAGAATAATTTGCTCTCTCTTTTCAATTTTATAAAAGGTCTAATAAAGTTGAATAAAATACAACTTAAAAAGGAAATGAAAAATTTTCTATTTCGTTCAACGGCTTTTCAAAATATTAATAGTGATGGGGAAAAAAATAATGAAATGACATAAGAAAATATGTAGCCATTAAAGGCCACGAAGGCGATAATGATGCTGATAACTGATACTGTATATGACATAATAAAGAAATGATGAAGAGACGCGAGAAAATGTTTTCATGCGAGAAATGGGTTGATTATGTAAAACTCACGTACTTTCGACTTCGCTTACATTATGCATTAAGAGCGCAAAACAGTGCGGTTAAAATGTACTCAACTAAACGACTGGACGGGGATAATAAATGATAATTGTATGTAAGTCATATGCAGTAACATGTAGACAGGCCGACATCTGTTCGTTTATTATTTATATTTAAATGAGCACAAAAATGTTGGAAAAATTTATTTATTTGTTGTATGTTTTACAGGAAAACATTCATTAAAGCAAAAGCTGTTTGTGATAAACCGATAATGTTTTTCCATTTAACCTGGTATTGTAAATGTGTCGTTTCAGATGGAATGAACAGATCTTCACGCGCAGAAATTATCCATCTATTGCTTGCATACATTCCGGCCCATCTTTTTTCTTAATTGAAGACTATGTTGTGAACAACTGAGTAACTTTTTATTACATTACCCGAAACCATTGCAAATTATTAGGTTGTTCAATGAGTAAATAAGTGAATACGCATTGGTTTGTCTGTGCATTACTCTTATTTTTAATGAACTTTTTACAGTGACAATCTAATTCATTCGATTGTGCAAACAATAAAGAAAAGAAAGAAAAGTAAAAGAGTTTTTAGAGATTAGTAGAGTGGATGCTCCAATCATTTATAGTGTAGTTCCTTCGATTTGGCCACCAGCAGATTATATCATGCGAAGCATTTCATTATTCAGTCCAATTACTTCAAAAGATTTTATTATTATTTGTGTGTTATCGTTGCAGAAATTTCAAAGTTAGCAAATAAAAAAATTCTTCTTACATGAATTTTTTGTAGGTATCTTTATTAGCTTGTTAGCTGTGACATTTAAACCTGAGTCCCGTTCCCGTACGTGAACATGATAACGATATTTTGGTTTATCTTAATGCGTATCTAAAGTGCTTGACATATAACTGACTACCTTCTTAGCAAAGTCTGCTCCATTAATTGAAATGCAACTCACAGCGATGGCCTATACGTTGAAATGATTCAAACTTTCTCTTTCTCCCATTTTGAGAATTTATAAAAGGCGATTACAAAGAGTTTGAGTCGTTCACCCTTGGATTGTAGCAGAGAGATTACATACTTTTCTCCGGTTTTAATAACTCGTAACTACTCTTCTTTTCTTGCTTGATCTATCAGTAGCGTTTGTGCGAATTGACAGGTTAGAGTACTCCTTAAATCGTATTCTACGAACATTTAGCATGAGTTTTACACTTTTGCTACAAGCTGATATTAAACCTAACCCTAATGAATAAAAATATTGTACAAAATGGAAAAAAATTTATCTCATTTCCCAGCAGCTGAACCAGAAGTTTTAGTAGCCATTAAAGCAATCCCCTCCAAGCAGAAGTAACCATATCTAGATTAGTGGAGATTTTGGCTCTTGGGTATGGATCAGTATTTACCAGCTGTGTAAGTTTTCAGAGCGGGTTTGAGAAACATTTTGCGCAGCAGTCCAGCGCATAGAATACAGATTTGATCCATAAGACATGTTGTTACGCCATCAAAAAGTATCCAACGCGCATAGTTGAGAAATCAAAAAAAGTGTTTTGCATAGTATCGTTTTCTTTTATGTTCAATGTCCACAACAAATATGTGGAAATTTGTATCAAATAAAGAACGCACGCAAAGAGGATTTGTTTTTCCCTCGAAAGTGGCAAAAGATAGCAGTTCTTGTATTTTGAGATTGCTGGAGGTAAAATCTGGATTAATTTTCAGAAACCTAAATGTAAAAGATCATCGATAGGTCAATGCGTACATAGGAATGAAAACCCTGGTCTTTGTGATGGAAATAGAAGAAAGTGGCCTACTATTAACTATCAAAGGTTGATCAAATGGTTAATAACGAACGTTGCCAATAACAAATGTTCGATTTGGACCCTTCGGCTTACAAAAAACAACCACAACATCAAAAAGGACAACCCGACGTAATTTCTTAACATAACGTCGAGCCTTTCAGCGGGGGAATGCAAGCCCATGCAGCCTACTCGCCCTACTCGACGTCTTTCGATTACCATCCATTCGCATGGATCGTGGGACTATTAAGCAACCCTTTGACGTGAAAAAATGGCTAAATGCATTCAATGAGTCAAAGGAGGAAAACTTTTGTTCGTGTGATAAACACGCGTTGTCCGAAAAGTGGAAAAAATGCATAACCAGTGATGCAGATTACTTTCAATAAACGGCTTTCTCTCCCTATTCCGAATTTAATGTATATTTACGACAAATGATTTTGGTTTTTATACATACTCTGTAAACAGAGCAGAGAGTTTGTAATAACGTCCTTCCATTTCTAACAATTTTCTTTCCTTTTAAATCTGTGGTGATGGATGTGTAGTCATTACACAAGTATTTTTCGGTTCTTTAAAGCGATTAAAATTTACTCATGTATTTATCATTATGAATAAATCAGAAATTGATGAAGCAATGAACAACGTCACTTTTGTATAATTCAAGGGACTTTTTCCATTCTAACTAGGAATCCTCAGTGATATGCGAAACCCTGCACACAAGCCCATCAAAGTATTTTGTTACAAATCGAAAGAACCATGATAGCGGTTTTAAAGTTTTTTCGTTATGACGATTTCTCTTATAGAGAAAATGTTCACTTTAAAGCAAAGTTGCAATATTTTGATTACATGCAGCAATATTTTCCCTTTTTTCTGCATAAAAATGAAAGCAGAACAAGGAAATCAATAGGACGTTGTTTCTTTTATAAATGTTATTAAATGTACTTTAAAGCCTATGACCATACCATTCATTTTTGCATGTATGTATTATATACGTATATATATATACATACACATACATATATATATATATACTTATTATGTAAATAGAACATGTTCACGCATTTGTGAGCCAAGGTTTCCATTTTTTTTATTTGATATTCTTTGCAATACTCTATTGAACACAATGACGTTTCAATTGATATCATGTAGAAACTGTTGATGCAGGCATGAGTTAATTGCTACACTCAAAAAAATCAGGTTGAAAAAATCCATACAAACCAACTTCATAGCTTTAGTAAATATTGGAAAGCCGAACCAAATTAACAAGCAAGTAGAAAGAGTGCTGTATAAAAGCATAAAAGGGCACGTACCATATCGATAAAAAAATATGTATTAGAAATTCCTGAAGTATGTTGTTGGCTAGTCATATAGATTTGCATACCTCCAATTCAGAGATTGACAGAGAGAGTGTTTGAAACTTTTTACACGGATTTTGTGAGCTTACACGCATTCACAAATCAACCTTGAAAATAGATTTAAGCGAAAAACCCAAAAAATTGTAAAACATAGTTTTTGCAATTCTTCTTGCCATTGATCAGTTAATAGTCTAAAACCGTGATTGAAATTACATTTGTTTGATTTGTATACTATTTTTTTCAGTGTATTTTTCTTCTCTTTAGTTTATTTTCATTTACAAACATATGCTTTTATATTTACATATGCACATAAATATTCATGTAAACGCGTGCAACAATGGCCTGCGTTCTACATATGACATTTATTAAGCTGTACCTAAAATCAAGCAACGCGAATATAAAAAGATGCTCTAGATCATATCTTTTTTTCTTCTCTGCATTAATGCTTTAAAAAAGGTGCACAACAAGATATCTCTACCGCAGCAACCAAGGCATTGTAAGATAGAAAGAGACTATTAGGTAATATCACAAAAGTGATTCAACACGATTCAGTTCTTAAATGCGTTCCATTTTCACATTTTATGTTGACGTATCAATCTTCAAAAATCAATAAAAATTACTTGCTAGTGAAGTTGATGTAAAGATGATTTAAATGTTGATTTAGAAGATTTTGAAGTTGTGCATGCACAAGCAATAATTGAAACAGTTAACAGTTCGCGATTGGTCTGGAATAACGGGAACTTAATTTAATGGTTTTATTGAGAAGACAGGGGAGAGGGGGCAGGAAATCATTGGCATACACTACTTGCCTATTCTTGCGGTCAAATGTACGCAACACATGTCCGTTTATTTGGTACGTTAATAGACATTCTATTGTCTTATTACTTATACAAATGTCTGCGTTAACTTCTCGCCAGTTTCGCTAAAGTTTATCTTAAGCTTTGTGAGGGAAAAGAGAATTTCCACATTGTGCAAAATTCATTAAAGTTATTAATGATTTTCGATACTTCAACTGTCGGTGTAATAAAATACACAGCCATTTTGAAACCGGGAGCAATAAAACCATTTCTCGTAATGAATGAAAAAGAGGAACCTAAGCATAGTTTTTTAATTCTATTTTGTAATTCCAATCTTAGCAAAGAGCAAGTGAGGGTCGTTCTTGTTAAGATAGTTGTTACACCAATTGTGGCAAGTTTGTGCCCAGTTATTATACCAATCAGAATCACTTCCTGAATCGATATAGCTTGTCTGTCTCCACGCCTTGTTTCCTCTTATTGAACCTAGAGGCCGCAAATTTTTGATAGATTGCCATGAAGTGTTTCCCTCCAAGGCCGAATGCTTTTCAAAATGATTCGTTTGGGACCACAATATATCAGTAATTGTAGGATAGCGAAGGTTATTTAATTTTTGGCTGCGGTCGGTCATAGTGTTTTACTTGTTTTTGGCCTAGCAATAGTGCGCTGTTGTTGGATAAAGCTTTAAGTAATCGAAACAATTATCGAAATGCTTCTTAGCCCAACAGAAATATGCTTTCCTGGCTACAAAGCAACAGTTGGGCCTCTACATATATACATATATCTACAAATATGGCCGGAACCAATATTAATTAACAAGAAAGTTGTCTCTTAAAAAACAAATATTTATTAAGTACGTAATTTAAAAATCTTTTTCCAATAATGCAGATGATTCGACAATTTCATCATTATAATTTTACTTGACAAGTAAATTTAATTTCAGCTTAACGGTTTTCCTTTCTGTCTGCAAATATTCTTGTTTGCGCACATGCTGTTTTTCTTAAATTATATTGCAATCGAATATGAAGAGCTCGCTAATAGCAATGTTAATATGACTACGTCCCCCACATCTTCAATACTCATTTTCAAGGCGTCAATGGTTTCGCTATATATTGATGCATGTAGAAAAGATTCTGTTTACAAAGGAAATTAGCACAGCAATATATGTAATAGGCTCATAAACTGTCCTCTGATTTATTCAATTTTCTCATAAATCCTGTCACTTATGCGAAAAAATAACATTTACAAATTTATTGATTATCTGAAAAAAAATCCTTCCTAAGTTTAATACAATTCTGTGATGTTCGTTCCCACGATACCATTACTGAAAATCCATATCCTGAAAATTGCAAAATGTATTTTGAATACAAGAATATCTCAGACAGCCGGACGTACCACCGGACAGACAAAGCCTTACATTGATTTGCTTTCATTTTATGGGATAACAAGAGATGGCGCCATGTTTGTGTTGCAATGTGTTGCAAATGTACACACAAACTTAATACGCTTTACTAAGTACCAGAATGCCAACATTGCCATGAGTTCCTTCAAGTTAGCAATCGAGCTCTTTTCGTTATTCAATATGTCCAGCAAAGCGAAGTCCAAGATTGGACCGAAAACAATAAATTTCGATCGAATAATTTTTACATGTTATCTGAAATATTTCTCAATTTCTTATATGTATGTGTTCATGTTCATGTGTGTCGTACGTACTTATTTATTTTTTTCAATTTTTTTTCTTTGATAAATTATATGAAAGCTAACAAAATATTAAAATAAGTTTTCGTTTTTTTCTGCTCTTGCGTTTATTTACATGTTCAACAACAAAACTGCTGCTGATACACGGAATTTTGTGCTTGCTAATCGACTGATTGGTTGCTTAATGCCTTAATCTCTGCCTCTTTCCTCCTTCTTCCTTCGACGCCACATTTGTGTTCACAATATTTACATTAATTATAACGGCACATGTGCATACTCTTGTGCGTGAATTGTGCTTGTTTATGTAAACAATTAATACAATGTAAACAATGATCAAAATGACAACAACAACAACTACTTCAATGGGAAATAATTATTAACACAATACTAACACCATCGGCAAATATACAAAAAAAAAAAAAAAATTTGCAAAAAAAACTATAACCTACAACACGGATAAAACAAATACCCACATAAACCCACATTTACATACCATACATGATTACTACTTGTACTCGGCTATCAAATGGTTTGCGTGTATTATTCTGGTTTGACATTGTGGTGTCGTGGTTGGCGGTGATGGTGGTCTGCTCTTTTCGTGGTGGATTATTACAAAAAAACAAAAACAACAACAACAACAACAACACCATTACAACTAAATATGGCACGCGTTTGTATATTAATTTTTTTTAATTGTTTGCTTTTTGTTGTTTTCTTTTGTTTTGTGGTAAACATTTTGTTGTCACTGTTGGCATATTAATTAAATTTGCTCCGGAAAAATTGTTTGTTTTGACAATGATGGCCAATAATGATGATCTCCATAAATGATGATGTCATAAACATTACGATTTTTCCCATACAAACCCGAAATATAATAACAAAACTTTGCGGGGTTGGCTTAATGATCACAATTTTAATTGCGAATCGGCCGTGCATGTTGTCTTAAAAATAACCAAAATTTTCCTTCCCGTTTCATTGGTTATTTGTTATGGTTTTCAACGCAAACCCACGCACATACATCCCATTGAATAATAATAACAACAACCTGTGATCGTTTACGCATATTCATGTATATCCGTACAGTGAAGACAAAAGATATCGATGCTGTTGAGGGCAAATCTGTGTCACTACCATGTCCCATATCGGCGCCGTTGGATGATGTTTATATGGTATTGTGGTTTCGTGATAATGCCGGTATACCATTATACAGGTAAGTATCGCAGTAAGATTTTTTCCATTGATTTTAGGATAGCGTTTATTTATTTTTATTTTTATGGATAAATCTGAAAATATGCAATAAGCAGACCCATGGTAATAATAAATTGCGTGATGGGATATTTTTTGCATGTTTTTTTTTTTTGTCACAAAGAAATACAGCGGAAGGGCGTTAAAAAAAACAGTTTTAATATTTAGTCCCTTCAAGTAGAACCGTATATTAAATTAAGAATATTCCGATATGGGAAATAAGTTACGGTAAATATTTCGTTTCGTAAATCAAAGATAGAAATTTTTTATTCACAGTTTCTTCCTCCTTTTCATTTATTGCCATTACAATCTTAAACAGCAGCAGCTTGGCGAGGAAGTCATTTATTTTGCTTCGTAGTATGGTAGAACATAATCACTTTCGAAACTCTGTGAGGGTTCTGTTGCCTTTCTTTCCTTCTATCTTTCTTTACTCTTGCAATGTTAAGTTTAAAATAAATTCTTTTTTTTTGTTTTTCTAAATGAAGGTGAAACTCGCCTCATAATGCATACGTTTGTATTTTTGTTGCGCCCAATGGTCGTCGACCGTGTTTAACAAATCCATAAACCCCAGCATTAGTTTCATTTCTTTTTCTTAATATTTAAAAAACACTATATGAATACGAAGAGGGCAAGGTTTTCTCCGATATGCTTTTGTGTGAATAGCTTCAGTTCGTAAATAAATGAATTCAACATAAACTATCACAATTACATTTTTATCATTGACGTAGCTATTTCCGCGAAACTACGGTTGTCTCCCTGTGCCAGACTATTCTGTTGTGGAATACACGAAACCGTCATCATTCTGTTTCAATACATTTACGACTATTGTCGCTACGGAATCTCGCAATCGCCCTAATTGTCATATTTTACAGTTTTTATATAGTTCTGGTTTTTCTTTGAGAAAATATGTATTAGGGTTTCTTTGTTAGCCGTAATAAGAACTAAAGCAGTGGAAAATGTCAACACGAATTTTTTTTGTTTTACATATTGGTACATGCCTTCTTTATTTAAAAATGATTTCAAGCAAACGGCCGCCTCTTCCATTCAATTCTGGAATATAGATTTTTGCCAGTTTTCACATAAATCTGCGCTTATTTCGCCAATAAGGCAAATAATCTTGGTGAATAAAGTCGTTCAGAGTTCGTGACTTATTGACGAGTGGGGCCAATGCTCCAAAGTAAAATTTCAATATTCTATAAAATAGGTCCATTATTTAGGCATTTTTTGGGGATTGCACCACCATTGAGCTCTATTTTTCAGAAACTGGTTTTGTCACCATAGATATGGCATGTTGTGCGCTATTTGTTTGAAACCACATATCGTCCTAAACGAAATCATCTATATTTGTACCACAAAGAAAAACAATAATCATATTTCGGTAGCATTCTTCATTTAGAGTAACTACAGATATCTCTGTGTGTTTAACGTCTGCACCTGACATGAAGTCTTAATCAGACGGGTTGCCTACAACCATCGGCAATCGAATTAAGTTGATTGACGACCCCTCAGGGAGAAAGGGAATCCCCATTGAAGGGGGCCTCTCTACCCTGAAGTACCGCAATAGAAGATGGGTGTGGACCAAATTCTCGCTTAGTGGTTTGCGTCGAGGCCTATCTAAGCACCTCTTAAAAAGCTCCCCACGAAACTTTGAGGTAACCACAGCCACCACGAATACTCCCCGAAGAGCCGTACCCAGCAGTCAGGCAAGTAGGCATTAGCCAGCATTCCGATGGGTAGTGTGCATCTTCCTGCCGGAGCAATCCTACTTTGGGCAACCTGACCCCCTTGGACACCCTTTAACTTCTTGGCTTATCGTTCAAACCAGAACTTACGCCAAGCTATACAGCTTTGGGTGATCTCATACTGTACGCAGTCGTAGCCACTCTTGCCTTTGGACTATCCACACGTCTCGGATAGCCAAATCCTACTATCTTTTCTCAAGGAAATAATGCTTCCAAGGTTGTCGTCGCTCAGCACACACACCCAGCTGTGCCCCAGCCCACTTGATATCGCTGGCCATCTTCATTAGATGACCTCCACCAAGAGAACCAAATAGGGAAAGAAATGCTCCTTTCCAATCTAGAAAAGAAGCCCTTTCCGACTAGACCCCTTCCGCTTCCAATGAGAAACACCTATTGCTAGATTATAGATAGTAAGCCTTAAACCTTTCTTTGCCATTTACTGTGTGACTCATAAAACCAAAGGAAACACAGAGCCATAATGCAGCAGAAAATGTTTTATAGGGAGCACCACGAAGAGGTGAAGGTTTCGGCACGTCTATGGGTAGTCAAAGTAATCCCATAGTTTCGCTCCCCAAAGAGAGTAACTACAATGTCATTTTCATGTTCGAAAAAGAGGTTTTCAGCCCGCAAATTGCATCCAAAAGTTAATTTTCGTGTACGTACAGATCTACGAAGCCATTTAATCAAATATTAGCTTTGTCCCATATGCACGAAACGTAATCGCCAACGCATTGTTTTCACAATAAGTTCTAACAACTCGTCTACACCACACAACAAGTGTGTATATATTGCATTCGACAAACAATGGCCAGGTCCAAACAATATATTGAGAGAGAAATAAAATTTGATTCAAATCTTAATTAGAAGAGTGTTTTATTTGCGTTTACTGTCGGAACAACGAAGTGGGAGATTCTGCATAAAGATAGAAATCCGCTTACCAGATATTTTATTTTGATGCCTACACCAACCGATGTGTAGATTCTGACTCTGACTTCTTTGCATAGGGGTTTTGCTGTATGTTTTAATGAAAAAAAACTTTTCGACTTCCAATCTAATTTACTTACTACTTTTATGCTCGAAAACATAAGCAAGTGGTTTGTTTGAACAGCTTTTTATGCCACATAGCAAGATCGTGTAAATGACTTACATGGACCCTTATAAAAGATGTATATTCAGGCCATTGTCGACTGACAAAAGAAACTGGAGAGTAGAAAGCATTAAGTTTTGTTTGCCATAATTTTTATCTCACCTTTTCCCTAATGGCATTTATTGAGTTTATTGACAACCAAAAAGAAATCTCTTCGTTTTTCATGTGTAACAAATGCACTATTCCCGCAACTCATATATGTTATTACATGACTGCCCAAATAATACAGCGTTTTCTTTAAAAAGTTTCTTGTAGTCTTAGCGATATCCTTACTTTCATAATGTGCGTTTGTACTTTAAACTCTTCGAAAGTTTTCATGGAGCTAGTTTGTTAGGTACGTTGTTTTTCCTAAATTGCGTTTGCTTAATCTTTAGCATACCGTACATCAAGCTGTGAGGATGCATGTAACACGCAGAAGCGTGTCATTGCACCGATGGATTCAAAATGTATTTCTAAATCGATTTAAGCACGTCCGTCCGTCGCCCGTTCGTTGGGGTGTCCATCCGATGTCCACCTATGTATTCTTGTGTTCAATCTACTATGTACCAAAGCCAAGCTTAGATCGATTCGAAAAGTGATTCTGAATCGATCGGTATAACATAAGGGGGCTTATCTTAACTCTTCTTGCTTCTTGTTGTACACGTTCTGACAAACCTAATATGCTCTGAATCACAAGTGATATGGGGTATGAACAGGCCATAATTAACAGAATTAATTTGAAGAAAAAAAACGAAAAGTAATTTTAGTTAAAAAATATTATTAACCCTCTTTTTCAAAGAATCATTTAAATCGGTATTCCATGTATTGCCAATGTATATATAATTTGAATGACTTGTGTGTAAAAGCACAGGTTCCGTCATTTACTAAATGGTTTTTTGGTCCGGTCTAAAAATAAGCATTCAGTACATCATCAACCACACGGCACTCTTCACTGCTTAGCATTAGTTTTTGCTGCGTTTAAAAGCTTCGCTTTATTAAAAAATCATTCTGTTACAGACACATTCAATCAAGCAATGTCGTCCTATATTTTTAACTTGTTTTTTTTTTTCCTTTTTTTGTGTTTTTAAAGTGAGTGATTATCGGCAATCTAAATGACTGACTGCGATGGAGGGATGTTTCATTAATTTTCAGCCGGAACAAAAAAACACCCATCAAATAAAATGAATTAAATTTGCAGTAAAGGAAGAAGCGATAGATAGATGGTTTTATAAAAGAAAAAAGTATTTGTTGTATTTGGGAGGGAAGTTTTTGTTTTGTTTGTTATTTTTTTCTTTTGATTGGAAGCTAGCTAGTAACACTTAGTTGATTCTGTTGAATGCGGTTACTACAGCAGTAGTTTTCATTTTCCCTCTCTTACAGTTTTGACGTGCGAGATAAAATGAACAGCGACCAAGCGCGGCATTGGTCAGCACCAGAAGTGTTTGGATCTCGTGCCAAATTCCATTTCGATTCGCAACCAGCCACACTGGAAATTAAGGTAGGTGTTAAAAGTAAATATTTGCTTTAGCGTATACGTGAATACGTAGCCGCGCCACTATACACATAACTGTGAGCTGGTAAATGTTTGTGCACTGATTTGGTTTACCATGAAAAACGAGTTCAGTTATTGTAGATGCAATATATTTTTTCTTATTTTTCAGTTTTAATTTAGCTTTTAATTCTTTTTAATTCGGCAATGATTATGATGTCGATGAAATCTAGATATCGTAAACGCGGTTTGGCAATGGGGATTTTCAACTCCAAATCACTTTTACATTCGCACAGCCGGCATTGATGAATGATTTCATACTAGGTTTGCCATATATTCTGCTTAATATCCACCATTCAAAAATATGTGTATGTGTAAGTAAATTCTTAATCGTTAAACGATCATCAATTGATTGGACGTGAAATTAAATCTTATTTAATTTGAAGTTGACCTAGAGGGGGCCAACTATTGCCAAGATATATCCTAAAGAAGTCAACTGAAATTTCAAAGCATTGTTCGTAAAACAACTTTTAGACCGATTTGAAATACAGATGCAATTCGATCCACTTATATACCACATCTACCATCGAGGCAGGTACCTTGTGCAAAGCTGCTTCCGATTAGCATATGGTTGTGTTTGCCTTTCAAGTTCGTCGTGACGCAAATAAAGTCGTCTCATTGAATTTTATTACTAATGATTTCCTATCCGCTCAAAATATGTTTTCCTGTCTTTCTTTCTTTATTGAAATATTTTATAAAAACTTTTTTTTTTTATTTGATTTGCAGTTTCTCCTGAATTTTTTTATTCCGTTTTGACCTCTGCTTTATAAAAGAGCAAAAAAAAAAAAAAAAAAGAAAAGGAAAAAAGAAAATGTAATAAAAACTTTAGGAAATTTTTGTGAAAAATTTCAACTTTACGCTTTTCAAACAGCAAACAACTTTTGTTAAAAAAGTTTTGAAAGTAATTAAGCACAATTAGGGCAAATGAAAATGGTTTTCGAGTTTTTGACCGACTAGCACATGCATCAACGCACACAGAAACGCCGACAATCTAACTCTTACACAAAGTTGCTAACCATTGCAACTTATGCTCATTCATAAGTTATCCTTCTTTAACACCTCTCACGAACACATATACACTACGTCATTCTATTCTTATCTTTCTGTTTGGTTTCAGTTTTCTCCTCATTTAAATGCCAACTATTATAACGAGCACTAAAATATTTTCCATGTGTTGCGTGCGTTTGTGTATCCATACAATTACACAAATTATTTTTTTCATCTATTGCTTTATTAAGAGTAAATTTATGTAAACGCTTGTGCGAATGGCTTTGTGTATCCTCTACTCACCGGTGTAGTGTGTTAACTTTTCATAAAAACAAAAAAAAATTTGTTCTCTTTTCTAAGCTTATGTATGTAATAAATAAAGTGAATAAAGTGCATATGTACATAAAATGTCGATTGCGGTTTGCCGTCTTCTACGAATACGGAAAGTATGTTGATTTTGCCATTGCGTTTGTGATATCGGAAATAATGCGGACTCTTTAATACAGCTACAGATGTCGCATTGACGTAATGGTTTCCATATAATAGAATTTATTATTTTTCGGTCTACCTCGTTTAGGGTGGAAGTCTCGCTTTGAACACAGGGTTAATGCTCATTGATCGACGTAGACTGAGCAAAAAGACGTGAGATCCTGGAAGTCATCCCACTCTTTCCCGGGCGCTTTGTATGTTGCATAACAAGAATTTTTGTTTGATTCGTCACTGAATTCTATTAAAATCATTAAGGGCGCTGTTCTACGGATAAGCATACAGCATCCTGCTGATTCCTTTAATATTAAGCAGATCGCATCTATCATTTATAGACTTTGATTTAATCGTACAGTTTAATGATTTCATTTACATTCTGTTGTTGTTTTCCCTATCATTCCGTTCGTGGGGTTATACTGACTTATGTATTATTTCTATTTTTGTTTTGTGCGCAACACCTACATTTTAAGTGGTTATTAAACTATTTAAGTTGTAAGAGTATTATACGCGTTCTTTAGTAATATTTATTACTGTACTTCCCTTATCATATTCCCACTTATGGTTTACTTCTAGTCATATAAATATTGTTCTGCAAGGTATCTTTTCGCTATCCGTCATATTTCGTAAATAGCGTTTGCACCATTGGATTGTGAATAGCGTAGAAATCTATTTAAAAAAGGTAGGAAAACTAATTACAGAAAATTGTTTAGACCCAAGTAGTTATCGATTTATCATTCCTCAACAGTCCACTTCCCTAAGAGCACAAACGTTTAAGAGCGCGACTTCTTTCATTGAGGGCCAGGATTGAATCCTTTCAGTTGAAGGCAATCGTTCATTAATGAGTCTTTCCAAACAACGCCCGAATGTAAATTTTTATTCTAAACTCCTTGTTAGTCTTCTTATGTGCTCGAATCCCCTTTTTAATGCTCAGCTGCGTCGTGTGCCTTTACTTTAAGGTGTGCATCGAAAATCTTTACTTACTTTCACTACCTTCCCAATGTTTTGTGAAATTCCGTTTTTAACAGAATTGGGTCGTCTTTCTGATAATATGGATTTTTAGTTGTTTCACAGCATGCTTTTCAACCTGCATAAATCAAATCGAGCCTTCAAAAAACACAGAGGAAAGCAGAGAAAGCAAAAAAATTAATTGTATTTGGTTTGAGGCGATTCGGTTGGAGGCAATTTCTTGATGCAGTCGATGCATTTACCTCTCATAAGCGTTGAATATGCCTGCTAGAGTGGAAAGATCAATAACAATTACTAGTAGACTGTGTTTTTTTGACGGACGGGATTTCTTGCAATTCTTTCGGAATATTTTCAAAAGTGAAACTGAAGAAATTTAACGCCATTATCTTCTACTTTTATTATTATTATTCATATC
Organism: Glossina pallidipes; assembly: GCA_000688715.1. Lineage (NCBI taxonomy): Eukaryota > Metazoa > Arthropoda > Insecta > Diptera > Glossinidae > Glossina > Glossina pallidipes. The sequence continues at coordinate 1,257,701 of KK499795.1, forward strand.
AGCTGTGGTTTTAAAACATACTAACAGAGAAAAACGATCGGCTCGAAAGTCCTTTCGATAAGTCGATGCAGTCCTATATCAACCTAACAAAAAAAAAAAAGAAGAAAACGATTTGTTCTTTTGTTTTAAGTGAGATTTTCAGGTTGAAACGTACGTAATATACATTATGTGTACATATTACTTGTTCTTGCGAAAGAAAATTGTAGTCAATAATTTTTTATGTTGCAATGTATATAAAATGTATACAAAAGTGCTCTGAGCTTCTGCCTCACTTTCCTGCCCCCACGAAAAAAAAGCACAAAACACTAAAAAATAGAGCCTTCTTTAGAAATGGATTAGCGACCAATAAAACAGAGTTATACGCTCCTTAAAGAAGTGCGTCTAGGTCTTAGGATCACCTTGATATAACAAGTAACACAAAGTGAAGAAACAAACAATAAATTTAAAGGCAAAGAAAAATAAAAAATTGAAGAGTTTGCTAAGCAATAAGTAAAACACGAAAAAAGCATTAAATAAATAAATATTTGTTATATTTGTATCAACTGGTGTGCATGTTTACGTTGAAATTAGTGAATACCCGCGAGCGACTTTATTAATACATTGCATGTTAAAAAGCTTAGATAACTTGATTTATATTCCCCTATGCGCACAAGTTAAAATAATGCAGTTGGCAACGGGTATAGGTAATATTTATACTCGAGCGTAGCCTACATTCTGCCTGCTTTATATAGACAGACGTGCATACGGCTCATATATCAAGCATTAAGCGAAATCTAGACAAAGTAATGAAGTTACCTTCTCTTACAAAATAGAAATAAATTGTATACAATATAGACAACTTTTTCTTGAAATAAAACAAATTTCTTCTTCTTATGGTAATCAGGAACACGAAAAAAATAACTTAATCAATGTATTATTATTATTATTATCGAAATACATTTGGGGCTATTTTTAAAGAAAGATTAGGTAGATTAGTCGTGAATGTTGAATCTTTTACTGATAGTATGTTCTATAGATACTTTCAACCCTCGCATACGAGTAGCTTGCTCGATATTGTTCCGAAATTTTCGAATTTAAGTATGCACTTCGTAGTCATAGCAAGATCGGCACGCAAGTTGTCTGGAGAAAGCAGAGGTGCTAAGCATCGACCACACGACAGTTTAGAATTATTTGAAAAGAATCTGAAAACCGCGAAGACTTTTCGATATGGCCTTTTACGTATATTATATTGTAGCAATTTTTCTCAATAAACGCCTTTTTCAATAGACAATAAGTCAGTAAGATGGATTCATTGAAGAATCATCCGCATTCGCATTTCATTTCATTTAATTTTCACTTATGCCGGTATTTATTTGAAAACCCAAAATGAAAGCGAACATGCGAAACAACCTTCGAAAATGAACATACTTCGTAGGGTCAATTGACGGCTTATTTGCTTGTCATGAACTTAAAGCCGAAATTTAAGTGCTCCATGTAAATATTTATAAGCAATATATGTATATAGAGGGAGAAGTAAGATTCCAACTGATTAATTTCGATAGATTTATAAAAATTTGTTTTTTCTCTTTCTACAGGATATCAAACGTCATGATCAGGGGATTTATCGTTGCCGCATTGATTTTCGTACAAGTCAAACACAAAGCTTCCGTTTCAATTTATCTGTCATAAGTAAGTATGGATTTAGGACAAACAAAATACAAGAAAATCAAATAATGGAGAAATATAACAATCATATTTTTTCAACTGTACTTTATGTTCTTGCTGTTGTTGTTATTATTAAGGATTAACAAGGAAATGTACAAGAACTTACTGTTGAGCGGATTTTCTACTTTAAAGGGGGGTCTTACATAGAGAATGCATACCACTTCTTCTACTATACCCTCAAAATCCAAAACAAAAACATTTTCCTTTGATGTACGAGTATGTGGGTGCTACTACAAAGCGTACTACAATGTTTTCTTACTTCTGCGGGAAGGAATGTTCTTTTGCTTTCCTTCAAGAGAAAAATAATAAATGATCCATCTGCTGTCTACCACGATTTATACAAACGAATATGTTAAAGCGAGATTAGATGTCAGCTTAAGTCAAGAAAACATTGCAGAATATTTGTGTTCTGTTGTGTACTTGCAAACATACTTGTAAACGAGGATTTCTTCGAATGTATCTCTTTGGCAACATGCACGATAAGAGCTGTCCATATCAATGGTAAAGAAATAATAAAGACGTTGTTTTCTGTCTTCCTAAAGACCAGAAATGATCTTATTGCTCTTGCTTCGTATCTTCTACACTCTTTTTTCTCGTTTGACTTTTAGGAATAATTAAAAGTCAAATATTTCCAATACATGTTTGTTTGTTTGGATTATTTAATCGAAGTATTGCAACCATTTCTTCTAAAAGATCCTGATACAGTGAAAAGTTCTCTTCAATCGTTCATTTTTTCTCCACTTTTTTGCGTGTTTGCGTTTCCTTTTGGCCGCTTGTTTACTTAGCTACGTGTTAGTAATACGGTATTTAAACATTAATTTGCTTCAGGCAATTGATTTTATAATCAATGTATTCTACAAATCTCTTTACCGCGCAATACAATCTTACAACTATTACGTGACTAAAAATCAAATAATTTCAAACTAATAGGCTGATTGGTATTTGAGCATTAACAAGTAAATCGAATTTGTGTGAACGTTGCTGTAACGCACGTCGTGGAAAGCTCCACCGTTTGTGTGTTGCGTTGTCAACATTGTTAACATAATTGCGGCACGCATTTATGTTACTTAAGACACAACATATTTTCTATGCATTGCAGGCAGCCAAGCAGGCAGATACCATAAATTCCAATCAATTTGTATACTTTGGCTTACTCTACTCTGGTGCCCAACCAGTGTTGAAGACTAGGATTGCGAATAAATAAAGTGGTTCGGGTATGATGTGCGCTTCTAAAGCTTCTTATGTATGCCTAGTGCTTTTCCGTCCATTTTTATTATTCTTTTCCCCTATTGTGCAGCGTAACGCATTGGTCAATAAGTTGCGGAACTAACATCGTCTTACGTCTGCTCTAACAACAAATTTATATAATTTGTAGAGATTTCCAACCTTTAAAAGAAACTTCACAAAATCTTATGCAATTTGGTTCATTTGCTTATCAATGCAAGCGGTTCTGGTGGCACTGTTTTTCTTATTTTCTAAACAAAGTGGAAATCCGTATTTCAAGTGTTGATGAAACATTCCTCCTTTTCTTTTCAAACTTAGGGATTTGGAAAGTTTAATAGGACCCTCCTCCATGGAAAACAACAATTTGTTGATGGTTTGTTGATTTTAGACGAAGACGTACAGCCATTGGTCGTGCTGAATGCATTAGATCATGGGTACATCTGACGGCAAAACCCGCAAATTTTTGTTGGCTAAGATTCTGAAGATATTAATAGGCAGTGTATTCACTATTGAGCTGAGCGCACAATGCAGTCATAATTTACGACATGGGAAAGATATCTCCCTTCGCTCACAGTTAAACAGTATCGTGTTTCAATTCGATGGCCACAAAGGCAAAATTTGTATAAACACCACAGCGACTACTATCTGTCTGCAAATCAGATGGGATTGCTTGAGGAAAACAAACTAGACACAAATTATGCAGCGATTCCCTAAACTGAAGCGTATTCATAAAAAAAGGCATCGAACTGTAATTTTTATTCTCTCATTTTTGAAGTTAATGAGTGAGCCCGAATTGTTCTTACTTAGTCCCGGGACATATTGACTGATGTGTAATATTTTACTCATTTAAATTCTCTTTGACCCTAACCAAATGTTTATGGAATGGATTTTTTTAAAGTTTATTTATTTTAGTTTTAAGTAAATGGAAAAAGATTTAACTTTTTCTTATATAATTTTCTTAATGTTGTTTGTGGGTATTGTCTTAACTTTGTAAAATTTTTTCCCTCCGTTTGATGACCTTTAAAAGCACAAGTTTTCGAAGTAAATTTCTTTTGCGGTCCCGCATTTGTGAGGGTTACAAAGATACACTTCAAGGATATTAAACTGCGGTATAAGGATTAATTTTAATTCTTTACAAATTGTTTTATTGGATTTACTTAGCGACGTGCTTGTCAAACTATATGAGTTCTTCGAATTTTGCCGAAAGGGAAGAATGGAAGAGAAATACGATGTATATATGAGGTTTACAGCGAATTTAGAAAGTACTTGGCTGGCTAGCAAATGTGTAGAGAATCTTCGTTCTACGATCAAGAATCATAGGTCTGAGTTTCATAGTAATCTATACCTTTACTTGTCAGGTTACAAATTCCTCAATCTATTCGTTCTCCTTCTTATCCATCTAGCAATTCATAAACCTCCCCATGTATCTGTCTTTTTGCGCTTTGTTGCGGTTGAAGATCGCTCCCTACTAGCCTTTCTGTTGACATAATGCTCTAGGTATTGCATTGTAAACGTTCGGCAAGGTAAAAGATCCGTGTTTCCTTCTGTCCGATGTAAGCAACGCTTCTCCAAATTATTTTAACTCTAATCTGCTATGAGATTTCCATCGCCTATCTCGTATTAAGTCGCGTAAATGAAACCTTGCCTTGATTTTTAAAAGTAAAACGCTTCCTTTAACATGACCGTTTGAACTGTAAATATTTTTGACACTAATCTTTCATTCATCTGTTGTGTTGTTATTATTGTAGTTCTTCCAGAGCAGCCCATTATATTGGATAGATGGGGTCGTCAATTAAATGGTACAAAACTTGGGCCAAAACAAGAAGGCGATGATATTGTTATAACTTGTCGTGTGGTAGGAGGTAAGTAACAGCTGATTGCTTATGTAAAACAATAAAGAAAAGAAGGACGATTCGAACAAAAACAAAACAAAGAAAAAATGAAAAAAACTAAGCATTAGATGCAAGTTTTGCAAATGCATACACATGAGCTTAAATTGATTGTTCATAACTACGTGGACGTGTGTGTTTGTAATTTAAGAATTCAATTTCCCGTTTAATTTCCCAAAAGCATTAACAGCATTCACTCACTTGTTAAAATTTCACATACGCACATACATAGGTATATGCACACTAACACTAGTAGATAAATTGGTCGCTATGGTAAAATATATAGAAAATAGAAAATCACAAGTTTTATAAAGTTTTTTCTATGTTTTGTGTTCAGTTTTTTCTTTAAATCTCTTCTCCGTTTACTTTCAAATTTGAACGAATTCAATTTTTTTCTGCGTCTCTTTTGTTACACTCTTCTTTACAAAATGTATACACAATAACAACATCTGGCTGCATATTGGACTTCTGTCTGGTGGTTTGCTATGATTTGTCCGCAATGTCAAACCTTGGAAAAACATACACACCCGCACGACGCATACACTATCATCGTAGGACGCCCTCAACCACAAGTGCGATGGCTTGTAAATGGACTTTTAGTCGACAATCAATACGAGCACAATTCCGGTGATGTTATTGAGAATCGTTTGCTATGGCCATCGGTTCAACGTACTGATTTAAATTCGGTATTCACATGCCAGGCACTGAATACGCAATTAGATAAACCCAAAGAGAAAAGTTTCATATTGGATATGCATTGTAAGTATTAAAGTCATCTCCTTTCTTAGCTTTCATATGCGCAAAAAAACAGAAAAAAAAAAAAAACAACAAAAACAACATAAACCAAATGAAAGAAAAATTTTGTGCTAGAAACAAAATTTTCACATTTTATCTACTATTGGTAGAAAAAATAAAAACCAAAAAAACGAAAACGAAAACGAAAACAGGAATAAGAAAGATTGCTGAAAAATTGGATTTAATCGTTATTTTAGTGCTGCTGCCTTAACAAGATGGGGAAAAAATTTGAAAATCTTTCTTTTTCTCATCTCGTTGGCTAAAACAGTCATAAAGTAAAACAGCACCAATGCAGAAAACGGTTTATGGTTTCTTCTTCATTGGATGTGTATAAGTTCGTGTTCAAGTTCTGATATATATTTTTTTTTACAATGAAGTTTTAAACGTATTAACTCGAGTCATTATTTTTCAATAAATAAGAAAAATGTAAACGTGAGACTGGTTTTCTAGAAAAATTTTGCTTGCTTTCTTCTTTTTTTTTTTTTTTTTTTTTCGCTTTTTGAGAGAGTTTGAAAAATGCCTCTAGGAATTAATTAAAAAGAGATTTATGGAGATTGAAATCGACTTTCTCAAAAACAAAAGCAAAGTCTATTGCTTTTTTATAAATGCATGAATAACTAAGATGCGATAGCAAGAACAAGCTATAATACGGATTTTATTACAACTTCCGCCTTGCAAGATAGGAAACTAGAAGGGCAACTAAAATGCTAGAATGGATATAAAATGATTTATATTAGCGTGATTGATGAATGCAAAGTAAAACTACAGAAAATATACTACTACTTTTTGCGGCTTTCTGGCTTAATCGGACAGACATGAAGTCAAATCAAAATCTCAGCAGCTACGCACGGGTAACATGTTTTCATGACTTTATAATGCCAGAAGTTCAGAGCAAGCAACCAGTATGCGGTAGGAAAATTGAATCGTACGTTTAAAGACGGAGACGGTAATTTAACAGATAAGAGTACCCTTGGGAATGTTCTGTGCTTGTGTGGGGGGAATCTTTATTTTTTTTTGAGCAGCTTTGTAGATAGTTTGAACAGCTTAGAATATGTGGAAAGAAACGTTAAATAGTTGGAAAAAAGTTCGATGTAAAGATTTCGACCTCTCCTCTAACGCTCCGAGACGACTGCCTGTCGTCAATAATTCTCGACTGAAAAATTGATGGTTAATGTCATACCTGTTGATCTCTAAGTTAACAGAAGCCAGCAGAAAGTGTCGTGAGGACGAAAATCATACCTTAAGCTTAAGTCAATTTATGTATAATACGTAATTTAGGATTGTATTAAGGTTAACTGCAAGCGATGTAGGAGCGCCACTTGACTGCCCGGACAACAATATAGAAATGGAGATCAGCAATGCCCGCCTCTTAAAGGAAGGAAGAAAGGAAAGCAAGATCTTTTTCTCCTCTGCGACAAGTCCTGAACATGTGAGGTTCGTATCCGCGCGACGAACGTCTGCTGCTGACTTTTTAGAAATTGCGCAAAAGAGAAACTTACGAATCATATTTTTGCCCACACTCCAAGCTTTCAAGTTGCTTTAGTTAGTCAATAAATGCATCCACAATTTCTAAAATGATACAAAAAAAGTCATCATTAAAGCCAATGCCGAAGTAGAAAGACCTGAAAGACCATTCTAAACATAACATAACACTCAACAAGTTTACATAATGACATATAGATGTAGGATGACTATTGACAAATCCATAAGTATTTCATATAATTTTGATAGACTTCATGCGAAGGCTGATACTATTCAAGAATTGTATGGATTCCCCAATAATGGTAACTTATATCTTATCGTATGTCATATATCTTAGAAACGTTGAGTTGTGTGTGTGTGTGATGTGTGTCGGTGTTATATCTTACTGACTTAGTGCCTTAGGCTAAAATTAATATAGAAATATACCTAAAGTGATAGATATTACAGATTGAGTCCTTGTTAGATGTAAAATAATTGAAACACACGATTGTTTGTTGTTACTCTCTGTCGGATAGTCATGAACAAAATATTTGTTACAAAACTCAGGCAAAAGTTGTTTCGCAAGCCGAGAAATGTGTGCAATTTTTTTTTACTGCTATACTGAGCGTACATAGTACGTATACTGTTTTTCCGCTCTCTTCGCAGAGCACACTAAGCAAGTATTATTACTATTAGAATTTAAATATCATCTCAAGGTACTTTTAAAAATGTTTGACGTTTACTTTTTTTTCCTTGAGGCGAAACTTCAGTAATTTCTAGTTAATTATTTACAATTTTACAATTATACAAGCATAAAGCCAGCATTTATAAAACCGACTGCAATTATGCTTTCTGCTTAAAACACAACATTTTTGTGCAACTTGAATAAAAGTTGTGTGTGTGTTCTTCTTTTTTTCTCTACTAAGTCTGTTTGTGTTAAATGTTGCTTTTTCTTTGCATTTCCACCCAAATGCCAAAAGTAATTTGTCTGCTAAACTCAACAAAGTATTTAACGAGCACATTTCAAATAATTCTAAAAATGCTGGTAAAAGCTTTAACAGCTTTACACAAATAGGTGCAAAACTCCCACTTTCAACACCTAAGAAAATTTATACAAGGTTTCTGGTTGGAAAATAGAGAAAAAACGGAGAAGTGGGAGTAGAAAGCAGATTAAATATAAACAAAAGTGTTAGACAGGTTTAATAAAACCTTAAGTTAAAGCGAGCCAGAGCCCGAAGGCAGAGCCAAGGGCTTATACTGAATACAATAAACATAACACACAACGATAAACGTATTCTATCTTTTTTATTTATCTTGCTTTATAGTAAAACCGCTTGAAGTAAAAATAATTGAACCGCCCAGCTCGATGGTTGCCGATAGACGGTATGAAGTTACCTGTGAATCAACGGGTTCTCGACCCAATGCCATTATTACCTGGTATAAAGGCAAACGTCAATTGCGACGCACCAAAGTAAGTAAGGACATTATAACAAGCTTATAGAAATCCATCCACAATAGACCAGTCACTCAGCCAGCCATAGACAACAAACATAAAACACAATCCATATGATGATGATATGAGTTAAGATGTAACGCTGCAATAGAATAAAAATGAATTCTTCCCCATTTTATGCGTACGTTTACGTTTGCACTTTTAACAACTGCTAAGGTTTATAAACCTACGACAACTTCCTACGCTTGATACTCTTGCATTGCAGGTGATATGTGTATATGCATGTGTCCTGAGTAAAATGAGTTTCATATAATCGCCCACTGATGGTATTTATGTTTGCACTGTTCATACATACCAATGTTGGATATTTATGGATGGTCGCATGCAATTTGCAAAACAAGTACACGTTGGTCTCTCTTCGCCAGCAAACAGGCATCTCGATGGAATGTTTGATATAACGGCATGTTCGTTTGTGTGTACGAATGAAAAGGTTTTTGTGTGTATATTTTCTGTTGGTTGGTTGGTGAACTATTGTTCTTTGTTTTGAATATAACACAACAGCAATCGCAGCAATGAGCATAATGACAATTATTTACTGCTGTTCCTTATTTGTTCCCTTCCTGTTTGTGTGCCTCTCTGTCTCTGCTTCTGTCGGTCTATTCAACTTTAATTTTTCTATTCCATTGTCTTTGGCAGTGAATACCAACGAAAGGCATTGATGTACACATTTATTTTTTCATTTTATATCCTTTCTTCTTTGTTGTGGCTAGTTTTTCTTGTCGTTATTATTGCTGGTCTTGTTGTTATATTGCAATGTTACCTTCAAAGTAAACGGGGATAATGTGATTTAAATGTTTTTATTATACCAATTCGTTCTGACTGATGACTTATCTTTTGTCCTGGTTTTCAACTGGTTAGTGATAGTACTTGCATTTATTGCACTCACGGGAAATACCCATATAGAGAGGTCGTACTGGGTTTTCTTAATTGCAGGAATAGATTATTGCTTATTACTTAGCTAAGGCTGCAATATGTTAGCAGAACTTGCCCCCGACGAACGTATAATATTTTCGAGTAAATAGGTTATCTTGTGGTCGTATTTGTAGGTTATAAATTAAAAATACCTTTGACGGCGCTAGTAGGGGTAAAACACAAACAATTTAATTTCCCATATATTCACTAAATACATCTGTTTTAGGTTTAGATGAAGTTTCTCTCAAAAAAGCAATTGGTTAGCTTTCGTCGATTGGTTTTAGATTGATGAAGATAACGTTTTACTTGGTTTCGCTCAGTAACTCAACGAATGCTTTCAATGAATACTCTATGGTATGGCTTCCCTTATTACGCAATAAAATCTTCTCTACATGTATACAAGTAGATTTTTCGTCCCTTTCTTGGAGATTAACGTTCTTCAAGAATATCGATAGCTTGAGCTTATTTGCGAAAACGTGTTTAGCTTTTTAGGAGAGAAAAAAATAAAGTGAATGGATTCCGAATAAAACTCTCTCTGAGATAACGAGAAGCCTTAAATATGCAAATAGAGAGGAAGCAAAAAGTGTGCATAATCAGCGAGATTGCCAGTTCCGGCAAGGCCAAGTTGAGTCGGCTTGAAACCCTTAAAATAGAGATAACATTTGTTAAGAGCGCTCCTTTCTACCAACTGCTATATTTATCAATTTAATGAACGAGCAAGCGAGCTCTTTAGAAACTATTTTCACTGACTGCCTATGATCAACTCACTCCTTTTATGTTTTACAATTATATTCTAGTAACTTCCTTCTCCTATTTGATACATAACAACTGGTCGTTAGTTTGCAAAGCACAAAGGAGGGCGCATAAATATGTACATGTATATAAATGAAAACAGTTACGATTCAAAGCATGTATGCACATTAAAAATTTACTAATTTTATGGGAATTTTCCCAACACATATGACTAAAACAACGGACGTGAATATTTATAAATTGATAAGGAAGAAATTGCCATGTCGTGTAGTTGGTGCTGGCAGCAACACCGCCTAATAATATACCGCCATACAATGTCTTATTTCTCGCAGAATGCCAATGACTTATTTGCCGTACCGTAGTACACTAGGACTGCTGCAAAAATACGTCTTTGCATCCACCGACATAAAACCGGACTACACTTACAACTTTATATGTATTCATGCCTTTCACTCAAATGGAGAATAACTTAGCTTTGCTTGTACACTTCCTAAAGGGGCTTCAGATTATGACGGGAAATATTAGGGATATTGAAGTCACTCATGAGCACTTTTAAAGCAAGTTTTCTTAGAGCTTGCACTGAGCATTAACTAAACGACAATGCGCTTTATATTATTAATCGACGGCTACATAAACCACTACAAATTTGATGAACACTGCTGTTGTGGTTTCTTTGAAAACTTATTTAAACACTTAACTTGTGTCGCAAATATTAAGGGTACAGGGTAAGGTTTTAATGAATACATTTCATTTTCGAAAGGAGAGTATGCTTGGTAAGTAAGTGATAATTAAATATAAATCTAGACCGGGCTAGCTTGGCTTTCAAACAAAAAATTTTCTCTCAGATCTGAATTTAAGGCTGCAGAAATTCAATCCAATTGCTTAAAAAACCATTTAAAACATCGCTACCAGTGATGAATTCGCGACTCATGATCCAAAACCACAGATTTTCCAAATTGATATAAATTTAAGACGCAGTTCGAACACAAGCCTTTGAGACGAATGATTACTTTTTTCGACAGAATTCAAATAAAAAGCAGAGACTAGTGTCGAGCGATTCCATAAGCCCTTTTATTAAAAGTCATTTTCATTGATAAACTTTCCACTACTACTTTTCTGGTGAAATCATTATGCCGTTACTTCTACAAATTTCCACAATTTCTGGATGCAAAACTGAATGAACGGATTTTCACAGGCATTCTTTGAAATCATTAATAAAATTCTGTAGATGACGAAGCAAAGGGTAGTCAAACTGGGTAACGACTAGGTTGTACAAGGGGCCCATCAAAACTTCTCGCTTAAGGTTTCTCAATTATTTTAAGATTAAATGAAAATTTCTTGTATTGCTCCAATAAAAGCCATTGCCTTTTCCTATGATCTATTCTGAACGCTTTATCTCAACTGCGAGCGTTACGTTAGTTGATGACACTAGAAAGTGGATTCTTTAGCAGTTCGAGATCCACTATTCTCTTTCGTAGTCAGTTATAAGCCGAATCTTGCCAACGCAGCTTCATTCATCAGTGATCACGAGATTTTGGGCACACTATCGCCGCAGTCGGCCTACCTTTCATCGTACACTATGGACCTTTTAAAAAATTGTTTTAATTCGTTGCATTTCAACAGCGATTTGGTCCATACAATTTCCAAATAAATGCCCGGGCTCTTTTTGCATACTATACTGTTTTCTATTAATATTTAGTTTAGTTCCTCGGCGCATTTAGCTCTTGATGCTAGTATTTGCTATCATGGGGTAAAATAAGGACATATTTAAAGTGTGATGTGTGAACTGGATTCTGTAAGATGTTTCTGTTTGTATTTGATTTTATAGTTATTTGCAAACGTTTATATGTATATAGGTACATTTAAAACATATATCTTATAAGAAAATGTAATACATTTCAGCCTGCATAGAGTGAAAGAAAAAAGTTTATTGCACAATTATTGCGTAGTGTAATACTTAAATATACCTATGCATTTTTTTTTTTTAATATTTTCCAGGACGAAGTATCGAATAATACCACGCGATCAGAATTAAGTTTTGTACCAACGACAGATGATGATGGCAAATCGATAACCTGTCGAGCTGAAAATCCGAATGTTAACGGCTTATATTTAGAGACCATGTGGAAATTAAACGTAGTATGTAAGTAACGCTACACAAGTGCAATATATATTTCCACAAGCAATAACATCCCATCAATCTTTGAAAGCCAAAGAAGTTCTTTCCAGATTGTGTTCTTCGTGTTCTCATATGTAGTCGTATGCAGCTTCCACTTTTAAGGAGATTTTAATGTTAAGAAATTGCTTCAAGCACTTTAGTCTTAGTACAGCAATACGTAAATTTTGTCCAATATGGATATGGATAGTGCCTTCCCTCACTATGCTTCTAAAAACGATCCTTGCTTCGTTCTCCTTTAGTTATTTAGGCCTAAATTTACATCAAGATTAAACCATTGGATAACAATGATGGGAAAACCAATTACTGCAGTTATTTACAGTGTTTTTGATTAAATTTATTTATAAAAGTTGGCCATCTCTGATTTAAATAACCACACTATAGAGCAGCATAAGTACCGTCAAAATTAAAAAAAATACCTCATAATTTATTTTATGTGATATTTAACGGAGTTATAATCGGGACCACATAAAATAATATTATATGTTATTAATGCAGCTCAAACATTAATTCTGTATCGATTTTTAATCTGAAATGTCGATACACGCATATTGGTCACATATACGCGGCCATACATACATAATTTTAAATTTATCGCATGTCCTGATTAAGCACTACGCTCAGATGTGTATATGTGTGCATTCACACAGTTAATTAGGTCACTGCGTACGCGATGAGTAACCTTTAATTAAAAGAAGAAAAAAAAAAAAAGGAAAAAGAAAGAACAAACGCAAGATTATAAAAACGGTCAGTGATAAGGGAGGGTAAGCGTAAATGTGTGCTGTTAAAGGAACACATTATGTTTATTACTCTGAGTTTTGCATTGAATGCAATGAGTGAGTGCTTGTTTTTTCCTTGATAAAAATATATAATTAGCATTTAGTATTAAAAGCGGATTACAACATTAATGCTGTCATTCATTGCAAATAAATTACAGTATGTGTTTAAAAAAAGCAACAACAACAACAGTTGTCCGTCTGTCTGATAAATACGCGTAATCTTGCTTTTCAGTTCTTGACGAATGGCAATCGCTCTATCCAGGGGAAAATCGATTCTCAAACACTTTTCATTTCTACCGTAAAGTAAAAAATTGCACCAAACGTTAAGAAATGCCACTAAATGTAAAAAGAAAAAGTTTCTAAAAACTTTGGTAGATGATTGTGTAATTAACTGCTGTGACAGACTGAAACATCTCGAAATGATTCAATGTGGTCAAGCACTCAGATGACATGCCCTTTGCTGAAAGTGGTACGAAGAGAAGAAAAAAGGGATAGGCCGTAGCCTAATCGATAAGCGGCTTGCCTTACCGCCCGAACACTCCAGGAATGGTCAAATCGCACTGAGATTCGGATTCGCAAACAACTCTACTTGTAAATATAGAATTTGTGAGACACATTTCCTTGAAAGGTGGAAAAGAGCTTTTTCGTTATATTTTGAACCCGTATTTTGTTGCAAACCGGAATGACTCTTACTGCGTATAAGCAACAGACGAAAAATTATATAAACCGCTCTATTATGCCTTAACATGCGATTGGATCATTTGAAAAAATCATTTTCTGATAAGGTTTGTATAAGTTGACGATTGCAGAAAATGTCGAGTTGATACTTGGGTTAGATTGGGTTGAAAAATTAAAAATCAGTTTTTGCAAATTATATGCCGCACGTAAAGGGCCATTTAATATAGACAGATAACGAAAATTATTTAATAACAATAAAATTCTATTCTGCCATAGAAAATGTATTAAAAACAAGTTAGTTAACAATAGACCCGAAATTGTATTCTCTTATGTTTACTTTTTTTACAGGATTTAATTTAATTAGATTCTTGGAAAATTGAAGTTACACACAAACGGACCGAAGTGAACATAGTTTCAGAAAAACGCGTTCATGGTATGCCTGAAAGTTACGCTAATTGTTTTCTCATTCAATAACCAACGCAACCTGTCATGAAATTCTGGGCAATAAATATTTTTTTTTTATGTCGTTTAAAATACTAATTAAAAGAGGAAAAAAAGAAAGTTAATGGAAACATTTTACTTATAGTCAACTGTTGCACAATCAATGTGTTTCGTTTTAAAGAATTCTTGCAATAAATTAAAAGTTGTGACTATTGCTCCCATTGATTAAGATCATTACGAAAGTACGTTAAGGTTCGTTTCCAATGTTAACAAATCCAAAAGCAATGACATTCAAAAACGTAGGTTGGATTTGCTAACTAAAGTAAATTGTTTTTTTTTTTATTTGTGCGCACTTTTATTAGCAGCAGATACACGTGCACAAATGCAAATGCGTTGGGTAAAATTGATTGATTGGTTAATGCAAAATCGTTAAAAAGAGAATTACAAACTAAGACAAACGGTGAAATCCTTACGGCAGTGCTGTTTGGGGAACTAATCTGCATTTTCTTTTTAAAAGTTTTCGTCTCACTTAAAGATTGCAAACAGCAAACAGAACAGAAAAGCATAAAATTACCCAAGACTTCGTGGCTACATTGCGAATTTGATTGTCCTCTAATCATTACCATCGTAATTGGATTCATTATTCATTCACATAAAAATGCACGTTTGCTAGAGGGCTTCTCTGATTAAGTGCCCGACTTGCACTCATTATTATCTCATTTAATTATAAATTATTTCTTCATCGTCTTCTTTACCTTAACTAGGTAATATAACACGATACTTGGTAAGTTCGTAGGGTGATGTACAGATGTACAATGAATAAGGTTCTTAGATGGTATCAAACTTAAAACAAAATGTGTCAAAACATTCCATCTATTAATTTGCAAGTTGCAGTTCGTTTAGTGAGGGTACAGATCCAAATCCTACGAACTTATTGCATGTTGCGTTATTTAAATGTTGCTAGCTGATGGCAAGCTTTTCCACCTTACCCTTTCACGAACAGATTTCTTTTCTATCGATTCATAATAACCGATTGCTTGCGTATATTTTCATGTCTTGTGTAATACTTGTATTCACCAGTGATGTTTTATTCTCATACAGATCCACCTTTAGTTACTCTACGTTTGGGCTCGACATTATCCCCGGACGATATTAAAGAAGGCGATGATGTGTATTTTGAATGTCATGTACAATCAAATCCTCAATGGCGGAAACTCTTATGGTTACATAATGTAAGTTTTTACATTTTATTTATGTTTTACGCTTTCGTTAAAAACAAGGAGAGTAATATATCATAGAAAAGCCGATTTATATATAAGCTCTACTAATGTTTTGTGTATGTTACGGTTCTACATACTTGTGTCTACAGTTTTTTATACTTTATACCACTTGCGGTAGTAGTGCGTATTGTGCGGATGTATGCTACATCCAGATGGATTTGGGAAGGACCCATAGCGCAGGTCTAAGCTTGCCCGTCCGCATGTCCGTCTGTCTGTCACTAGTGAAAATGGTTCGAATCGCACAAATTTTTCGCCTTTTTTTCAGAGTTCCTTGCATGAATGGATGAATGTAGGATGGTGCAGGGTGTTTACTGTGTTGCCGTCACCTACCATAGTGTTTGTATTTGCTGTATTATATTGCTCTTTAATGTACATAAGATTTCCAAATTTCTTTCTGTATATTTAAAAGAGAATTTTAAATGACCTGAAAATATAAAACACTGTTTAAGAAAGATAGCACTAGGTAGATACAAAATGCACTCATGCGTTATGAAAGTTTTTTTCAAATCAATTTGTATTTGCCAAAAAGATAGAAAAAGCCTATCAAGGTTGCTAAGTTAAATTTATAAGCGTCTGCTCACTCAATGCGTATGTAAGAGCGTCTTTGTAAGGAATGTTAACAGGTTTTGTTCTCTTGGCGACTAACTTTATGTTTGCTTATTTTGACGCATCGCATTTATTCTAATGTAGGTTTCGCAGAAATCGATGCTCAGTCGTATCACGTCTCCGTTCACACAACTTTGCTCAAAAAGCATTTCTTAAAAATCGGGTTTTAATATCGCCTTGTATTGTTGTACTGCAATTTTCTAATAACAGCTGATAAAGCACCATATCATGCTCGTTTTGGGAAGTATTTTTTGATGCACTTGCCATTGGTGTTTTTTTTTTAATTGCTTTGAAGCCGCTTTTTATATACAAAAAAAAAATAGTTTTTTTTCTGAGATGACGTTGCTAGGCGCGATATTAATAACCGCAATCCCTCCATGATTAAAATAACGGAATAACTTCAAAAAGGAAAAGTGATAATAAACAGAAAAACAAAAAGATAAAACAAAATTTAAAACCAGGTTTGCGACGACTTGAAAATGGTACAACAAAGCACAAAGAAATGATCTCAACTGTAACCTTTACATAGGCCCCTGTACATTTTTTAAAAAGCCAATTTGTTGTTTTTTAGAGGCATATAATAATCCCTTGAATAGTGAAGAATGACAAAAAGATATTTGTAGGCGTAGCAGAATTTTAAATGATCAAAAAAGTATGATTTTTGGATTACTTGGTATTTTTGGATATGTTCTATGGACAAGTGTTATTTTCTTTTGAAGTTTGCATAGTACGTTTAGAACGACATATTCTGCAGAAAGACATAGAACTTTCTCAAAAAGTTAATTTAAACCCACTCACTATATATGGTAAAAGCGTGTACTAAGTTTATGCGGACGTATGTAAATTGATATTGACCCATCTCTTGTTATAGTGATCGATTCAGAAGGTCATTCAGAAACTGATTCTGAATCGATATAAGCATGTCTGTCTGTTTATCCATTCCTCACTTTTGTTTTATCATATTCAACCTGCAATTTTTAAATAATTTAATGAAATTTGGACTTGCTTTGGCCCAAAGACGAACACTATTGAAAATAGTTCAGATCGGAACAATTTTTCAAACCTTTCCTATATAACACTACATTTTGAAAGATCGTTATATGTGTAGTAAAGTTGTGTAGGGTTTTTAATGGTATTCCATGTACGATTATACGGTTTCTACGTCTTCTTGAATGAAAAACTGTCTCTTTTGCCATCGTGTAAACAGAAAGTGATATATGTCGAAAAAATTTCATGTACGTCTATAGTTATAGGAATCTAGATTAAATGATTTTCGAGTCTTTTTGTTTTTTAAATTCATGTACTTTCGTTATCATAGGAATCTAGATTAAGCGATTTTTGCTTTTTTTTGGTTTTTTTGAATTAAAATTACAAAAATTGAAGTTAGTCGTAAACCCTTCCGCGCGGTTTAAAGGCTTCGTGGCCAATGAAATATCTATCAATAAGCTTCTTGGCTTCCTGAAAAGTCTATTAGCATCACCCGCTACCAACAGATTTTACGATTTTCTCACAATTCTGCTCTTTGCCAATGTGTAGCATTAGCGTTCATTCATTCATTATCATTCATAAAATGTGGAAAGTGGTTCGAATAGTGGAAACCAATTATTTTAATACATTTTAATGAAACCCATCCAAATTATTAACACTCATTCGCCTCGATAAACTTGAAAGCACATCATTTAGTAATTTTCATAAAAAGTGCTCACTTGTACATATGTATATAAATATTCATGTGTGTATATGCGTTTGTGTACATATAATAATATTTTGAGCATATAACAGGGTGACCAGACGATTGCGCAAAGAAGCAGCTCTTTGAGAAATGTGTTTGTTAAGCAATTCATCCAATATACAGGTTCTGAAGCCTGCTCAGTAAGGCTTTACATTTAATATTAACTTGAAAGAATTGCTCCAAATTGCATACATCCTGTCTTTACAATAATTGTCAAGTATTAGAGTTAGTTAGGACGAGAGCAAACTTTTTAGCAAAGAGAGAAAAGTAAATTTATTTCAGTTGTTTCGTTCAGTACTTGCGGCTTTTGTACGTGTCAGTGAAACGAAGACACACCGTGATATGTTTAACCGTATGTCAAAGCCCTAATATGCACTCGTTATTGGTCAATATTTTTAGTGATGCTCTCTATAAAAAAGTAAGCGAAATGAAGATGAATCTCCACTAACTAGCTGGCTACGGTCTGAGGAGCTAAAGTTTGAGAATATCGCGCAAGATAATAGAAAAAATATCTTAGTGGCACCAAAGAGTATTTTAAATGAAAGATCGCGTCTCGTAAGCGCTACAATTTGGGCTGCTTACATTCTAAGCGATTCACGTTTTATTTTAAAGTAATTTACAAAGTAGACAAAGCAAAAATAGCTGCGAAAACACTAATGCATATAAAAATATGCTTGAAAACTTAAGTCTTTACAAATTTTAGTCAAAATAAAATATTAAAGTTTTTATCATACATATATGTATTTATACATATATATAAATACATTTTAAGTATGCATATAAATGAATGTCTGAAAGTGTATGCATTTACGTCTTGTTTTTTTTCATATTTTTTATCATATTTTTTCTTTCATTTATTTTGTAAATAAATTTTTTAACTTTGTTAGGGTATTCACCTGGAGCATAACACATCAGCGCGCGTAATACGTTCTAATCAGAGTTTGGTGTTGCAAAAAATAACGAAACACTATGCAGGAAATTATGCATGCAGCGCCATAAATGATGAAGGAGAAACTGTCAGCAACCAACTGCCGTTACGTGTTAAATGTAAGTTTTTACATACGTATATACTTATATATATATACATATAAATACACATATATATATTATAATATATAAACAACTACATATGGCAGTCAGATATAATACATATAAATAGGTATATATTATATGCCAGTCAGATAGACATATATATATATATATACATGTTAATAAACATATATATATATGAAGGTGGAAATTTTATAAGCACTGCCAGCTAACATTTTTTGTAAAAGTAGCAGCATTTATTTTCTTCTTTATAATCTTCTACGTCTTTCGGCAAGATTTTTGTGTAGAAATTGTAAGAAATTTTATAAAAGGAAGTAACTAACAACAAGAACAACGAGAATAAGAACAAGAACACGAATATTTTATGTAAAGAATCCACTTAAGTCTAAGACACTTTCTTCCTATTTCGATTCTATTTCAAGCAACAGTAGTATCATCAAGAAAAATGAAGTTTAAATATAAGAAATTTCATCGTAAATATATATAGAAAATCTTAGCATTAATCAAGAGTTTCGTTCTCTGACTAATAATGAAAATTTCTGTATACAAAGAAGAAGAAAATCAGAATTGCTGTTGAAAAACATCAAGGACAGCTGCAAATATATTAAATATTTATAACATTAGAGAGCAAAAATTATACTTTCGTGAGTTTATTGCTTAGAATACTGATGCGTTTGAACTGCGAATGATTGCAATTTGAAGTAAAGTTAAATTCTTGTTCGCATTCCACCGAACAGAAAAAATTGTTGTAATTTCTATCACCTTGTCGTTACTGCGTCCTATCTCTTATGTGTTATTTAGAATATTTTGTAACAAATCTCTTTTTAGTAAACTTTGTTTTTGTTATCTGCACAAACGTAGTAACGTTGTTGATCTCAAACAAGTATTTTAATTTCAACTAATCCACTATTTGGAGTTCAAAGTGAAGTGATTTTCCATTATAAATTTTTCACTTTAATAAAAAATAGTTACAAATCTGTCTCCTCTCTCATGTAAAAAAATGATCGAAAAATATTTGGGAATATTTATCTTGAAGTTGAAACATATAATAGAAAAAAAAAAGTGAAAAACATGGATTTAGACGGTAGACGGGTAGAAGAGTTGAAGATAAAATGAGATAATCGAAAATTCATCAATAGTAGAACAAGTAGAAAGAAATAAAGGGTTAAAAAACAGGTGATTAGTTATAGAAGAAGAAAATATTTCTAAATAAGGTTAGCAAACTTTATTACGTCAAAATAAAAAAGGAAACTTGCTGTTTATTTTCACCGTTTGTTTGTGTTGAAACGATAAAAGTTTTTATTGTGACTTACCAGAAAAATCTAAATAATATTGTTTAGGATGTATGCATGAGCACTTGTTCAGATGACGGGATGAATTGGCTCGTAGGAAGCTAGGCTTAAAAAATTCAGTGCTATAAAAGCAACCTAAATTAATTGGAGAGAGTTTTTATTGTTATTAAGAGTGGATAATATTATCTATCAGTTAATCAGAAAAAACCTTGCGCATAATCAGAAAGAAGCAGGTGACATGTGTTCACGATTGGCTTCAACGCCCGACACCTGTCGGAATGTGACAGACTTCAAGGCAAAGCTAAAACAGAAATGATCAAATGACGAAGAAACAAGAACGACATAATTCTTATATGAACAAATACGAGAGACAAACAGAAAGAGAAAGAAAGAGAGGGGTACGCTTACAGCCGGTGTAGAGCGAGTTGGGATTGAACCCGTAAGTCATTGCAAACCTTTCAAAATTTCAGTCCAAGACTCAAAGCTAACTTAGACACAGCGTAGGCGAAGCGGGTGTATGAAGGATAGAATTTAAAAATGTGTTAAATGTGTTTGACTAAATACCTTGTTACAAATGAATTCGCCATTAGGTCTACATATATAACGAGTGACTTTTTCCCGAGCCAGCAGCACAGTTTTTGTGTATGGATTATTAAAACCCAAAAGTGAATTAAATTATATTCAATCTTGATAATGGATTCTGGTTACGATATAAAAACTGAGAAGTCTTGCCTATATTTTCTTTCATACACCTTGACTTTTCTATAAAGAATCGACCTTAGTGTAGAATATGATATATCTCCGAGTTCATTGGATAATGTGTACATGTGACGGGACAAGCTGCAGGCATGAAGCAAAAGAATATAAATAATTGAAAAAACCGTGCAATGCATAAAACCTTAAAATATGATTTGAATGATAAAAATTATTTCAACGACTTGTACCCAACAAGAACGATAGCAATGTTATTTAAGATGAGAGAGGAACTCTTACACCTGGCACTGCTATAAAATGTACCCTTCGTAACCATCAAGCAGTTGAAGGTTGTTCCCTGCCAGTTTATAACTTTAAGGGAATAATAACTGATCCATTTTGGAAAATGTGCTCTCGACGAGAGTAATTTAAGAACTGCTTTAAGTGGCGAAGAGTGGATACTAGTGGCTTGTTATAAACAAAAGCCATTGAAATGTGGAAATATAATAATTAATGAATGTGCGTATACAACCTATTTAATAATACATACTTATATGATGGTTTTAACTCTTTACACAAATGTGCGTGCTTGTGTTTGCCTGAATATGACTTACGGCATTGGTTATATTCATTTATGCAATTATGCAAGTTTTTCCTCAATACACGACTACTAAGTAGTAACCAGTACATAGCTCCCGGGAAAATGTTATGTATATATGTATAGAGCTATGCGATAAGTAAATTTAAGAAAGTTCCACATTAAAGAGGTAAAGTAAAGTTTGTATAATTTTATGCACTTTTGTTCTTTTTATTATACTCTATATCTCTTTATTGAAAGAATGGTTTGTAGTTAATCCTCAACTGTTATAGATGTAAAAAATGTTTTTAACGAACTAGAAGGCAAGAAGAACAGTAGTTAAGGATCTCTTTTTTGTTCACGGCGCCAAAAAATCAAGAAAAATATCCTATTTTATCAAAATATAATCGGTGATGAAGACAAAGTAACGAAAAACAAAAAAAAGAAAAGATCTCTGACTGAATATAATTCGTTTTTTTACGAAGGACAAAAAAAACTCCTTTTTTAATATAGTAGTGGCTAAAGTGAATAAAAAGACACAGTTGCCAGAATCAGATGTCACATGTCTGCTTTAATATATGTTTCCATCCGGCTACAAGCGGGCAGAAATCGTTGATATATACAGTGATACATATCCAAAAGATAACTCCTGTGTAAATATATATCTAAGCAAAGATGGATATTGGAGGATAAAAGGACCGCACAACCAAAATAAGCGGTCTTTTAATATTTTCTCATTTAAAGTAGAATCAGAAGAAAAATTAAAAATATAAAGATCGCGGTTCTTTCTTTCAACCCAGATATTTTTTAAAAAAAAAAATAGTTAAAGTTAAAGTCACTGACGTTAATTTCAATTCAATGATTTAGACAACAAATGATTAAAAGGAATTCTCAGCGTAACCGCATTCTTTGATGAGTTGCTTGGCAAAGAAAGTGAAATTCTTTACAAATAAATAGAAGACCAAACTTCTGCGCCATGATAGTCTTATATAGACTTGTTGTGTGTAATTCATTACTATGTCATATGGATTCTCATAAGAACAGTACCGAGAGTAGGAGTGCATTGAAAGATGCGTGTAAAAGGAAAAATTTTTTTATTTTTGTACTGCCGTCATTGATATTGATAGTGATTGGATTTAAGTTATTTTCTTATAAAAATTGTTCTGAAATGTAGACATATAATGTAGGGCGAGCGTGCTGGGTATATGAAAGAAGAGTCTTTGATATGCCGCATCAGCACACATTTACATTTTTGTAAGACGTGTGTTTCTAAAAGATTCAGACACATTTATAAATATTGGCGTTTCTTTAAGCCACACAAGTAAAGAAAAAAAACCAAACACTAGAATGTGTGCATTAGATTTTAACTTCAAAGCTGCAACTTACAATAACATGCCTTCTTTTTTTTTTTTTTGTATTTTGCTATTATATTTGCTTTCAAGTTGGCTTAGTTTTACGGGCAATAATCTATGTTAGTCAGAATATTTGATATGTGTTATTTAAATTTTTGTGCAAAGCTGCACATTCATCTTAAGTTTTTCCATTCGATGCCTTTTGTATCTTTGCGAATTTGCTAACAAATATTTTTTCTTCAATCTGGGTTTTTGGTGAACTCTTCTTCTAGTTTTTTCCTTTACACACACTCTCTGCCATTATTTATAATATGAATGAATAAACGTATATATAAATATATATAAAATGCTTTCTATTTAAGAGGAAAAAGAATAATGATTTATTACTAGTCCTAGTTCTATCATTTTTCGGATGTGTGAGAGGTGTTGGAACGGAAAAAAAGAGAAGAAAAACTAGAAAGCTTAGAAACAAAAGCAGCATATATAATATGATACATCAAGTTTCAACCATATGCGCCTTACATGTCATTGACTTTGCTCTTGTGCTAGTGTCTCTTCTAACTTCCATTTGCTTCCATGTGCTGCAATGTGATGCAATGTACATTATGAGAACCGTACGGAGAGAAATACATTTCTTTCTAGATGGCTTTCAAGTTAAATATGTGCTGCACAGGCTTGCCAACGCACACTTGCATAAATGCTTATACTTTGCTTCCTATTTTTGTTTTTTTTTTTACTTATTTATTGTTATTGTTGTCTTCAAGTGTTAACTGTCTCAACAGTTTGTTTGCTGTTATGCTTTGTAATTTGTCAAAGTCACATGATACGTATACGTTTTTTTTACTGCACACACAGACATAATCAAGATTTTATATAAATTATTTTGTATGCCACTGTGTTAAAAATTTTCAATTTTAAATTGCATAGTGTCATGTACAACAGGATGTGTACATGATTGTTCATAATCAAAACTTTACACTTGTAGGGCAAAAGTATTTTTTCCTCTTTTTTCTTTTTTCTTTTTTGTATTCGCATTGCAAAGGATTTTAGCATATTACGTGCATGATAGTAGAATCAGTAATATGTTATACATTCGATCTGAATAAGTTTCCATCATGTGGCAAAGAGTTTCCGTACAACTTCCTGTTGAACAAACAGCTATTGGAAATTTTATACGGTAGGTTGAGTGAAGGTAGCGACAATAATGCCTGTTGCTTATAGAATTTGAATTTTACTTTTACTTCATGTTAAAATTTGCTAACTTTCGCTTCCTGTTTTACTGTAAATACGTCTATTACTGACGCCGATGGCTAAGTCATAATACATCGTTTATTGCATATGCAAAAACTAGAATCGTTAGCTAATACTAAAGTTGAAACATTCAATTTGATATATCATTCAAAGCTTATGTGTAAATTTCAAGGCGATTAAAAGAAGCTTGAAGGACTTAAATGGATCCGTTCGTGGTAACAGATAACTCCAGAAAGCTCTGCAATAAATGACGAAAGAAAACAAGTCTTCAATAAAATCAGTTTATCATCAATTCAGAAAGTCGTACTCGGCCCCGGAAGTAAAGTAACTTTAATTTTGGTTTTTGTTGCTCACAGGATTGTATGTCGGTGTTCTGTTAACAAAAAACTATTATAACAATAATTATTATTATGATTGAATTATATAGAAATATAAAAAAATATAAAGTGAAACTAAAATAATAATAATAATAATTTGTTAATAATGAAAAAGTAATTTTGACCTCCGCGCAGGGTCCAAAACTATTTTTCAAAAAATTTTGTTTGGCTTAAACCGAATCTTCTACATCCACACCATCCTTCTGTTAAAGACTAGAAAAAAAATTAATTTCCACACTCTCTTCCATTGAGAAGGCGTAATAATACTTTTTCAGTTTTGTAAGGCACAGTAGTATCATCCCTCGAATGTAGGGAGCTTTGTATATATTGGAAAAACCATATTTTTCTCGTTTTAAAAAGCAGAGATGTTCTATTTTGTACTATAGGCGAGTGTTCTAACCGATTAAGACTACTTTCAACACCAACCTGTGTAAAACAATTTCAAACGTTTCCGCCCAATTTAAAGTCAAAGTCTTATTTTTACGACCAGAAGAATGTTTACTACGCACATGAGATAGACGGACAAGCCGACATGCTTAGGCTCAGAATTAATTACTCATTACGTAAGTATATATAACTTATAGGATCTTCATCCTTTGGTGGCGGGTGTTAGAAAATTTCCTCTTTCTTGAGAGCTCTTATAGTGCGTCTCCTTTATAGATTGGATCCAAAAAAAATCATTGCTAGTCCAGTCAGTACTATATGGCGGGATGATTCATAAATTTTCCTTTTGAAAAATTTTGTGTTTGCGTCTTGGGTGGTAAGTATACAAATAAGGTAAAAATTAGAAAGACACGAGATATTGTTGAACCACCGCGTGCTTTCTTTTGCTTAAGAATATGCTTCTGGTGAACACATTCATCCAGCCCAAGATTCTTCTCGTGATTATACAACATTACGTGGAATAAATTGTCCGCATGTGTATTCCGAGGATTTTGCAGAAGTAAAATAATAGTTCTTTTAAACCGATATATATGTGAAGTCGGACTGTGGTAAGAAACAGCTGTGTCATACATGTGTGACGGTTAATAGCGAACGAGTTAAGGCAAAATAGATGAAGCAACATGTAGCCTTTTTATAAATATCCATAAGTAAAGCTCTTCTTCTCGCTCAAGAGAACTGAGCCCGATTAGCAAAAGTGGATTTCGTTTCAAATACGAATTCAACCTCCATTGTCATTGTAATTCAAGGCACATTAATAACACATAAGAGTACTTATTGAATTAGAAATATTAGGTACTTGCAAAGGCTTACTATTTATTGTTGTATTTCTTTTTTGCACTTTTCTTTTCTAGACACACCAATTTGCAAACATTTAGATCGTGTCATCTTAATTGGTGCCTCAAAGGATGAAACTGTCGAAGTTGCGTGCGAAATTCAAGCGGATCCACCACCCAGGTGTGTTTCATTTATATTGTATATGTACCATGTACAAGATGTGTAATACAAATTGTTAGCAACTACAACATATACATTTTCCTATCGAGGCATAAGCAAATAATATAACAAACGTACCGTATGACATATGAAAACTGTAATAGTTCACCTGAGAAATGAGCAGTTAATAATATGCAAAAGAAAGGGCAGAGGAGGCTGCATTTCTAGCGACTTATTTAGACCGAGGCAGCCTTATGAACATAGCATACGTTTGTAGCTACGTTAACTGTGCGGTTGAGAATGCTCGTTTCATTTCCTGTTGAAGGAAACTTTTGATTAATGTTGTGTAAGATTTCCAAGTCAAGGAAGCGCATCTAACAAGCGGAGGATGTATAGGAAGGTGTAAAACGAACCTAAGTTTATGTGCGGTTGAAATAATAACGCAAGATTTTTTGGAAGAAATGTTGAATTAAAAGAGGGAAATATATTTTTTATTCCTTTAAGATGCTAAAGCAGAATGAAAGAATTTTAATTGAAATTTTAAGTCCTTTTAATTTGAAATACACATCTTTAACTCAATTTCGTTTTAAATTTATTTTAAAATGATTAGAAATGATTAAGAAAAAATTTCCCTACATTTAATAGAACATATACGTCTTTAGGATGGGTTTTCAAAAATATATGTCCATATATGTAGACGCATTGATGTTATATATAAAGGAAGTCGAAACATAGTCCGGAGTCTCCAATGGTACGGAGAGCCATTCCTGTATCCAATGTAAGTCATTCCGTTCTCAGTGAAAGCTACACATATTGGGACCATTTCCATCACGAAACAGAAATTATTGAAATTTTATGGAGACTTTTACATAAAATTCCTGATCTCGTCAAAATTGTGAAGTTCCGTTGCTCGTCTCCATTTTTGCAATTGTGGAGATTCTATAAATGTCCAATTGTCTCGTGCGGTCAGACTGTCTATTTTGGTAGAAGTAGATATATGTCATATACACGTGTCTCGAAAACTAGACCAGGTAGAGGAGAAGTGACTATCGACATTTGAAGGTTTTTCATATAAAAAAATTGGCTTTTGTGGCAGCCGTAGTGTTAAGAAGCCTTTAGAAAATACAATTATACCTTGCACCAGTTGCTCTACAAGGGTAGATTATGCTTTTGCAGAGCATGCAATAGCCAGCAGCCCATGAGATGAATCCGACTTTTATTATACGAATCGATCCAGAACAACATTCTGATTTCTCTGACTCTGTTTGTTGTGTTGAACCTGCAGCCAACAATATTTGAGAACAGGGACGCTATCGAAAATGGTTTGGATCGACCACACTTCATATAACTCTTTCTTTTAAAGAGATAGGGTGGTGTATGGTATTCAATCGGCCGTGGCCCACTATAGTGTTTTGCTTGCTTTAGATCTCGTAGATTTCGCAACATTTTTAGATAACGGATAGAACTTTAAATATAAGTCTGAAAAGTCTATATTCTTGTACAATTTCAACAGATCAAATTTAAGAAATTTTAAAGAACCTAAAACATTAATATTTCTCGACACCCTATCTCCAATCCAAATATATCCACTATTTCAAAAAGCTGTTTGGATGACGTCCAGCCAAATCTTCATATAAATAGGAATAGGAATAAGTGGAACATTTTGTTACGTAACTAATAATGGTCCTATTGAGAATCCTATAGAGATCAGATGTGTAAAATTTCATTTTTGCATCGCAGTTTCTTCATCCTGCGTAATAATAACGATAACAGACAAAGGCATGAAAATCTCTGTTCGTGTCCATCTAGAGTTGCCTGATTGTTAGTATGTCTTCATCCTTTGACAGCAGAACAATAATCTGCTCATTAAAGACTTTGCTTTTTAAACACAAGTTTCTACTATTTTTTAGCATTCGTTCCAATCTAATGAAAATCGCTTTATCCTAACTAGTACTATGTAAGTTACAGGCAACAGATTCTAAAAGTTTGCAGTCAGTCGGTAAACGCATAACACTTAATGATTGGCCCTATATGCATATTATAATACGGTTGCTAATCGCCCTATATCTTCCCCCCTATCTCCCTATATCTCTGTGACCGATACCGTGTTGCATAAAAAATAAAGGAAAAACAAACCACGTTTTCATTTTTAAATTATGTTTACCATAATAACTACAAGACAAATTGCTCGGTTGATTATTATTAGTTATCCTCCATAGCGCTCTTAAAATTATAATAATTCTGATTGTCGAGTAATTGGCATTTTTAATGAGACTCATAGGACGCCAATGCTCTATAAATAATAAGTTAAGCACTTCTTTTTTCATAGGCAGTAAATTAAAGATTACATGAAATTATTTGTAAAATGGTGTGGAAAGGACTCTTTAAATGCTAAAACACGTCGGACAAGCTAGCTTTTTCGGCAATGTGTAATGAATGCTTGAAAATTTGTGGTATATTTACCGAACCGAAGGTAGCACATTACAGTTTTCTTTCCTTCATATACATGCACTTCTCCTGTGTAAACTTGTTCAAGAGTTTTATTTATATTGCTGCACATATTACATGTGAGTGTGTTTATGCTGTATGCTGTTGTTATGTTGAAGTATTTTCTTTCAATTTTATTTCGTGTTCTTTTCCTAATACTTCCGAATTTTATTTAATATTTACTTAAAGAACATTTCGTTGGAAGTTCAATAACTCTGGTGAAACCTTAGATGTGGGCAGCGAACGTTTTAGTGTAAACGGTAGTCGTAGTATTTTGAAATATACGCCGGTAACAGATCAAGTAAGTTGTCAGTGCAAAATGACAAAAGTGCAAAACAAATGAAAATTTCAATTATATTTTACTCACACGCAGGACTATGGCACGTTATCGTGTTGGGCGTCAAATGAAGTGGGAACGCAAAATCAACCGTGTCTCTTTCAAGTAGTTCTAGCAGGTAAATGTCAATAAATGAGAATTTATAACTCCAACGTTAATGTTAACGTGTGTGTTTGCATATATATACGGTATCTGTGGGAAATCATTGTTATACGTTGAACGACGTTGAAAAGCCTTTTGGGATTTTAAGCATATTTGAACGTTGTTGTACTCGAACATCGAAAAGTCAATACACTTATTAAAGACATTTGTCAGCAACACTTGTTTGTTTAATCAACTAAATATTTCATTCTATTTACTTTTGTTCTTCCCTTTCTTTTGCTGCATATATATATATATATAATGTTTTGTCTCCTCTTTCTTTTTCTGTTGTCTTTTTTTGTCTTTTTTCGCTTCGTTGCTCTGCGTTGAATGCGTTGAATCTTATGACACTGTGACGATATAACGAAATATGCGTATACGTGCTTTAACGTTTAACATGAAACTATAATTACTGGAATGATGCTTATGGTATGGCGTGGTGTGTGAATGCCTTAAAATGTTTGCTTTGGAATCTCATCTATTGCCACCTGGACTCTCCGTATACCGGTGCCTCGTCATTATTTCGCATTGTACGTTTTCTTGCATTTGTGCGCCTACATGTATGCGTATAGCTTTACCAAATGCCGTTAGTAATTGCACAATCTTCAATCGTACGGAGTTAAGTGTTGATATACAATGCATACCAGGCTATGATGGCGGTCTACCGCAAATATTTGTTTTAGAAATGTTTTCAACTCGCTCTGGCATCACCAGGTAAATAACCACTCTAATGAAGAGATAACAATAGCAAGTACATAAACGCACTTATATAGAAATGAATGCTTCACTTGCCGCATCGATTAACTCTACCTTCTGAACTCGTCTTCCAAATTTGAATATCGAAGCTGTATTGCAGATATTGAGCACAAGTTTCACCTAATAACAAGTATTCACGCACGCTCAACTTTTAGTTGAAATTTTTTCACCTATTGAATAATAAATTTCAGAAACCAACGCATATCGTAGCTTAAGTCGTCATAAAAATTTAATTAAAACTCTTTTTAATAACGCAATTAAAAGTTCACCATAAATAAAAATGTACAGCGTGAAAAAATGTTAGTAAACAATTTTATCACTTTTCCCTTCGTGTATGTAATTAATCGATTTGGTAAGCGAGGCATTCACATATCGGCGGTTGCGTCACTTTGATTTAAGTTTTTACGCATATTTAGCCTGCGGTTAATCAGCAAATATTGTGAGCAAGGAGAACAAAGAAGCCGAGCGAAGTTAAAAATTTCGTTTGCACGTTTCATTCGCATGCATGCGTGGCATATATTCAAAATTCTCTATATCTACAGTTTGCTTATGTAAATACGTGATTTGCCGACTCTACGACTGCTGACATTATCTAGATCTAGTCCTTCAAGCTTTTTAAATTTTCCAAAAGAAGAATTTTAACTGCTTAGTGTTGAGTACAGAAAACGAGGTCAATAAATTATCGATTAAATATTTTGAGTAAATCCCAGTTTTAATAAAATTATAGATGAATTTAAGCGCGAGTCCGACTAGATTAGTTTAGTGTTATGCTTAACTCAAGCCTTTAAGCACGGTATCCAATTGACGTTGATTGCCTTTAGCAATTCTCGGAACATCAACCTGACTCTCACCTTCCAATCTATTGTCGCGCATCGTATGATGATTGGGTTTTTTTCAATTCCCTCACTTACCAATACTGAAGTTTGCCAAGTTGTCCACAGATTTTCCAATTATTGTTTTGGCCTTAGGTGTAAAAACGTAATAAAATCAGTATCCCTATGGAGTTAGTCAATATCAATATGGAGTTAGTCACCACGATTTTGAATTAACGATTGCGTACAGAAAAACAGAAAGAGGATGTTGACGTCGCTGGCTGCGGGATATTGTTGTAAAAGTATTGTCCAGAGTTCGAATGAGAAAGAAAAAGTAAAAAAATTGTCGAAGTTGCCTTAAACTACGTTTTGAAAAATCATGTTTCATAATAAGAAAAACGAAACTTACATTTCGCACTACGCGCGTTGCGAAGTGCCACAGACAGGTTAAAATGTCCCCAAGGAGCGTAAATTATAGACCTAGTAAACTAACATAAACCAAACATTTAAGCAAGGTATAGACGCAATCTTGCTGGATATTTTTAGTTGGAGGAATCGGAAAGATTTTATGTAACGCTAGCCAAACGCAGAAATTCATTACAACCAACTTAAGAAACTATTGCAGTAATCTTCTAGAAGCTTATCTAAAATTGGTAGTTCTATGTGCTTTGGGATAATGAACGTATGTCCCAGATGTTCATGAACCTGTTTTAGTTAAACTTGCCTAATTTCTTTTTATGTTTGACTAGTGAAGTTTAAGCGAAGGAAAAACGACTTGAAAACATGGTGGCTTTCTACAACAGTGGTGTTGTTTTTATGCTAAAAGTAATTACATTTTTTATTAGGAACTTATTCGCTCTTCTTCGACGATTCGACGTCATTCCGCTTCCTTTCAAAATGTCATTTCATTTATCTAAAATTTTTTGTTGTTGATGACGAAGGTACAGCGTTGTTATTATTCATCAAATAAATAAAAGAGGACGTGAATATTGTGCAGCGTAATTTGAATTTTTAAAGAAATATTTATGTACCATCGGTCGTGGACGATGATATCTGCTTCTTCAAAAGACACGATACCATAAAATCATTTCTTGTTTGAAGTGAAGAAGGTTTGCGGGAAATGAAGAAAACTTTCTTAATAACACAAGATATATACCTCGACAGACCGTAATCAAAATGAAATAATAATAAAAAAATTTTATTGCGAAATATTGTGCTTGGGTTAAGGAATGTAACATAAATTTGCTTTAAACAAGAAAGCAATTCCATTAAAAGTAATGACGCTTTCCTTTGAAAAATACCGCAATCAAGTATGTGTATCGAGTACGCAAAAACATGGAGATGTGTTTGATATGCTATGCTTTGCCAAAATATCTGGTTAGCAGCAGTACTTTGACCTAACGTAAGTTATGGGGTTGAACGAAGAGACGAAGTGGTGAATACCAAATTGTGTATGTGATCCGGGGTTACATGCATAAGTAATAACACAGATGCAAAAATTTTGATATCAAATATTAAAATATTTCAAGTCTTATAGTTAGTTATTAACGTAGAAATCTTTACTTTACGATTTAGCAAAAAAAAAAAAAAATTTAAGGAAAACTAATATTTCTTATGCATAAACGTTTAATATTTTCTTTTCCATAGATTTAATATAACGAACACAGAGGAGCCTCAATTCTCTTTGGAAAATTTAGATACATTAACTTCAATAATGACTCAAGAAAATAATTCATTAAAATTGCGGATTTATGCCTTTAATCAAAAAGGGCGTAGTGCATCCTACTCACTGCCTGATTTCAGTATTGGTTCGACGGCATTTCGTACGGGTAAGTTTCGGAAATATTTATCGATGAAATGAAAATCTGCACTTCACACTACAAGTAAAAGTAAACACGTTTTAAAGTGCTCTCGTTTGCAAGCAATCTAAGCTTTGCATTCGCAACTTTTTTTTTGCTGTTTCTTTTGCTAAGTTTATTTGCTTCAGCGTACGCATTGACAGCAGGAGGTATGATTGAGTAATCACTCAAGATAGATTAAACAAACACTTTCTACTGTCTATCTCTGTCATTCGAGTCGGTGTGAACTTGATTTTTCCCTTTCCTACTTTGCAAATGTTGAGCAAATATCAAAAGTTTTCTTTTTTCCTTCTCCCTCACCACTCATCATTCCTCCTTCAGACATTTTCGGCTGTCACTTTGTTGTATTATCAATTCATATAAAGAAACTGTTGCCATTAAAATGACATTTTGGTGAAAAGTAAGCCATTAGGTAAATAAAATTGATTTTCAATGTTTCAATACACACATTGTCAACAGTTAATGGATAAGTTTGTGGTAGATTTGACTATGTTGAGGTTGTCATTCCGAATTTGATGAGGTGACATATTCGCAAAGAGATGTGCTTTTTTTAAATCAAATATTTAGTGAATTTTTTTTGCATAGAAATTTCAAACAAAAATATAATACACGAATATATATATATATATATATATATATATTGAAGTGGTTTGGTGTAGTGAAAGAAAGATGCTTATGGTAAGATTGTTTGGTTTAAAGAAGCGAGGAATCTACCTTAGAGTTAATGGCAATGAATCTAGGGGCTATTATTTACTAACTAACTAAACCTATCAGAATTTTCCAATTTTTCGTAGACAGCCTTTGCATAGACGTGGCGACCTTTTATTAGCCTTTTACCCAAGCTTGTCTGTCCGCCTGTTGCTTTGATCCAATGTCCATGGATCCAATTAGTCATAGGAAATTTAGACTCCAGGGAGATTGCTAGGGGTGCTTAAGAGAAACAAACCATTATATGCAATTTGTAGTTTATGTGGAAAACAAGTGAAAAGCAAATCTTTAACAGGTAAAGTAGCTTTGGTAAATTTGGAAGACATCAGTTGACGTTTTGGGCGTCCTCTACTATAAGGCCTTTTTATGAAAGCACGCCAGTACATGAAAATAGTATATCATTACGGAAGCGAATGAATAATTGTGATGTAGAGAGATAGACGATGAGGCTTGTAGTGGTTTTTAGTCCATTATAACGAAAATAGATAAAGGATAATAACATCTTCATGTATTTTAAATCCCTCTCCATAGAAGAGCTCTCATGAAGAGTAACGCCTTTGCAGAGTTTTTTGTTTTTCATTACAAAAGTAAATGGAAACTTAAAGAAGCAAGAAAAAAATTATATTAAGTCAAGATATTATAAGATACTTAATAGTCGATCCTCTTCGGTTACAATGTTCTTGTTTACGTTCCTAAATGTTCACAAGTGATTTCCAAACGAACAACTTTTGTCTTTCTTAACTATTTTCATTAAATTTAAAAGTAAACTTTAAAGTAAACTTATATGAGAAAAAAATAGTTCAGAGCACATGCATCGTAGCGGTTTTTATCATCGTCGTCAGCAGTATAATACCAGTTTAAAAAGTAATTTGTTAATAATTGTTGTTGTGAACTATTTTTCTTTGCAATGAATCTTTGTCTTCATTCAATTTTCTCGTTGATATTGAAATACGCTGCCATTTGTTTGTAATTATTTTCTTTTTTATTGCTGCCCTAAACGTGTTTATGTCAACGTTGCTGCCTTCAAAATAATATTCGTTGTTGGATTTTTTGGCGCTGTGTGGTTGGCTATTGTCAACACTATGTGTGTGTGTTGGGGTTGTCTATAATTCCCAAACCTTTTTTCTTTGTTGCAACGAAATGGATTAAAATTCTCGCATAACAACAACAACAACAACAACAACAACAACAACAATGAAAAATCACGTTGATATGTAAACGTTGAGATACCTTCATGATTTATGATGGTTTTCATTGATTGTGATGTCCACACCTATATGCATGAACCTCTACGTGCAATAATGTATGGCAAACTAATACTTTCATACAAAAAAACAACAAAAAAAAAAACAAATTATATTTCAACAATAAAACCACATCATGTCAAACTACTACTACTGCTATTTGCATGTTGATGTCGGTGACACGACGGTGCTGGTGCTGGCATTGGTAATGGCGATGGTGGCGATGGCGGTGATGATGGCGGTGATGGCGGTGATAATCATATCATTCATTCGCTCTCATTACAAATGTAAAGCAGACGATGACGTTTCATTGACATTATCCCCCGTCATTGTCGGGAGTGTTTTAACAATTGTAATTATTAGTTTGGCCGTCGCTCTAAAGATATTCATGATGACATTTTTACACAATTTGCGACGCAATCGTCAACATGGCACCAAAGCCACCGCTACAGCAGTAGTGACACAAACTGGTGATGTTTACAAGGTTAGATTTGCCACATCATCTAATTGCTACGTTAATATTTTCTTCCTCTTTTTTTTTCTGTAATATCTTTGTTCTATTTTTGCAATTTTTCTCATTTTTGGAATACGCAATCATTAGGGTGGTGTTGGTATTGAAAAACCAAGATGGCAACATACTGATATTAAATCAAAGTCATCAGAAGACTTAGTCGAAGATGAACGGGATCCTGATGTTATACCATCACAATATGGTAAGCTCTTTTAATTTGTTTGCTATACTCTAACACACAACACCGTATACATTTTATGTGGCCTTGCATACCGAATGGTTATTAATTAAAAACCTTTTGAACACTTTTCAAAACTAACAGATGGCATTAAAATAAGTAAGAAAACAAAAGAAAGAAATCGAGAAACAAACTCTCCCAGAACGAGAAAGAGAGAGGATGTTCGAGTATTTTGTATAGCATTCATTGAATCGTCTCGAATAGTTTATTGGTTTTGTTTTTCCAGTTCGCTTTGTAGCTTAATGATTGGAAACAATTTTTTTTGTTAATACAAATAAAAATATAAGAGGGACACCGAAACAATATTCTTGAACGCCAGCATCTAATGTATCACTTCATAAGTTCGTAGGCATGATTTTTAAATAGCAGAAACTTTCCAACGGTGTAGGTCAAAATTTCATTCCTGCTATTAGTTTACAACCTAATGTTGTTTTGGTGAAGCCACACACGAATGTCAGATTTTTCCATTGCTTTACAAGAACAAAAGGGGCTTTACGAGACTAACTGTACCTACGGATTCTTTACTTGATTGTGAAGACAGTGGCAACATCTGTTATCTTACAAAATTATTGAGGGATGTGTTATGTACTGGTGGTAGCATACGATCTACAGAAGTTTCTTAAAATCTTTACTGTTTGTGTACAAAGAGCAATGAAATCTTTCCCTTAGTACACGAACAGAGCCCCTTCTGGAAATCTTAGTACATTTTATTTTACTTTACATATCGAGGATAAATTATAATAATTGAAAGAGGAGGGCATTCACAATTTATGTCCCGCCCTTTTTAATGAACGCAAGACTCAAGATCAATTTCTATTTATTTGTCCACTCCAGGCCACAATATGTGACACCGTGGTCCACAATAAATATCTCTCTAAAAGTACAAGCTAATGTATTTATTGAGCTGTCAGAAAGGTTCAAGCAAGCGTCTAGAAAATACAAATTAAAATTCCTCTCAGTATTTCATGCGGATTTGGAAAATGTCCGTTCTTTGCATATCCAAGTGTTGTAAGCGAAACCGCAAAAGTTTACAAATGCTTCATATCATAGGTTTAAAAAATCAATAATGTCAACTTTGTCCATTGAAATTCAAATCCTGCACACAAATATGTAGAGCGAGGAAAACAAAAAACTAATTCAATTTCCTTGTTTAAAACAATCCAAATAAATTTTTTTTAATTCAAACATTCTAAGCCATAAAAAAAAAAACCAATTCTCTAAAAAATAATAGCGTTAATATATTTGTATATAACCCATAAAACGCAGAGTTACCGGTCAAATTTTACATGTTCGGGCGCATATGAGAAAAACCAATTCAAAAGCTTTGGCATTTTAGTGTTGTCTACAATAGTGAGGAGTAGAAGACACAAAAATTGAATAAATTCTCATCAGCCATCACTGTCATTGTCATTGTTGTTGCAATGATCATCAAACCACGTTTTCATTCTCATACTATTTATTGCTTATCTGTCTCTCCTACTATTGTCTTGTTTTGTTATTTCGTATGTAGTTGGTTCAGTGGGTAGCGACGGTTCAACATCTAGTTCAGCTAGTGTCAGTATTGGTGGCGCTAGCTCTGGCGGAGGCAGCGGAGGTGTCGGTGTTACTAATAACATTTCGAATGGCGCTACCAATGGCAGTGTTAACCATCATTTTTCAACAACATCAAAATGGTCACCCAGTTCGAATGTGAGTATAATTGAAAAAATATCGCATGAATTTTTATTTCGTTATTTGTTTGTATGTGTTTTTCAATGTGAAATCCAGTACTTGAAGTGTCAGTAAAGAGTGATTTTTAATTTGTGAGTTAGGTGTAATATAACATGCAAACAGGCGACATCTACAACTGACTTTCGAGACATACGATAGGTGTTAATGAAATGAATGAATGCCTTGGTAAGAGGGGGGATGTAAACAAAGATGAAATTTATCTTTGTCAAAAGAGATGGAGAGAAGACCATTTTTAACACATATACACATGTTATATAAAAGTTATATAATTACAACTGAGTGCAACCGAAAGATGCAGAAAAAGCAATCGCATTAAGTATAAATATATATGTAGATGATCCGTCACGAACGTAAAATCGCATATAATTGATATTAAAGAAATAGGAAATTCTTTAAATTTGCACGATTATTAGTTTCATGTGAATATGAAATCGGAATTTGATCGTAGATGAACCTAATACTGCGTGTAGGGGACATAAAGGACCTTGGCTGCGGGTTTCTTTTTAATAGCTTGGACATCTCGCAACAATAAGCTAACACACGTTGCAATGGAAAAATACTTTTTCCTAACGGCGCAAATGTAAAGTTTTTGCTAAACAAAGAACATTCATTCTGTGGGCCGACCGATACGAACACAAGTCTGTTTCTCATTGCATCCTAATATGGAATTAAAAGTTAACCTGTTTTAAGGATTCCTAGTTTAAAAATTCATGGCTAGATCTTATGGCTTTCGCAGAAAGACGATATTCTGCGTTCGGTGGGGTTAAAGAGGTGTGGTTCACGGCAACATACGATAATTTTTTTCATGACATCGCTCCATCCATTCACGGGTAATATCGGTTCGGAAGCACCAAACCACGCTGCGTAGTCACCAAACGCGAGTTTTTCCGGCTTTCTTGTTTGTAATATGACCAGGGGATATTACCCGTACGAATAACAGGTTGATATTCAGAAAGAAGTGGGGGAAGACAAATCAGTACCCAAGCGGTAAGTGGTACGCCCTTATAAGCATTGCCCTGAATAAGCATTCACTGTAGCTACAACCAAAGTAACCTCCAGCGTACTTCAGATTTGAACCCGTGAACACCGACTTGGTTGTCGCGGCTCTTGTCTACTCGACTATGCGAAACATGGGATACATATTTGCTGGGCAGCCTACTTCTGATTACAACCAGGTGACCGTGCGAAACAACGCTGATAATTATTAGGTGACATTTCTTATTAGTGCGGAAAGTAAAATACAAATTTTTTATTAATTGACCGGGAAACAAAAATGAAATATAAAATTTAATTTCATTCTAACTACCTTAAGTGCTCGCCCCAAGTAATTATTACGCCCAGCATGGAATAAACAAATGTTCTGCTCAAGCACTTTGTGTAACTAAGCATTTATCTGCAGTAAGAAAAACCTGTTGGAAAGGTGTGTTTTTGTTGTATGAAAGTGAGTCTCTATCGTGTGGGAGTGTGGCTATGAATAACACGAATAGCGAAGTTTTTTCAAATTTGTATCGCAATACGTTCAGTCTTCCAAATTACGAAAAAAAAAAATATTTTTTAATAAAAGTTATGCCATTAGCAAATACATGCATAAATTGCAAACTGTAATTGCATATGACGGCATGTAGGAAAAGAAGAGAACAACAACAAGACAACGACGACTGACCAACTGACTGAAATTGATTGAGAATTGAATATATGACGCCAGGAAAGTAAAACCAAAAAAAGTGTTACGTAGCAAACAGGAAAGGAAATAAAGATAAAGAAAAGGAAGAAAGAAAGTGATGCTTCATAAAATGCACTTAAGGTACTAGAAAATCGAGGACAGTTTGCATGAGCTAAGGATTGCAAATCGAAATCATGAGTGAGCAATTTTCATTTGAATTTTTAATTTAAAAAGGACTAGAAAACGACGAGAGGACGACTTATTATAGTGCCTATGCGAGCAAGTACAATTTCATCTGTTCTTAAATAAACAAGAAACAAGCAGCAGCAGAAGTAGCAACAACAACAACAATAACAACAACAATCATATTAACAAAACTCCTTTTCTTTTTCACTTTTCGCTTTGTTTACTTTCATGGTACTGCAAATGATTTGCGTGCTAATGCACCACATCACGTGTATGGATGGCAACCCAACCGACATCTACAACAGCAACACGCTAACAAAAGTTTTGAATCAAATATGATGCAGCAATCAAGTGCGGGTAGCAATAGTGTTGGTGTAGGTGGTGGTGGCGGTGTTGGTGGCGGCAGCGATCTAATAGCAGCTACCACTACGGTAGCCCTACCATTCAATCAGATCAACACACGAACGCATCTTATAGCTGCTATTTCAGTGTTATCACCCACTAATACCGGAGCTGCTGTGACAACCACTAGTCCTGCTGCGTTGCTGCATAACAACACAAATCGTCACATTTCATCTGGTGGGGGCGACGAGATGTGCAACATAATTGGTTCACCCACATCGCTCGCTTCCACCTCAACCATAGCGGCCACTACTCATTTGCAACAGCAATTACATTCAAGTGGTGTGGGTACTCTGCCTCCCGGTCTGGGGAGTGGCGGTGGTTACATTCTAAACAGTCTGATAAACAGTTCAAGTGGTACAGCCATGTCCAGTCTGCATCATACAACATCGAATAATTCGGGTGTGGGCGGTAGCATAGGACGTGTCAATTTGCATCATCATCATCATCATACACTGCATCATAGCACGTTGGGCGCGCGTGGTAATGCCTCAAACAATAGTCAACACTATGCAGGCCATTCGCCATCAATGATGCTCACCTCACAGACAACATCCGCTTTGAGTACTGGCGGCAGCACGCCGGGTTCGGGCTCTGCAGTTGGCCTACTCTTAGGTTCCTCACATCCCTTATCATCGACAGGCGCTTCGGCTTCAACTGCCACCACCTCATGTAATTCATCCACTGACCTGGATGATAACATTAACATCATGGCCATTAAAGATTGCTTAATGACGCAGCGTGTACCCGAAAGTTGTGTCTGAGTTGTTCGTTATAGAACTTCGACAGCGATACAAACAACAACACTGCGTATATGCTTACTGGCATATTTTTAAACATTCAAAGAGGTTGAAAAGACCAATAACCAAGAGAATAGAAATATGGTTAGTAAACACAATTCACTTCAATGCTCCATCATCTCCCTCCGTTCGGTTCTGTAGAAACAACCTCCTTATTTAGTATTATGTGGGGCAGATTGTCTACAAGTGTGTATATGTATGTGTTACTCATGTACTATACTTGTAGGTGTTGTACTTTCTAAAGTGTGCATTTGTATGGATACAGCAGATAAATGTTTTTGACACTGACACGACTTTTCGGGTCGATATTATGATTTTATTGAATCAAAGCCAAAAATAGTTTATCTATATGTGTGCCGGTTTTAGAGCTATTCACTCTCATGTTAATGCTAATGTTTAGTTGAAAAAAAAAAAATTCGACTTAAAGAGGATTTCCTTAAATTGTTGGAAAATGGTGAAAAACAACAAATTTGCAAGGTAAGGAATTATTATTAAAAAAGCGATAAAGAAGCCATAAGTTGCGCTCCTATGACTGTTAGCTTAAACACAAACTGCAGCAAGAGTACGTGCAACGAGTGACTTCAGTCACCTTTTCAGAATACTTCTGTTTAAAGGAGGCGCCGGTTACGTGAGAAATATGTGGATTAAAACTTCTTAATGTCTTCAATGTCTTCAATTTACAAGTTCGGCCTGTTCGTGCCGTGAGCACACATTTGGTTAACATTTATGCAACTGTGCTTTGCCATGCAAAGGAGACTCGGTAAGAGGGCGACAATATTTACATAATGAGAAAGAGAGTTATCCCGGTTCGAGATAGATTGACCTCTTTGGTTATTGGTAAACTATAACGGGGGCAAGTTTTGCCCACGCATATGTTTACTAAAGCGAAACTTTGAAATCAGGTCTTAGGAAATATTTTTTGCTTTCAATTAATTTCATGCATAACAACGAACGCGTTTGGTTTTTCCGTTGCTTTTTTATATACTTATTATCGATAGGGGGCATTCTAAGTTTGCGCTAAGGCTTAAGAAGCTTTTCTTTCTTAACATCTTCCCTGCTTTCTCTAATCAACCTTAACCATGAGTCTTTGCGAGTATATTTCTACATGAAAAATTTTGAAAGATCTTATACATAAGACATTCAAGGATTTGGAGAAGAGATAGTTGAATGCGAGCAGGAAACTTCCGCCAACTTTTGCTGTAGGTTATAATGATAATGTTTTAAAATTCTCTTTCCATAAATTCTTCATTCAATATTTTAATTAATCTAAGTCTTTATCTGTCTCAGTACAAAAGAGAAATGGACGGCCTGGGATCCTTTCATGATCAATTATATAATTACTTCATAAAGCTCATTTCGAAGGACCAGTTCATAAGCTTCTATCTGAATTGTTGCTAACCGATGTTGCATCCGATCATGCTAAAACTTTCCACGAATCTTTAGTTATGCAATGTGTAAAAACGAATTTCGTCTACATCCAAAATGGCGGTCACCTTACGGAATATCAAGTGCGAAGGTGCCAGTCTATATTGCCGACACTTCCGATCAAGTTGAAATTTTCCACACACCTTCACATTTGCAGTGGCAATGCAATGTGGTGCGTTTTGTGTAATCAAAATGGGCGGCTGCACGAAACGGCGGGTTATCTCTTTCTTAACGTTCCCTTTGACTTTGGTGTCAAACAAAAAAGCTTGAAGAGGGCAACTATAATCTATATATATATATATATATATCGAATTGAACGACGTGACGGAATAATTTTTTATCCGGTTATTAGAAAAGCGTACTCGCAGAGTGGAACGCGAATTGTAGTGGACTAAAATCTAAAAAAATAATTTATACAGAAAAAATTTTTTTAAATAAGCCTTTGAAACGAACTCTGAAAGGGGGAAAAATAAATTCTGTCAAAATCAGTTTTATGTGGTTGGTTTGGAGCGCTTAAAAAAATTGAACTTCTTACGCATTGAAATCACAAGCGCCCCAAGCTTTTATGTATAGTCGTAAAAAAGTGATTTAAAAAAAATATTTTCCATCTTCTGTAGTTCACTTAAATAAAAGCTTATTTAAAAAAAATTCCTTTACATGCTTTTTCTTCACCCTCATTAGAGATGTTTTAAAAAAATTTGGTGCTTGGAAATTTTGTCAAATAACTTATGTTGATAAAAATCGTAAGTTCGTTGGTATAATGGGAAATTTGCTTTGCACAACTTGCATAACCTGCAAACAAATTGGTCCAATAGCTAATCGTAAGTCTAAAGAAATTGTATATGTCCTTAGGGTATCAACTAATTGAACTACACTGCCTAAAGCATTTTAATATCTACTACTAATATCTACTGAGAAATCCCGGATTGTCGGGGACTTAACAATGCATATATATTCTTAATTATTAGCGATGCTTCTAATGGACGCTTCAGGCCACCGAAAGCGGGGATATTTGTCACACTAATAGTTGAGTTTAACGGAGCACATTTGAAAGTAGATTATGATAAAGGTTAGAAGTGCGATGGCCAAGAATGAATTTATGTTAAACTAACAGGAAAATAAAAATGGCGCTCTTCAAAAAATTGAAAGGTATCTTAACGTCGAACAGAGAAAAGAAGCAACTGCCTTTTGTGTTTTCTGGTCTTCTATTGCAAGCGGATTTTTAGAATGAAAAAATGAATTAAGTGTTACGAAAGCGTTAAGGTGACGAGTGTTTCTCAAGATGGCAAGTTTTTATATGATACAATCCATTTAATGAGGGGCATGAGGTGGTTGAAGGTGCTTCAACCTCAACTGCTGTCGAAAATATCCTTAAAGTCAAAGAGGTTGTACTTGTCGATATTAGAGAATAATGTTAAGAGAAGTTTTGGGCTTGTCTCGCAGGTCTTCTCGTCTTGTTTCAAGAGTATTGAATTTGCTAGAAAAACAACGTCGTGTTGAAGTCTCAAACAAATGCTTTCTATGAGTGACAGTGATCTATATGGAGTGATATAATCACTAGCGATGAAACTTGGATTTACACTTATGAGCAGGAGACAGCTTAACACCCGAGCGAATATCGTGCTACAAGTGAACGAAAAGAAAACAAATTGCTGACAAGATTGTTGTACGATTGTAAACAAGAAAAACGCTGCTATTACCAACTCAACAGGGCACGTGCTTCGAAATTTATGGCAGCTGTTCATAACAATCACACCAACTTATTGGGAGAATATACACATCGTTATTGCAGCGCGATACGCAGTCCTCCAAAGTATTGAACAGCGTCTTACATATCCTGCATTCCAATCTGGGTACGAAAGAACTTACTCTCCTCTTTCCGGGTGTCATTTTGTTGTTGGCACTTATGTATGCACTTCTTATCTTATATATTTACTTCAAATATATTTTTATTTGTTTTAAAAAATATGGTCTTGTTTTCTAATACAATTCCACAGTAGTGTGATAAACTGAAGGAGAGTTTTTCTCGGAGAGTAGAATTCTTGCAAATGGCATTGAAAATGCTTGGTATTTATTGTACTTGATTTAAAGTCAATGTAATTATGGGCAGGGAGGGAAGTAACAGAAAGGAAGGAAGAGGAACGAAGGAGGTAACGGCTGGCAAATTTGTGTTCTTTTTTCCCAAATTCAGTCAGAGGTCGATTACATTTGTGAGAAATTTATCAGCTATATTTTGTGAACTTATCCCCCTTTTCGTATAACTGGAAACATTCCTACCTTCTGCAAAAGTAATCTGTAAAATTGCATGAATAACGTATGTGCCAAGATTCATGTTTCTTTACAAGTTTTTTTCGATATTCGGAATTCCACCGAAACATTGAAAACATAGCCAGTCGTTTCGAAATCGTTAAGTTGATTAAGAAAATAAATAGTCCCTGCCAGCTCCAGGGAATATTTTTTGGTGTTACTAAGAGAATAACAAAGTTAGCATAACATTCTACTTTTACAGGGAAGAATTTGCTTTACAAAGTCGTAACACTTTGTTGTTCGTGGTGGGATTTTGCGTAACATTCTGTAAGAGTCTGACTCTGAATATGCATTAAACGTAACTTGGTCGGAAGCACTTACAAAAAAACCTTAAGAAAACGTCCTAAAACATTGTGTACATAAAAATTGTAAAAACTAAATTTTAAGACATTTTTATTTCCAATTCTCTTAAATAGTAATGTAGGTATTGTAAAAACGTGTTAAATGAAATCAAATGAAAACAAAACATATTCAGAAAAGAGCATATCTTGGAAACGCAAACGTATTGTAAAACTTCTATACACACACACACATATATATATATATATATATATAAATAGAAGATATAGTATTAAATTGGAAAATGTGGATCTATATACAATATTATCGCTAAGATTAACATATTCAAATGAAAAAAAAAAAAATGTAGCAATATGTGAAGATGATAATGAAGATGGTTAGCATTGAGTTTCAGTAACTCTGTAAATACTGTTGGTGCATAGCCATCATCGTGTCTAACGCTTATAAATATGCAACAAAAGCTCTACTATGTACTCTTGATCACACCGTAAATATTTGAATCGATTTACTGAAGTCCATCTTTAAATCTGCTCTCCTTGTCGGTCTGATATTATTCGACACAATTGAAGTGAAAACAAAAGCTGAATCTTTATATGTTTCGACTAATAGATTAGGTTTCAAGAAATAACTGGTCTCGCTAAACAGTCGTCTAGAATTTGAAAACGAACTTCAAAATTTTCACAAACATATATTACGGCCAGGATAAATGTCGGTCGAAGAACTGCTACACTAACAATAAATAACACTAACATTAAAAAAATTGTCATGGGTATCGCAAGAGCAAAACTTTTTTTACATGCTTTAACCCTAGTCTTACACCGCGATGGTTTTGAAGTGTTTTT
Organism: Glossina pallidipes; assembly: GCA_000688715.1. Classification (NCBI taxonomy): domain Eukaryota; kingdom Metazoa; phylum Arthropoda; class Insecta; order Diptera; family Glossinidae; genus Glossina; species Glossina pallidipes. The sequence continues at coordinate 1,302,362 of KK499795.1, forward strand.
GAATTTTGGTTATTCCATATTGGATTTCCAAAACACCTATGGGCCTTTGTACAGTATCATTTACAGCACAATAATACTTTAATTATTTCCAGGATTTTTATGAATAACTAAGAGTTTCAATCGTGGCATGATTCGTTAGAAAAAGAAAAAACACTGGTAAGATTAGGGTTAAATAAGGAACTCATGTATAGACAAAATTTTTTTTTTCATTTATTTAATTTTTTTTGGTTCATATTCGAATGCATTTAAAAGAATATCGTAATATAATTAAAATCAAGCATAATTACGGTCTTAATTTTAAGGCAAACAAATAAAAATAAAAGTTGAAGAGTTAAATGCGAAGCTAAAAAGACATTTAAAATTACAAGAAGTCTACAAACTTTCGTAAAAGGAGTAAACTCGTTTTGTCAATGTACTTGTATAGTAGGTGTAAAATTCTAGATTCATTTTTTAATTATGATTGTATAAATGCAGATTATTTTTTAATTTCACTTTCGCGCGTATAGCGAGAAAGAAGTTTAATGAAAAAAGAAAGTCTTATTATATTCACGTGTAAGTAGTTTTTAAATCAATTCTAGTATAATTTACAAAATTATAGAATATAAAGAAAAAATATCTAATTAGAAATATTTGAATAAAAAGAAAAGAAAATATGAAAAATACACGAGAAAACGGTTATATATCGGTTAAAACATACAAAAAAGAAAATGCGAAAAGTATAAATAAGAAAACAATAATAAAGCTGTGTTAAGTAAATAATTAAAAAAGTGGTTTTAATCAATGAACATGTGCTAAAGTAACACTTCCCTCTAATAGCTACGGAATAATGACGACTTCACTTCAACACTTTCATGCTTCTCTTTATATTTCACTTCCTAATATGAAATTAAGTTTAGTGTGGAAAAAATGATATATTTTGGTTAAATTTCTATAGCTAGATTAGGGATTGAATTTTTGACACAAGCCAGTTAGCTCTTGGTTCTCTTTTTCTCCAGAAAGATTAACTAACCCATTGCTCGTCTGATTGCGGTTAGCCAATGTTACTTGCGACCCTCAGAAAGACACAGGACTGACAGGCGAATATGCAGATCGGTTCAGAGCACGACTCAAATAATTCTAAATCGATATGTATAATAAAAGGCAACTCACACTCAGATCTCTCTACGTGTGACACATACGTCCGCATAAGGTAATACAAAATGGGTTAACATCAAGTCGTTCAACGCGTGCCATGCATGCATCCGCATAAGATTTGTTATACTTTTTTCTTAAATGCTTTAGGGTATGACTGAAAATACCAATTCATACATATTACCCCTGCGATTGGTTAATGAAAGATTTTCAAGAGCAAAACGTAACCACTGTTCAACAAAGTGTTTTCTTTAGGCCTTAAGATATGTGATCTTTGCCAAACTCGAAGACAAACTTTTTTTTCTTTATCTCAGAAGTCATTTGCTGCCAAAAATATGAAAGTAAACATTAGCTACCTATAATGAATCGACTTGAACTATCCGTTTAGGCTTTTCCAGAGAAAAGCCTTCTACGTATTATTAACTAAACTATTTGTCATGTCACGAAACTCTAATTGCCCGGACCAAGTTTATCATATTCACCATTGCGTATCATTGCTGTATAGCATTTGATCGCACGACGAAGTCAAGTTCCTTTCCTCCATACATCGCATATCACAAATAACATACATTAGAAAGCAAAGCTAAGGATCTTTTAACATAGGGTTCACCAGTCATTTCGAGCTTTTATTATTCATAATTAATTATATAAACAGCCCCTAATTACTATGGTCACTCGGATTTGGATGGATTTAAAAAGTGATGTTATTGTGTCGCAATCACGTGTCTTCAAAAAACATTGAGGTTAAGAGACTGCTATGCGTTCAAATGCCCTTTTCACTCATTCCTTAAGAATTAATACTGAACTTAGCAATCCATGATACACACTGATAAACTTAAATCTAAGGAAATTTAAAACCTCAAAGGCCTGATGCTAATGCTCACAAGTCGATTTTTCACATTGTCCCATACTTCGAATGTGGAGATAGTAATTCGAAACTTGGGGCAAATATGCGAGGGCAGACGCGTCCAACACCGGGCAAACACCTTTCCATTGTGTAACCCATGAAAGTTTAAAATAGCTTTTGGTAAAAATATTGCCCAAATCTGAGAAGAGGATTTAGAAAAAGCTATGAAGTACCAATCAAGAGAAAATATAGGCAGACATATACTACTACACTAGAAAGTTTTCGTTGCTCTTGATGATCAAATACATCTACATTTGGCACAGTGGGTCATATGTTGTTGATTTGCTGAGCCCTTAGTGGAAGAAGAAGGCATTTATTTATATTATAGAGCCTTCGTTAAGTATTTGTGTACGCTACAAACATATTATTTGTGTGTCATATTCTTTATGAATGACAAGCGACTATAACTTTAACAATAACTTCATTTTTAGTTTCTCCATGCGAATCATAGGCACAAGCTTTTATAGGCTTTAAAACACAACCACACAGGAAATCTTTTATGATTTGTAGGTGACTTTGTATTTTCTCGCTTTCCCAACTTGCTTGCGTGAATTTGTTTTCATTATTTTGTATCTTCGGTTCTTTTCACTTTTTCCGCACACACTTATCATTAATTACTAAAATGGCGTAAAATTTGGTTGCGCTTTTCTAATGAATTAATAGAGAGGGCATTAGGGCAAAGCTATGGTTGAGTAGCGTTAAAAAAAATGTTTAGAACCACAAGACTTTATTGTCTCTTGATTTAGTTTAATTAAATTTCTTTTGAAAATTTCGTTTCGAGCTTTGGTTTTTGTTTTGCGCTCATTCTATTTTATGCACAATGAAAAGCCGCATGGCATATAGACATAAACAGGCACCTATGTGCACTCGCTTTGATTGTGTAAATAAATTAATTAGAGAAATTTGTTTTGTTGAACAATTCTGTTAATGAAACCTCAAAGGAGATTAAGCAAAACTTTGTTTACTCGCACGTATAAATATTTGGTTGAATATTTATTTAATTGAACGTAATCAACGTATAATAATTCTGAAGTGTTGGAAAAACCCAACTGTCAGCCAAAATTTAATTGGCCTATTAAATTCATAATTCAAATTGACAGGCAACGAAGCCATACTCGATTTGAGACTCCGCTGAACGCGTATAAAAATAATGCATTTGTTTTATACCCGCCGCGGGCGATACATTAGATTTGTTAACAGCATTTAATGCACAGCAATACATAACAACGATTACAAAATGTATGAACGCATTTCGAAAGCACAAGCTCTGTGCACTTCGCAAAATTGCTACGCGTGTTATTATTTTAAATTCCTACAAAACTTCTCTACGATTTTTTCTTATCGCTTTCTTTGCCCTAAATGAAATTGTCGCTTTAATCGATCCATCTTAGCCAATTGTTATCAAGATAACAATAATGATCCATTTGATATAGAGAATCACTTAAGGGCATTACTTTTCTACCTCTATCACTGGAGAGGTGTCAGATTTTTCAAACGTTTGTAACGCATAGAATTACGCATTAAGGACACCGTGTATGTAGAATATGTTTATTTTAGTTCAAGCAGCGTGAATAGGGTGGAAAGGAATGGCTATAACCATTACCGTTTATTTGTCTAATGTGCATTTGTTTAAATTACGATTACGACTTCAAAATTCTATTTGAAAGAAGAAGAGTTAACAACGCCTAACGTCTTTCACTGTCAATCACTTGTCCTGGATGTATTCAAACAGCACAGTGTTCTTAGAAAGTAGATGAAGAAGTGAATGATTAGTTCTTGGTCTTCGACCAAGTTTATCGGATTCATTCCTTACTTATTTGTCAGGAAATATGCGATGCCTGACGTGCATAGGTGAAAACATTTTTTTTCATTCATTTTGCGGTTCGCATTGAATGCAGGAATGCAAAAACGTAATAGAAAGATTTTAGGCATGTTAAAATAATCCTAAATTTTTTCCAGGCTTCTGCTAGTATTAAATAACACTAAAAAGGTTTATAGCAGAGTCATACGACAAATGAAACATTAAGGGTAAAATATATATATTTGTTGCGAAAGTGCTTTCATTTACTTATTTTTCTTTATATGATCATTCGCTAAACGACTGTAAGTATCTTATGCACATAACACAGCGATAGTCAGAAAGAAATAGGGAGAGATAGATACGGGAAGCCCGCAGCCTCGGCATTTAGTTATTCTTATAGCTATTAGCAAACACCAATCTCAATTAAAGTATGGTCCGCAGCAGTGGGAATTGAGTCCGTGTATGTCAATTTGAGTTTTCTAAATTGATGGCATTCACATGAAACATCCGTAGTGTAGATTAATCCTATGAAATGAAGGCTTATAATTAGGAAAGAGGAAAGAATACCTCACAGCTAAAAAATCTCATAAGTTCTAAAAAAAATATAGCTGAACTCAAAACGATATAACTCGATCTTTATTTTCTTGTATTTTAAAAAGGATGAGCCTCCATGTTCTATGGCTTAAAAAAAAACAGCGGAGAAAGCACTAGAAGATGAATTACGGTGTGGGTAGTTTATCTATGAATAACACACAATGACACACCATCAAGGCAAAGGTTGTCAAAGGGCAATAAGCAAAGTACACGGCAATAAGAAAAGTCGGTAATCAACAAAAGCTGACGTAAAACAGCCAAGAGTAAGTACTTCACAGACAGTATCAGAGTGTCAAAGGGGATATCTCCAGCAAAGAAAGTTATAGTTAGCTGCCAAAGAAAGCCATCAATATTAAGTGAACAAAGAAAGAAATGTTGATCAATCAAAGAAAGTCGTCAACATCGCACAGAAGATGGTCCTTTTGAAGCTAGCAGAAAAGGTGAAGCTGCCTGCCTGTCTGTTTCTTTGTCTACCTGTGTAATGTCTGTGGTATACATTCTCTTGATCTCAAATTTTAAGTCGACATTGGAAGTCCTTGCATGCACCATATTCATATTGAAAATTGTCTAAATCGCTGAAGGACACTTTTCCAGTATAACGTAATCTGAGATCACCGTTGTTTTCAAGAGCAACGGTAAATTAATTTTGCAATCATTTTCCATGAATGAGCCTACAGTACCTGCAGAGGAATGGAAATTCTTAAAGGGTTTTTTTAAAAATATAATGAATAAAAGTTATTCGGCCATAGCCGACTTTAAATTCCTTACTTTTTACTTTTTTAATTTATACAATAACCTACCTAACGCGATGTACCCTTGTACAAAAATATACTTTGAGCTACGAGGGGTATGATTGATATGTTGAAGCATCTTTAGCGTAGGTTTTTGTCAAAAATCGTACAATTAACAGTAGTCATTAAAATGATTCGACCAAAACCAAATATGAGCTCCTTCTTCTTCTTCTTCACGTTTCTATTTTATTCGTGTTGTATAATATATTTTTAATAAATTCTGTTTTTAATTTATTTCTAATGAAAACAAAAAAAATCGTTTTTACGTAATTATGTTGGATTTTATCTGAAATTAAAATTGCTACACGTAAACTGCTTACAGCGCATGCCGCTTATACCACACGTCTATGTAGCCTGGCCGTCTGTTTTGAGATCATGATAAAATGGAAGGGATATTCACTAAATTTGTGTGTGGGTGTGTGTGTGTGTGTATATATATTTCGCATATAAGCTGAAATTTCTTCTTCAGAGGCAAAGAGGCCTAAGTTGAGTTCAGAGCAAATATTTATAATTGCTTAGCATTTGAATAATTATGGCAGTGAGCCATTCCTGCATGAACTTTGCAATTGTTGTGGAGACGTTCTTTGATGTAGGATTCAAACGCTTTAAAATGTGATGTGTGGAGCAAGTCAACTAACACCACACTATTCAAAGTGTCGCCTTTTCGACTTTAAATTATAACTTGGATAGTTCGGGATACAATGTAGGCCTCTATGGATAAGGGAAAGCTCCTCCTGTTATATAATTTGAATATGGCCCTTAGGAAATTTCGCCCAAAATTGAATTTATTTGCAGAATTTAATTTTCCCAATTTCGTAAATTCGATTTTCTTGACTATTAATGTTTTAAAATAATCTGCTTTGCCTTGTCTTGCAGTTATTGTCCTATCGTTCACAATGCGTGCGTACTTAACATAAGTGTGAACAATAACAAGTAACAGACGTATACAAACATACTTAATATAATACAGACAGACAAACAGCTTGAAGGAGAGTTTGTCAGATTATTGTCACATACGAGCGTAAAGTACAATGGGAATGTAAATGTGAATGTACAATAAATATTGTGCACTTTTACATACATATGCACATATATGGTTATAGGCATATATATACAATACGTGGATAGCATAGGAAAATCAAAAGGTACTAATTTTGCAAAGGAACAAAGAAACCAGAATAACTACTGTTAACTGCAAACAGAAGAACATGTTAATATGTGTGTGGGTATATTCACAAACACATAACAAGATTAATGAACAAAAACAAAACAGAGGAACTTGTAAATGAAAACAAAATATCATGACAAATTACAGGAAAGAAGCAAGAGAAACCCTCCGAGATATGTGGATGATGAAAGCCACAGCATATCATAGTTGCACCCGCACGTATAGACTTATGCCCTCGAAACATCCGTTTAGGAAAACGTGAACACTCGATTTAAACGAAAGAAAACGACGATGTGAATACGTGGGGTGTGTAAGAAGGTTGTATAGTAGTTGCGATAGACATTTCATATCTTTGTACACATTAGCGTTGTTTTAGTCGCAAGAAAAGTAATGAAAAATGGTGATTTGAAATGCGCTTTAAGCTCAATATTTTGAATATTTATAGAATTTTTATATGAATCACAAGGTTCGGCAATGTCCTCTTTTATCCACAGTTTGCATTACAATTGAAGAAAATTGCGCTACAGCTGACCGAGGGTTAAATAGAATCTTTAAAGGATTTTTGCTTAAAGTAATCGTAAATTTGATTACAAGTCCTTGAATGAGAAATAAATGGAAAAAATATTGTGACGTCTAATGCTTGAATATATCTGTTTCCTTATTTATTTATTTTTTTTTATTAAATTCTATCCCACCTGTGGTGTGGGGTGTATTAAGTTTATGCGGAAGTAGATAACGCGCAGAACGGGTGGAAATAGACCCACATTTTATTATAACGATCGATTCAAAAATGATTCTGAATCTCAGTCTGTCTGTCCACCTGATCTTTCCCATATAAATTTGTGTTCAAATTACAGATCGCAATTTTTGTGGTATTTTGATGAAATTTGGTACACTGATGTGCTTTCACTGAACGGCGAACGCTATTGAAAATGGCTTGAGTTAGTTTACTTTTGCGATCACTCCACACATAATTTGAAATATCATTATATGGAAAAAAATTGCAACTTTCCACATTTCTCGGCAACACTCGCTTTGTAATAGTATTTGGACATTTTAAATTGGTTTGAAAAATTTAATTTGGCCGGGGCAGTTTTTTGAACACCCTCTCATTCAGTCGTTCCTACGTAAACTATATCTTCTTACAGTAAAAGCGTATAATTTTTAATATTTCATGGTGGAAATTAATTCACAAACAATCAACCTTACCGAATTTGGATCACGTAAGTTTATTGTTTGGATATCGTAGCATATAACGATTCCTCCAATATGCGGACTTTCATGAATTGTATGCCTTCGCATGAAAATAATATGTAACTGTATTAGGCGAAGCGGTGTAGGATATCTAACAGCCCACCCTGCCTGACTATAACATTGTTACTTGTTTAATGTTATACAATAACCGTCGAATGTCGGAGACTCTGAAGAACGTCGACAATTTGGTAAGTATTTATGTCAAATCATGGTATAACCTTTTGCCACCTGCGCCCACAATTGTGTCAAATGTCAGTGATGTTTCTGAGTACGATTGGAAGACCTAGGTATTAAATATTAACACTAAAACAATAATAGCGGAACATATTTTAAATGGTGTTCTATTTTTCTGCTGGATCTTAATTGAAATTGCGAATAAAATTTGAAAGTCTTGTCTGGGGACAAAGATTCCCAAAATTTTTCTGCCCTAGCTCCTTAAGTTAAGCCTACCCACAAAATCCACGCAGTCGTCTGGAGTTGCAATCAGCCTTTGGATGTCTTGAATGTATCAGCAGTATCTAACATCAATCAAAAATATTTAACTTTATATAAGCTCCTGGACTGACCATCTAGAGTATATTTCTTAAAATATAGAATCGGTCGTCGTAATCGATAGAAGGGCAGCGCACTTCAAAACTAAAATCTATTTCTTTGGTCTAAACGTAAAACGTTGCCAAAACTTGAACAGTAAGCGGTTTCAGTCGATCAATTGTTTGCAGTAGCATTTGGTAATAACCGTTTCACCAGATTTTTACAGGTAACAAAAGACCACGCTCTTCTGGTGTCACCCAATACAAAAGATCGTTTTCTTGCCAAAGCGATTCAATCTCGCAATCGATATGGGTGGAGTAAATCTGTATCTGTCTATGAATGTTGGTGCTATCGTTCTTAGGACAGATCCAGTTTACGTCTCCATTTAGAACACGACGCAAAAGAGATTTACTTTTGTATGGTCTGGGCAAACGCGAATGGTCTTTATTGGGCGCAAACCTCGAGATACTCGTTGTTGAAACAACAACTTTGCGCTGCGATATGACTGGCTATTGCTATCAGATGTCCGAGCTATAAAAAAAAAACACGATTTCAGACATTTACGTCCTCTACGCTCTATGACCGTCTATGTAACCGTAAATTTCGGATTCATATTTATACACCTTGTAAATATGTGGTTATTAGTCTTTGCAAATTCTTACGAGGTGCTGCTAAATTGTGTATAAACATGACTTATATAACTTGGATGATTTTAAAGTGCAATAGATATTCTCTGCGATACGCGCCGTACAGTGAGAGAATGTTCGCTCTCACTTGCAATCAACAGCCAAAAGGCGAAACCTAGACGTGCGTGTTGAAACCGCATAATTTTGTACGTTAAACGATGATATCAAATATCAAGCATAGCATAACTTAGTAGTTGAAAGCAATTATTAATTGTTGTTTGATTGTTAATGATAAGAGAAATTCCTTAATACAACATGTTCCCTAGTAATCCTAAGACACAAAAACCAATAGTAATGTGTTTTTTTTATCGAATCAAGCATGATTGTTGTTTATCATTATTATAATTGGCACCGGTTGAATCGTTGATAGTTTCCATGTTGTTTTGGGCTAAAGATGTATATCATAATTTATATAGACGTGAAGCGTACCCTTTCATCCCTCATTTATAAATGATGAAGCATCATAAAGTTTTTTATTTTCTCTCTGGAATGCTTTTCTTCATTTTTTCTTTCTTTGCTCAATTCTCAGTTCAGCCTTTTCATACACAAAGTTCTTGTCTATTTTACTTGAAGCATGCGTCTCATATCTTTTTTCTTTAAATAAAGTTATTGGAAGTTATTTGTATAATGCCTGTTACACTCAGAAAAATCTTACAGTAATCGCATATTATTTATTTATTTCTGATAGGAAGTTGGTTTTACAGTTATAATAAGTAAGTTAAAAAAAAAAAAACAAGTGAAAACACTATGGTGAGCCATGAGTCACGACTACATACCGTATAGTTAATACAGTTATTCATATGTCGACTTTTCAAAACAGGACGTTATGGGGCGAATGTGCCAATTTAATAAAAACATATCAAAGATGGCAATCTATAGGTAGAACACAAAAAAACTCGACGGACAGTTCTAGAGACAGTCGGAGAGAGAGATCCATACAATAACTCTGACAGTGATTCTGAACCAATCAGTACAGCGACAAGTGAATCTATCTTCAGTCCTTCTGGATGTTGTATGCATTCGCATATAGTTAGTATATCCAATAAATAGAAGATAGCTTCAATCCTTTACAGCATATCCGCCAAAGTTCTAACACATGAAAAAGATGTTAGAATTAAATCGAATGATAAAAGAAGTTTTTAATTTAAAAACAAATTGTAGTTTCCTTAAGGATTATCAACAAGTTTTTGCGAAAATCCTTACGGAAATCTCCGAGACGTTATCGAGTGCTTATCATTTTGGTCAGTATTAAATTTTGAATTGATCTAGGCATGTCTGTCTATCCGTCTGCCTCGTAGTATCTGCGGTAAAGATTATCGTGGCTGCAAAAATTCAATTTTAAGTTTATCAAAAACATTGGAGTTTCTTGAAGAGAGTTTGGTATAGCAAATGAATCAAATCAATCAAAGAACAACACAAACTGAGAGCACCTTCATTTACAACATTTGCTTAACTAGAGTCTGCAACAGATATAACGATTGTTTGCCCCTGTATTCTATGGGTGATCGTACAGTGTTCGTATAGTATAGGAACAAACCGGCCATGCCGATCCAATTGTGTAGAGTATCGGTACTTCATATTTTTCGTTCTTTTTTTTTAGGAAAAGGCGATGGCTGTAAAAATTCGACCAGAGCCGAATACAGTTTTGTTTGTTGGTTTATTTATTCATTTTTTCATTTTTTTTTCTTATATATTTAAAATTTTCGAGTTAAATCGAAAAAACGTCTGCTCTTCTTCATTTCACTTAATACCCTTTATGATACTGTTTCAACTGTAATGCCTTTGGTGCTGTATGATATATCTCCAAGCATTCTCTCTCAATGTTATCGCCGATGTCTGTGGTCTTTGTATGTTTGGTTTAAAGATAATTAAAATTGAAAACAGTTGCGATTAAGTTTTTTTAAAAAGCCAGCCAGATGTTCATACTCTACACCGTTTGCGGTTAGTATATACTAAGCGTGCAGATGTGACATCCGAGAAAACTTGAGATCGACTCATCTTTGGTTGTATCTGTTCATTCATAATCATTTTCAGTCCGTAAGGGCGCTTGTCTCTTGTTCCTCTGGTGTCCGTCCGTAGGTGTCCGTATCTTCCAACGCCAAATTTTCAAAGCGTTGTAAAGAAATTTGTTTCACTAACATATTTTGGCCCAAGAATGAACGCTACTGGAAATGGCTTGGATAGGCTCATCTTTACGATTACTTCCCACATAATGGCCCGTTTTGAACGACTGATTGCATAAAAGTATTTTTGCAATTTTTAATGATTAGTGACCAGCATTGATGAGAAATGGCACATTTGTACAATAAATGAATGTGGAAAATTTGGATTTGGAATGGCAAGAGATCAATTTTCGAACCTCCCGTAAAAATCTGGTAACACGAAATAAACCTTTACGTGGTAATAGCTTTGAATTATTCGTACACTTTGGAGAAATAGGTACAAAGGAGTGATTGGACTTAAAAGTTTACTGCTTGGTTACCGACCGTTTATCATACGCAGGATAAATCTTTAGTATTTTACTACAAAAATAAATGAAAAATAAGTTCTTTCATAAAAAAAAAAAATAAAAAATTGAGCTCATTAAATTTGAACCACATCGGTCCGCGTTCTACACCTTCTAGAAGCAAGCTCTAACGTAACAACTGTGCATAGTTTTTGATATTTCATGAAGAAACGGCGTAGGGCATTTCACGGTGAACCTAACTTGACTGTAACGTCCTTACTCATTTTCCTTTGTATGGACCCTTTGCATATAAATCAATGGCTTTTGTTTAAGAAAAACATAATAATTGAAAAAAAAAAGGTAAAGTAGGAGAAGAATGGCATTTCGAACTAGAAACAAGTCAGTCTACAACTCTTCGAAGGACTTGTATAGGACAGTAAACTTATAAAAAAATATATATATTTAATATATTTAGATTTAGGGAATCAAAATCTAAAATAAATCAAAAATTTTACAGCATTAGCTTTGTATTGAATTTGTCGAACAATAACAAAATAACGAAGCGGAGAACTATTTTTACCTTAAATAAAAAATATTTTAGAAAAGCGTTGCTTTTTTAATTTAAAAGCCTAAGCGCTGAACGTCGTTTTAGTCTCACACTAAATTTTAACTATTTGTATGTATTTAGAGTAGGTTTCGTAGGAAAAAAGCCTACTTTGGAAATGGTGGGATTGTCACACTCGAAGTGCGTCAGCTGGCAAAGTTAATTTTGCGGAAGAGTGGTTAAATGGAAAAAATGACGTATGGACCGTGGTAATTGGGAGATTTTTAAGACCCATCAGAATTTGGAGAACTTAAAGAGAATGTGAAGTAACAACCTAACATTGACTTTTGGGCCTCAAGTGTGCGTTTCAGATTCATTAGTTAAAAGGCTTTATAGACGTTCAAGCAAAAGTGTAAGCCCGGAAAGTTTATGTAGGGAAGCGCTCTATGCGACAACATAATAGACCGATGAAAATTGAATTAGTTATATAGATGATATCTGTTCAGAGCATCATACCATATCATATTGATTGATTGTAACAATATCTATATGCTTCTGCAAATAAAGTATGAGAGCATGGTATAACGAATATAACAAGAGAGACACGTTGTCCTCATTTCCTGTATGACAAACCCTAATACACCGCAAGCTAAGGAAAACTAGTTTAGAAATCTTAGGTAAACCGGACCATCGTACCCAGGCCAGTAGCTGGCTTATTCAGCAAAAAAATATACAAATTCTTATAACTCAGATCTCAAAATATGGCTTGAATGTGCGTGTTGATATATTGCCGTTCCTTGCGATCCAAATCCATTCATTGTGGTCAGCTCTTTATTTGGTCGCTCGTGCGCTTTTTTAATTCAATTTTCAATAGAAAAATTTAACTTCACTTATGAGAAAGCTTTGTGTATTGCATAATAAAAGATAATAATAAAGCTTTGTGTTCCATACTGGAACTTCTTGGACTTTCTTTCAACATTATACTCTCATTAACCCCCCTCCTCATTACAGATGCAGCAACATGTCAGTCCCAGTGCGACATGTATATGAAAAACAGAAAACCGAATTAGAAGAGAACTAAACGGTCTTTGAACTCTCTGAGAAAAAACGAGATTTATTCAAGTGATAGATTGAAAAGAAGGAAAAACACCGCAGTGTAATGCCTGTGGTGTCACCTGAAGCCCTAAGGCATTTGGGAGCTTTTGTGTAGAAATATTTCGTTGTTTGCATGAACTTAGTGCACTCTCTGCGTTATTTTGTCTTTATTGTGTGGTTGTTGTTGTTGTTGTTGTTTTTAGCAATTTAATATAATTTAGAACATATTAGGCAAGCGTAGGCGAAGCATAGAGCAATCTATTTGTCAATTCATTTCCTACCGCCTGTGTGTGCAAAAATTTAATTAAATTTTGATGCATAAAAAGTAATTTACATACATTATTACTTCTCGATTAGGGTTGCGCTCTCGTAGGAGCATAGTTTCATATGAAATTTTCCGAAAAAGTAGTACAAACATATCCTAAACAATGCCAAGTAATTTTTAGTGATAATTATTAATTAGTAGGTTCGTATAAGTTTTGGGGGATTGTAATAAAATAACAGCACGACTGTGTGTTGTAGCAAACAATTGCAAAACAACAGGCGACATTTGAAATGAGTTTGAAATAAGGTTTGAAGTGCAGATTGATGGGATGGATATTTCATAGAAGTACTGCTAATTGCATGGTAACCCATAACGTTACGTACATTTATTAGAAGATTTAATTGTAGGTGTGAAATCACCTTGGAGACAAATACGGTTAGGCGCCTTGGTTAAAATTCATATAAGCATTCATATTAATTTCCCCTAGAAATTTAATCTTAATATAAATTCATTTTTTTATTTATTAATAATTAACCCCAGTTTACAAAATATATGAAAGATAAGAGAAGAGAAGAAGATAAGATTAGTTAACTGCAATTTGAAGGGCTGGGCTAAAAGTGGCTTTGGAAAACAAAGTCAAAAAATAAAATCAAACAATCGCTTTAATGAAGCCAGTTACGAAGGAACAAAATGCAAGCAAGAATTATACATGCGCTTCAAGGCGACTTTCAAATACCTGCCATGAAAATGGTTTTTCTTTTATAGAATTGGGCTGATGGTGCTACATAGGTTATGAGTTCGAGGGTGGTAAAGATCATATTTTAGCTCGAAAGCAAGATAGCCAACGGGTTTCACCTTTAAAGGGAAAATAAAATAAAAAATCGCTATGAAGGCACTTGTTTGATAAGGTTAATGGACATAGAAAGGTTATTCAATCTCATATTTTCCAAAATGTTGTCAAAAATAGTAAAACCAAATAATTATTTTCGATGCTTTTATTTATTGATGTCAAAACAAATGAAAACGAGTAAAGGAAAGGAAGGGAATTAACGAAAAAATTTCGGGGGACGACAAAGAGTAGAAATACGCAAGAGCTCGTAATGCTGCTGTGGCACGTACCAGTACGTGGAGGAAGTTGATGGACTGGTTGTGGCCTGTTTGAAGTCCAGGTCTCAATCCCATTGAGTACGGGACGAGCTGACGAAACGAGTATGAGACAGAAACATGACGCCTACGAGCGTCGGATAGCTTCGAACAGAAAATAAAGGAAGAACGGGATAGGATATCGCAAGATTTAGTAAAAAAAAGTATTTTTTCGATGAAAAATCCGATAAAAGTTAGTACTCAGGCTAGAGGAGGTGATACTTCCTATTAATAAATATTTTTTTATGAAATTTGTTGTTTGATTATCCTTTTATACCTGGTCAAAAACGCAGGAAATAGCGCTATGATAATCGTGCGCCTTCGTGTACTTCTATTCTTTTATTGCGACTGTAATGACTTTGAAGGTCAAGGGTAAGTATTATGAGTTTTTCAAAAGATAGCTTTGCGTAATTTTGTTTAATTTAAGTTACGTTTGCAATCCAAATTTTACTTAATAAATATTTAGGTCCGAAGGGAAAATGTAGAGAAAATGTGCAATTTTTTTGCTCTCGAATGTATTTTAAAAGCATTCTGGAGATTTTTTTTTCAGGGGATGTTAATGATTCGTGTAACTTAGTAATGGTCAGAGAGAAAAAGATGTGAAGAAAGGGAAAGATATAGAGAGATAGCCTCATACTAGCGCGTCTATGTACAAAATCGGTAAGTGTTATGTCTTTGCCGACTGAACGCTCACTACAGCTGCCACCAAACTAACTTGTACCGCACTAACATTTAACCCGCGAATGCTGACTTGTTAGTCGCAGAGGTTGCTTACTCTCGCGAACAATTTGATTGACGGGGCCTGGTTGAGAGGTATATAGTCAGGCAAATTTAAGAAAGTGAATTAGATAATTAGAAAAAACAGTCATATATTTAACTCAATTTATTAAAATTTTTTTTTATAAAAATGTTTTCTTGATTTTTTCACTAACTTCTCTTTCAAATTTTGTTTACATTGCTTATATATTCACCTTTCTCCCTCTTGTTTGCGTCGTTTTGTCATGCATACACCAGTAAGATCACAATTTATTCCGTTGCAAAGAACGGGAAGGCCAACTCGACACGAAAGCAAATGAGTATCAGCAACACAAAATGCAATCGTGTCGTACGGTACCTCGATAACGAGAATCGTAAGCCGAGCCCATTTCATCGACATGTTTATAAGTGGGTTGCGTCTGTATGCCAATTTTGTATCCAAGCTTTTATCGAGACGAACAAGCATTTTATAAGGCTTCTGTAATGTATATGGTTTGCGATGTTACAAAACGCATGATAAGTTCAGCACGCACCCATCAAGAAACGGTATATGCAATTATGCCCTGAAAAAATAAGCAATAATATAATTAAAAATAAAAACAAAAACTCTTCTCCATAAACAAAGAATTTGTGCACTGTTCAGTCATGCGTACGCATACATTTACAGTTATTCAAGAGTCAGTCAGTTATAGCTGATACACTATCGTCATGTCATGGTTAATGTTTGCAACTGATTGCTTATTACATACCATGTGTAAAATACAACTTGTATAAGCTCGCCATGGGTAAAGGAAAACAATGTTCCAAGTACATGATCAGAAAGTTCTCTACGAATATTTACCAACGAATAATGTACAAAATAAATATAAGCGACTGTCAGTTTATTTGAAGATTATTTACCTTATATACTATGCTAGTATAGTGTACTCGTAGTGCGTTTTAAAACCTCTTCACTTAGTAAATTCCCTCTGATTTCATTACAAAACATAATCGAGTACAGACAACCCGTTATTATAGGATTTCACGACAGAAGAAAATTCATCCGGAAAGCCGATTTAACATGTTCGCGTAAGTGAATGCTGCATAACCTTCAGGCAAGATGAGTGCGAGAACATTCAAATTTTAAAATCAATCGTCATTCATTTAGTTTTATAAAACTCTAATATGCTGCAACTATTATACATTTCAAAATAATGACCACCTGACTGATTCACTAATTGTTCTCATATTTTGTTTTACTCGTTCTCTACACTTAAGCCATTAGCCTGGGTAAACTAAAAGCATATAACTTGACGTGAGTGCTAGAGCATTACGTAGATTTCTGAAAAGTCGTGGACCCTTCCCATATTCCATATTGTTTTTTTGAAAATTACCGTTACTTTCTGTATGGTGTGTACTTTTATTTACCGTATCTGCTTCAGTGCGATATTTGACATCGTGGCGAATGCGTCAGTTTTTTAGGCAATAGCGAAAACTCCTTGAAGTAAAATGAATGAACATAAAAAACATATTTTGCGATCGATCGTTTGATGATTCTGCTTCAGATCAAATTACAAGTATGATATAATAATGTTGGGGGCAAGTCATACTGTGACCCAAAAAATCTATTGCCGCTTGTGAGTGCCATCACCTTCTTTTGTGCGGAGCACCATGTTGCTTCCGACATTGTGAAGTGTTCGCCAAACACCGGGTATCTGATACCCCAGATTGTCTCACATTCACACAGGGTATGATGGGACGTTTCCAACCCCCCTTGGCGAAATCTGGATGAGTCAACATCCGCCATGCGCATATACCTCAGTTAGTACCTGTGAGACTTGTGACCAGGCATATACCGTTGCTTGTTAGGTTCAGTAGATTGTCCGCTATGCCGCGAGATCTTAAAAATCTCTTTGCTTACTAAAGATATAGGTAAGCGAACTACTGAGATATGGAAAAAATTAATTTGACAGGTATCCGTGCGTTAGGATACGAAGTCTTTAGCGAAAATTCAAGGAGACAGATGATACAACTGGAACTGTTGATTAGCGATTATATTGCAGAAATATTTTCTAAAGTGCAAAGTGCTGTAGGCAGAAAGTATTCAGATTTATATCATGTCGGTGCCAGCGTACTATAAATAAACCTGCACCTCGTCTTAGACAGTGTTTCGGGCAATGGCTTTTACTTACTCCAGCTGGCAAAAGCTCCAGCTGTTCAGATGTGGAAATTTCAAAACAAAAACTTTGTATTTTTTTTCTTTTATTTGTCGATGAAGAAACGCCTTGTGCTGAATAAATAATTTAATAAAACTATAAATAAATCTGTTTTGTTTCATTTATAGCGTAATGTCGAAACTATAGCATTTCCGTTATCTTACTTAAAAAACGTTATCCGTACTCTCGTTTGTCATATGTAGTTTGCTATGTAGTACTCATTGTATACGACAGTTAAAATATGATATCAATTCTCTAGCTATCCTTACAAGATAGGTCTAATCAGATTTCGGATACCGCAACTGATTTTTAAAAAATTTGCTTATTTCTGCACCTCACAGAAATTTTGTGCATGCGCGGCCAGTGGAATCCGCGTATCCACGCAATTAAAGCATAGCAAGCATAGTTTATCGATGATTTCAAAGAGATAGCATAGCGAAAGTCGTTTTTTACTATGACTGCGCCAAAAGCATCTTTAGTCATAGAGTTCCTTCTCAAGTCCAGGGTGCTACAATAATTCTTACTTACTCCAATATTAAATCAGCAATAAGTGAGTTGATAATTTCCATTTTTTTAAATTTTAAAATGTGTGCAGCGCGTGACTTTCTTCTTCTTCTTCATAGGTATTCAACGAGTTATTCTCCTTGAAAAGTACTCAAGTGTGTCCTATTAGAAAAACGTGTTAATATCTTATTTCAAGGTCAAAGGGTTAAGGATTAGAGAATCTAATCGAATTTAGATTTTCCCAGGTGCGGTCCCAGATGCGGAGAGTTGAGAAATTGTAATATTCTACGCTTAGATCAATTGCAAGAAAAATATTTCAAGTACATGTCAGGAGAGATTACGAAATGTGTTTACGTGTTTGAACTATCGTTCCAGAAAGCTACTTTAAAACTCTTATGCTCTGGGAGCAACTTTCGGTTTTGAACCACTGTTTTCAATAGATATAAGTGAATCCGAATTCAAACCCCAATAACTTCTTCTTGATTTTATTATCTGCGTCTTTGGCGGTAGGCTATTAATCTGTACCAATTTAAGCTTATATAGTGCTTGCCAGTTTGTACTTAGGAACAATTCCTATGTTTGCCATTCGAAGAGAACGCAGCAGACCGGGAAAGACCACATTTGTTAGTTGATCTTTTGAAAACTTTGCAGTTTATGTATTCGTAATTCTCATTACCTAGTAGGACAAAACCGGCTTGCAATAATTATAACTAGAAAATAAGACTATAAGTGTTACGTGCGCGTCGAAGAAGTTAGCATAAGCTGCGGTATTGTAAAAATCTAAAGAGATGTTATTTACAGAAGGGTTAAAGAATTTGTGTAGAAAAAACTGTAGTTATTTTTGTATATATGAGTTAACCAACATTTTTTTGTAATTGCCTATGTGTAGGTGCATGTGTGTGTGCGTTTTATATGAAAGTCTATGATTTTGTATGCGTAACTTTGAATGCCTTTTTATACATTTTGTTTTCGAGCTGTAATGCCTGTCTGGATTTTCATTTCGTTACATATATATATGTGAGTTATATACATATATATATATTTGAGTTTGGTTTTCCTGAATATTTGCATTTCATATTTTCACAAATTTTATTTATTTCTATTTTTATTTTGAATTTTTTCTTCGTATGTTGGTATAGCCTTTGTATGCCACTGGTGGCTTATTTGTGAAGTTTTTATGACACTTTGCATGCACAAATATAGAAAAAAAAAACGAAGAGGAATAATTCTACATTTAGCACACACAGGAAGGGAGCAAAGTGACAAAGATGAAGCACTTCTAATGCTGCAATTTTGTAAATTATTTTTTTAATTTGGTTTAGTTAACTTCTAAAGCCTGCTAGGGTCGAAACGACATTAAAGAAATGTTCGGAGTGAGCGCTTAGCTAACTAGTTAGACGTCAGAATCAGAGATTTGCTAAGGAAATAATCCTAGTGTTTTCCCAGCATCAGCTCACAGTTATATGAAGCCTTTACTTTCTGTCGGACTGTCTATGCGTCAGGTTATTTTAGACGATATGACAGTTCTAAATCGATATATATTCCTTAACATCCGTTATGGACATGGCCATTGGTCTGTTAAGAAACGTACCGCTAATACTTTCCTTGTATCGATCAGTCTGCATATAACTTAATAAAGTTTTGGAAATATTAGCTTTGAAGATATGTTCAACCTAAACGCTTACCAACAATGCGATTTAATGCCTCCATTTCCTCTTTTTTTTTTTTATTTAGTAAAGAAAACAATGACGCATATCTGCCATCTGTGGATAAAGTGATCTGAATTCTTACCTGTTAGGTATCTAAGATTCGTGCCAATTCAAGTCTACCTGCTTTGTAGTTTTTTATTACCTTTGTTTAGTTGGTTAGTTTTTCGAAAGTGCCTGAGAGTTTATTGTGTGTGTTTGTGCATATTATTTTTTAAGCCAGGAAGCTTATTTCAGTTTTTTGTTTACACAACTCAAGTAGCAACACTTTAACTTTGTAACTGTTTCTGTTTTGCTTTTGCTGATCTATAATGTAACAGATGACACATTCCTGCACATACATATGTGCTGGAGTTCAATGAAAGAACAGCACCGACGATTTTCCTCCATTGTAACATAAACAAATAGATGTAATTAAAAGTAAAGCAACACAAATAACTTAAATGGGTATTTTTTTATTCTTTTCCAAATATTTGAAGCTGTGGTTACAATTGAGTTTTTAATTATTATAGTACTGCGAAACATGTTTCGAGATACAACTCGGGCCATTGAGCAATTGAGCATTTGAAAGGCACTTTGATGATCTGAACAGATGAAATTTTATCACTTTACCGATCGGTTGCTCGGTCGCTTATCCTCCCTGGTGCCGTCTTGTTCTTTTTCAGAATTTTATGTTATTTTCGAAATGCAGTTACCTCTCCAAACTGAATTAACGAAATAATATTTTCCTTTCATTACCTATGAAGTCTCGTCTTATGCACACTCAATAGAACGGCTGCAAAGGCGCAATGATGAGTTGTAGGGGATGGTTATTGCAAATGCAAGGAAAAAACCAGGAGTCGGTTTATACGAGTCGATGTTAAGTGCATACTCGATTCAAAAGTAATTCTCAATGGTATTATTTTCAAGAAAAGTGTTTCAATCGAGGCGATATTACACATGAAGATAAATGCAAAGAAGAAGAGCAAAATAAACACTAGTTAAAATAAATTATTTTTATTCTATGTACATATTTTTTAATTCTATTTTTATAATCCTTTATTTCTTCTTTTAATTTCCCAATTTCCCAAACATTGTGTTACTAATTTATTTTTCGTAATAGCCTTTCATAGTACCTTTTCCATCGGCCCTATTGATTGATTCGTCCAGAATCGAAGGAATGAATGCATTTTATACAATAATGCCCTCCATCCTATTTCGTCCTATGGCATGCAATTATGGAGAGCAACTCTCCACCTAATTATGAACGCCTCGCGGTCCCTTTGCAACAAAACTAATTATGACGACCTGGATTTTCCCTATATTAAAAATCTCATTCAACGACTTCTTTTATAATATCTTAAATACCACGCGGATCTTGGCTTGGCAATATCTTTTCTAGATAAAGACCGCGAGATGGGAAGATCGAAACGGTGTCATATAATGAATTTTCCATTTAGATACTAATTTATTTTCGTTCCATAATTTCTTTTAATGAATCTTCTATATAGACCGTTTTGACAGTACATATTTTGAAACATATTTTGTGAAAGAAATTAATTTTGACATCAAGGCTAACCCTTTCCCTGCATTAATGTAAATTAAAGTAAAAAAATGTTTTTGGAAATATATTATGAAATAATGAAAAAATTTAAAAATTAATCTCAGCTAAGAAAAAAAAAGCATAAAACTAAAATAATTTTTTAATAAATCAATAGTTTAGTAACAGTGTATTTTAATGCGCAGGAAAAGCTGCAGATAAATGTCAATAAAATGCTAAAGCTCTGGTATAAATTTTCATTAGGACGCGGCGAGTACGGCCTCATTAAAATGCTTTCCGTCGTTTGCACATATGGACAGAAAATTGGGTGCATGTTGTTTTATGTTAGTGAAGGATATTCTTTCCCTTTTCATCCTGTTATAGTTTATATATATATTTTATTTACAGTTTAGAAGCGCGTCCGTCTATAAGAATGGTTTTAGAGTTATGTTAAGCATAAGCAAAAACGGGAAAGAAATTCAATTCACGAATAGATGTGTGAATAAATACACTTCGCACCTATTTTGCTCTCCAGATGTGTGTATATTTGATTGAGGCGATGAGTACATTAAAATCGCTCGAAGATAAATGCACTTTTCCTCTCTTTTTTCTTTTGTCTCATTACCTTGTGACTTAAACCCTTACTTAACGTATGTACCGCTTACTGAACTTTCCACCCTTTGTCCTTTTTTATTTTTGTTTCATTGCCAAATGAAGTCAATGGAATAAAAGGAGTATAACTAAAACGAAAAAAAAAAAAAAATTTCACGCATAACAGCTACTGAACACACAAGATTCGTTATGCGGCAATTGTAACATTTTTAATTGTTTACATATCAGTTGATATCGATAATGAGTGTAATTCCGTTTTAAATCAATATTTAAATTCCATCTACTGTAAATGTGCAATAATTCATTTACAAATGTTTATGTGCATTTTAGTAATAATTCGATTCAATTCCGGCTTTTTTCACAACGCCTTTGCGTACGTATTTATATAAATTATATTTTAATTTTGTTCACGTTTTCATTTAATTGAAAAGATTTTCCTAATTATTTTAATACAATTTTATGGCAGTGCAGCAAACATGCATTCATATAAATTCATATCTGGTCTTCTCTTCTTTTTTTTTTAATGCAAAATATGTAAAACATTTAATCAATATAAATAATTTTTACATTTTAAAATTGCGTATAATCATAAATATAATTTCAATTAAATATGGTACAATCTATGTGCATATGTTGGTGTTGGTGTTGGTTTTGTTTTTTTTTTTTTCTCTCTTTATGCAAATACAATATTGTGGAAAGGAAGTGTAAGGTTACTCGTAGACAGGCATACATATAAAATACATTACGGCAATTGAAATTTTTCCATTTGTAGTGTTTTTTTTCTCTTTTTTTATAACGTAAAAGGTCGAGAACGGGTTTACGAAAGCCATTATATTGTAAAGAATTGCATTGCATTCACACGCGCTTTTCCATGCCAATAATGAACAATTATTACTTATTCACTGTTTGTAGATTTCTGAACAACATTACTATCGATAATTATTCACAACAAATGCAAAAAAAAAAAAAAAAATTAATTTGAAAATTCAGCAACAGCTTCACAGTTATTGGCCAAGTTTTTAACTTCAATGTTTGGCTCGCTGTGTTTATGCTCGTCTCTCGGATTAATTTATATTTTCTTTCTTGCTTTCTGCTCGTCTGTGTTGATTTTGCACATCAGCTGCGATTGCTGCCAGTATGGTTATACAACGAACTTTTACGTTTAAATTAACATTTCATGTTAGCCATTTGTTAATGAATTCCTTTCGCCGCTTCGCCTCTATCGATCATTGCAGAGTAAACAAGCATTTCCTGTTTGATTGTTTGAATTTTCATATTTGCACTTATTGTCTGGCTATTGGCCAGACAAACGGCCATCTGCGCGATGAAAGAAAAACGCCGACTGATTTATTCGCTAGAGGTGTTAATTGTTTCATTGGGTATTACCGACCGCGTTAATTTACGATATGCGGAAAATGAAGATTTAACCGTTTTTCCCCTCACATTTTGCATAAGCGACGTGACCGTTATTACATTGTTTTGTGTAAATAAGTTGGTCAATATGTTATCGCACTTAGATTGTTTGTTGTGAAACATTTATTCAATAGTAGTTTAGGCACCTCAGTATGCATTTGTCAGATTTTTAAGCGTTGAAACAAGCCCTCGTTTGCCTTTGAACCTCTTGTTTTTATTGTAACGAATGAAATTAGGATCAGGATACATCGGATCACTCTTTCAATAATGAAAAGTGAATTGAAAGCTGGAACATGAGTATTATTGTAGTCTTTTTTATGTGTACTATAAATAAAAGCTTGCGGTGCTTCAAATTTTAATATGTAAGAAATCAGTTTTCCGAAAATCCTCCACTTTTGTTCCCTGTAGGTGTCATTCTGCTTATTAGCAAACAAAATAACAAAGAAGAGACGGGCCAAACATATCGTTACTTACATCGACAACAGCAAATGTTTTCGGCTTATGAGTGTGTCGCACAGAAGCGAGTGCCAGTACATGCTTTTCCTTTCCCTTCAACTCTATATATTTATTATATATGAAGTTTCGCGTATGTAAATATTTTACTCGGCTAACAGCTTTTTTATGCCAACTACGGAAGAATGAGGGCATAATCATTTTGCCAAAAGGTTTCCAATATCCAGAAAAAAACTACTCAGGCCCCGTCAGTTACATAGGTATTTTTGATTAGTATCAAAATAGGTGCAAACAGATCCATCTGTCCATCTGTGGTAAACTTTCTCATGGTGAAAAAAAAGAAACTATCGGCTTGAAATTTGGCACAAATCTTAAAAGTTCTTGCAGGTCGGTTGGTATTGAAAATAGATCAAATCGGCCAAATGATTTGATTAAAGCGCAACATGTTTCAAAAGCTTAAACGTTGTTTTTCCGTCTATTACTCATAAGCTGTACCTGCAAAAATCCATATATTCTCTCTTGAGACAAAGGTGAGGGATTTAAAAGATTCGGGCGCAGCCAAAGATTGTTACTTGATGAAATTTATTTATTCTAAGAATTAATTTACAATTAAAATTAAAATCTAATAAGAGGAGCGCGGCATATCCGATTGGATTTTTGAGCTTCTTACAATTATTTTTACATTATTTTTGGAGTGAAAAAATCTTCCTTGTTTTTTTTTTTTGAGCAAAAGAACAAAAAGAGTTCCCATAGTTCAAATTGGCTTTTTTTAATAAGTAGATAAGAAAATTAATGAATATATAATACATAAGTAGGGAAAATATGTACAATATTCACAATTCCTCGCGGCGTTTGTGGTCTTCAATTCTTTCGTTGTTGTAATGTTCATCGTTGGATGGAACATTCAGTTAAGTCCTGCTATCTACTCGTTTTTTGCTTATTTTAGAAAAAGCTCAAGCTTGCATCAATGTTGATGAAATTTTGAAATTTATCTCACACATAATTTATTTTACAGATTCAAAACATATTCCGGACTTTATACAATTTATTCATTAAACATTTGTTCCTTTCTAATCAGTCAGTAAGTACGTAGGTATGAAAATTAAATGATTGTATTATAATTTTTTGACTAATGAGTCATCATAGAAAATAACTGATAAAAAACAAAAAAGAAAAAACGTAAATATTATCAGAATAGAATAAAATCCCTCACAGCAAATCTAATGCTAATTTACGTCTGTGTATATTGGCTATCTATCCTTAATTTCGATGCAGATTGAAAGCAATTTTGATTCACCTGCAAACGTTAAAATAATTGAAGCAAATCTAATAAATGTTAAAAATTTCATGCATTTTTAATGATAGCTTAAGGTAAACAATTAAAATAATTTTTGTTTTCGTAATTTACAATAAAATTTGCTTTTATTTATTGCTAAGTCAGCTTAATTTAAATTTTCCTTTGCACGTTACATAATCTGGTTTTTATTGGACTAAGATCCTCAAAAAATCTCGGGAAATTAACTTATGTTTAAAAATGGACAAGCGGATGTGAAATTTCGCACTGATAATCAAACAGTAATAGATAAATATTCTGTGTTAGTTGTGCTCCACGTATAAGCTTTTTGACGATTTAAGTTTATTGATAGTTAAAATCGGGCCTTTGAAAATAACGAAGCCATTATTGGACGCTAATCGACAAAGGCATAACATATACGATTGTTCATACATCCTGGGCCACGAACGATTCCTATCTCTTTCCGCACTTTTTTCTGATTATCACCGTGTTACACCTACGGGTGACATCCCCAGATTTACTGGTTGTATTACAAAAAAAAAAAAAAAAAAACCACAAAGACACACAAAACAAAACAAATCTAAAGGAGTTTTCTTTTTGCTGTGGGTGAGAAGACTTTCGAGAGCTTCTAAATATGTATTGTATTCCTTTCGCAACGGGTAATGAGCGGGAGAAACGACAAGGACGAAGATTTTAATGATGATGATAACAATCAATAAAAAAATATTCTTTGGGTATTACGTTGAAAGTCCAGAAATAATTACAAACGAAAAGCATAAAACATACTACCCTTTTAAATAATATGCTTTGTATAATCATTATATCCTTTTTAAAGGAAAAGATAAAAAAGACTGATACACCTGGAGAATATAGTTAAAGTAGTATCAATGATGAGAAGTGGCTTGGAATTCTTATCGAGAGAGTCTCACGATATTTTAAAATTACAAAATTGACCAAATTTTAGGAAAGAGTAAAACAGCACCACATTCTATAACCATAATCATGAAACTGTTTTATTAAGCAGTAATTAATTAATTTTAATTCGCTCATACGTTAACTAGCGCACAACGAATTATGTGTCCATAGCGTACGCCCGTATCGTCCTTTACTACAAGGGGTAACTGCGAGGAGCTTTTAAAACAACACATCAACCATAATGTAATAATTTATGGTAGATACACACACGTATGGAATCTCCGCAGATGTGCCAAAGTGGTACTAGTAGTTAATTATATGACGGAACACTATTTGTAAAGGACATGTTAATTTTCTCGTCAATGAGAGATCCACATTTTATTACACCGATCCATTCTAAGTTCGTCCGTCCGTCTGCTCGACCGGTTGTAATTTTTGAGATATGTCGATGAAATATGGTACATCCACAAGCACCAGCGCTATTGAAAATAGTTCGGATCAAGCTACTTTTTCGAACGCTTTCCATATGACGCCTTATTTTGGAAAGTCGTTGTATAAAAAAGTGTGGGATGGTGCGCCGTGGCCCCTTATAGTTTTTTTTACTGTTTCATAACCGAAAACAATGGGCGAAAAAATTGTTTGCGTGGATTGGTATAATAGTTTTGCTACTATATATGTAATCCTCCAAAAATATTAAGTTGTTAATACAACGCAACAACTTATTGTTGAGTAAATGGTATTAAAAACTATGTAATAAGTAAGGAAACTATATTCGGACTTAAGGCAAATCCAAGACATCTTTCATCGTAGGTAAAAATAAGAAAATCAATTCGTGTGCCGTTAACAGAAAGCTGTCGGTGTAAAAAGTTTGACAAAAAGTTGTCGAAATTTCGGAATGTTTTTATTACGAAGTTGTTGTAATGTTTTGAATATCAAAATGGGTTTGTTGCAAATAATATTAAGAGTACACGGATTCGTTTTTTAGTTCGACACCCCCTTGCTGAGTGGATAACCGAAGACATAAACGAGAGCTAAGGAAGACCGCGCGGATATGACAAGTATCTGATGTCAACAATGGATATGCATTTTATGTACCGCCTAAGCATTGTACACATAACACCTATAAAATTGTTGTCAATTAGCTGAGTAGTTAATCGGACGCGTTTAAACAATTCGGAGTTTAATGCTAGTGAAGAGAAAGCCTCGCACGTTACCAATTGAGTGACAGTATTAGTTTAACGAAGTGCTTTTATATGAAACCGTAATGCTATAAATGATTGCTGTCGCTAGTTGGCTGAGTAGTTAGCTATTCGGGATAAAAACTATACGCGCACATGCACATATATATCAATTTACGTGTGCACATAAATGCATTAACTATTTTTCAAAAAAAAAAAAAAAAAAAACGAAACAATGTAGTAAAGTTTGCTTATGTAGAAAATTTTTATGTTTACATGTATATAAATAAGATTATAAATTATTGTTAAAGTAAAAAAACAACAGTAGCGACCGTGGTATACATACAAAACAATGCAATAAAATTTATTCATTTATTTGTTTTAATAATAAGTAGGTATATGCGTGCGAGTGGGTTCGTATGTGTACGCGTTGGCTTAAAGCCAATGTAATTGAAAAATTTATTATAGGATGTGTAAACAATTCGAATGTATAAACGTTGTTCAAATTGTGAAAGGAAATTGTTTATTTTTTTATAAACTTTTTTGTTCCTGTATTGTTGCCGGTTACTATTTTGTTAAGCAAATATATCTGCCTGTTTATGTATGCCTTATGGAAGCCGAATTGTAAAAACGAGGCTTATACATATTAGTAAAAATTTATAAAAATTCTATATTTCTTATGACGTGTTGTTAACATGCCATCAACATTACAAAATATAAATTGTTTTGAATTTTAAATAAATTAATGTTTAAATAAATTAAACTTTCGCAACGTTTTGATGGATTCTCTTTCCACCTTCATTGTATTCAAGTCGTCTGAGATAATCGAATAAATGCACTTGATCGTACACAAATATTTGATTATAGAAACATTTGATTGAGAAACTTCTCTAGTCCTAAAATAAAATTTCTTATTCTTCTTCTTGTAATTTTTGAAATTTGAAGATCAAAAGCTACTATACTTAGTCCCAGCAATCTGTGGCGTATGAAGGTGCGATATCAACAGACTTGCCATGCCATTGGAAGCGTAGCACAAGACAACGAGACAGTAAAGGAAAAGTTACATAACATCTCTTAGTATAACATATAAGCTCCTGGAATTGTGAGTGGGGGACGTAAGTTTGATCACTGGCTTCATACCTTAGTCATGCATCAATTGAAGAATATAAGTATCTCCAATATCGATTCATGCAGATACTGCCAAGTGATGAGTGAAACGTCTCATCACATCCCATGTGAATGCTCGTCCATCTGCTTAATCAAACAGCAGACGTCAGACACAGTATGTTACTCCGAACCAAAGAAAGTGCCATGGCCGAGTACAATAGTTTTTCACAGTATACAGCCTCAGCAATGGATGAGCAATGCATGGTAAAGAGGGCTTTGTAGAAATGTGTATTCACAGTTCGATTAACGCCAAGTGGTCGATTGTTTGTAACTAAAAAGCGAATAAGTCGTCACCATACAATCGCAAGTGAATCAAGCTAAAATTATGCACGTTTCTCTACATTGACTTGGGAGAATCCTCTATTTACACCTATCAGAGAACTGTAGAAACTAATGGAGCATATCTGCCTTACAAGAAAGCTTAAGCAGTTTTCCCGTTCGGCAGTGTTTATCAAACAAAAAAGGGAAATGAAACTTGCTTGCTTCTTTTTTTTTATCAATTATCTGCAAATCTTTTTATATTATCATATAAATCTGCACTCGCATAAAAAAGAAGAAGACAGAAAATAAAATTCATAATTTTTACTAGCGTTTTTAGATGGCATTTAAGCAAAGCCCTTATTTTGATTTTTTGTTTTTTTTACATTTCTATCACGTATAGAAGGCATTAAACAAAATGCTCTCATGCATGACTTATACATATGAAGAAAAAAGATTATTTTTTATTTCCATTACAACAAAATCATCAGCAGCCTTCCTCGTGTGTCTGCAGTTGTTAACGTATTTTCAGACTGTCATATGCACGTCTTAACTTACCGTATGTGTACGCATCAGTACAACAATTTTCATAAAATGTCATAAACGCCAAAGAAATAATTCTCTAGTGTCTTGTACCAAATGCCGTTGGTTTTTATTTTTATTTATTTATTTTATTTACTTTTTTGCAAATTTTCTTCTTTTTTAGCTGCTTCTCAAAGTATAGCAATAATCTATATCTTTATATGTATATCTTTATTATATACACAAAGAGAAAAAGCCAGGAGCAGAGCAGAAGGAAGGACACTTAGCAAAGTACACGCATAGGTAAGTATCCGTTTTTTTTTTTCTTGTTATGAGTACGTTTTATCTTACTTGGCTTTATGTTTAAAGAAAAAAGGGGAAGGATGACGAAAGCCCCTTTGTCAGTTGTGAACGACTCCCACATATCCTTACCTCGTGCAAAGTTTAAAGCTTTCGCTAAAAGAGGGCCGAAAAAATGATCAGGCAAATCGATGAAAAAAGAGGAGGAGAAAGTAAAAGATGAACAAAGAGGTAAAGAAAGGTGCTTTACGAAAAGCACCTGAAAAATGTATTGCTTGCCAGTCTTCACCATAAAAGAAATTAATTAAATAACTTCGAAATATTTAAACAATAGGTAAGAAACTTTCTTAATCATTTTTATGTGCACCTTTCACCGCCTTTTTATATTTTTTTTTAATTTACTTCAATTCGCCCGCGTATTGAAAACTAAACATATCTGATGAAACTAGGCACGTTATTATAAAACATTAATAAATAATAACAGGAAGATAACGGTCATTCCGTAGAAGCTTAACTTTAGGTGAGTTTCATTACGCTTTCATTCCAATCTTTTGGCTCAAGCTTAATGCTTCCAACCGCTACTGCTGGAGTTTGTATGTAACTTTGCATACTTTTAATGAAATAATCTAGATATGCCTGGCTGGATCGCATGTGAGCCCCGCCCTCAAAAAGTAAAAAATATCTGCTGAAAATAATTTCAAATGAAGTCATGTCTTCTGTTACAAAAGTCTTCATACGAAGACGCAAGCTTAGTGTAAACAACAACTCCACGTTGTTAAGAGGAATGTGCGAAATTCCTGGGTTCTTCTTTAATTTTCTGGCTTTTGCTTTTGCCGGTGCCTTTCAATTTTTTTTTTTTTTAGGTAGCAAGCGTACTTCCAAACGTCTCAAACCCATTTTCGAGCTTAATATGAAAAATTGCCACTTTCACTTTTTCATATCTTCATATTTGCAAGAATAAATGGAGGGACACACATCAATATCTTTAAAAGCATAGGTCATTAGATATATGCACAAGCTCATCAAACAATAAGTTCGTAGAATGATATACAGAAATAGGATGACTAATGATGAGAGTGATTTAATGATAGCATCATTCTTAAAGCTTAGTTGGAACTGGTTTAGTGACACTGCGTAGGAAATTCAGAATTTTCCGCTGCTTTACAAAAGCAGAAGTAGCTTTACTTACTTAGTCACTTTTTTGATGTTACAAACGGAATGATAAGGTTAGAACACCACAGAGCTCCAGTAGGTTGGTATAAAAATGTTGTTCCATTTATGTTGAAAGTTTGCAGTTAGTGAAGAGAAGGTATTGCATATACACGCATGTAGAGAGTTCCTGTTTGTTGTTGCTACTTTTTTCTTTTTCGTAACAATCCTCACGTACACGTATAACACATAATTCTTAGCTTTAGGTCAAGTGTTTTTAATACATACACACATGCATTTTTAGTTGTTTTTCCCGCTGCTCTTCTTGTGCTCGTTGGTCGTGTACTTTTAAAAATTGAAATGAATTATGCCAGAAATACTTTTAGATTAGCTTTATCTTGTTTGTTTTTTTATTTATTGTTTACTATGTAGAATACAACACCACCCCGCAGACACATGCCAGGAAAATAAATTTTGTTTTTATTTTCATAAACGGGTCGTTTCTTTTGACAATTTCATTTAGAGAGGCTTTTGACACTTTATGGAATATTTGTGAAAGGAATTTTCTACTCATTGAAGCAGAATAAAATGAAAATCACACAGATTAACTGCAGGTTATAAGATATGCTCGTATACAACACTCAAAAAAAGCTTTTTATATCCAACGCCGAGAGATTAGGGGTACATTTCATTTGTCAAAACGTTTGCAACGCCCGGAACGAAGCTTCGTAGATGCAATAAAGTATATATATATAAGTATATATATATATATATATATACTTATATATATTCTCCATCGGTATGAAATTCTAATTCGATCTGGGCATGTTTTTTCGTCATTTTGAACATTTTCCCGGTGGTAAAAATCAAAATATCGACTCACATATGCAAAAAATATAGCACGTTCTTGCAGTAGTGTGAAAGTCGGCCGAATCGGCTAAAGAACACGCCTACATTGCAACCGAATTCAAATTCAGATACCCCGAATATAACAATCACATCAATTTCTATATAATTTGTATAATTTGTCGATGACTTACACTATCTGTGTAAAAGTGAAACAACTCAGAGCCGCCCTCTCAATATTGTAGAGTCTCGAAATGCCATACTTTTCCCTTTTTTAGGGTTTTTTGTGATAAACGTGATTTGGGTGTAAAAGATTACCGACGCAAAATTGGCCCATCGTACGTAACCCTTCGTTAAAAGATGAGCAGTGTTCACACTAGATACTAGTCTTTCCGAAGGTCATTGGTAACTGGGCGACATTGAAAACTCAATGTATTGATTACGAGAAATACAAGAGAAAAATATTACTGTTACTGTTTGCCATAAAGCGCATGTATAGTCGCAAAAAAGAACCAAATACCAGCAAGTATATTATAAAAAGCATGTTCAAGGATCTTGGTATTTCTTAAAGGAACTTTAATAGCTATCAGAAATTGTTAACCCCATTGTGGTTTCCTTACGCTCATATACGGAAGATCCTATAGACTATTGGAAACATACAATTTCATTGCGACGTCCAAGGTCCAAGATCGCCAACGTATTCCCTAGGTGCCATACTCCCAATACGTGATACACTAAAAGCTAGCAGGAAATCGAACTTCATTTCGGTATCTAAAATCCATCACATCGCCCAAATCTTCCACATATACGCCCTTCCCCATATGGACTAATTGGTCTTAGAAAAGTTTAATGCCATTGCTACGTTCACGTTCTGCCATTGGTAAAATCCCTTGTATATACGCTCCCTCATAAGACGTTTCATTCATTGTACATATAAGATGGTCTCCCTCCAATCTTCTTCTTCTTCAATCTTGTTATATAATTTTAAAATATTGTCAAGAATTTTTAATTCAACACAAAAAAAAAAAAATGCGAAAAAAACTCACAAGTTGAGATGATGCCTTAAAAACTCAATCATTTAAACGGAATGCATAAAGAAGCTACAATTTTAGGGATTTGCCATTTATATTATAGGATTTGACAAATTGTCATGGCCAAATGATGATGGACGTTGAACAATGCAAAGAAATTAGATTTTTCTAACAGCTTTTAGCCTGCTTTGCGAAACGTCAACGTCTCTGAAAGTGTTTACTTGATTTGTACATTTCCCGATTTCACTTAATGTATATAAACGTGATAGTTAATAGCAATAAGTTAGTTTTTTTTTTTTTTTTTGGTTTTGTGATGACATTAAAGTTAATTTCTGTAGGTGCCACAATGTCCACAATGTTTTAATTTTAATAGTTATTTTATTGGCCTTCTTCATCTCACCGTAAACCATAACTTAGTAAAGACTCAAAGTTGTGATGTTAGAAAAGACACAAACCTAAAAATGTGTGCGCTTTCTTGCTGAACTCTCTTTACTTCGTCTACAGTTACTTGTAGATTATAATTTATTTAGAGAAAGGAGAAAAATTTTATGGCCAAAGCAAGACGTGTACTAGCCAGAAATGGCTTTTCTCATTGTGGTACCAAACTTAGGTTAAGCATCCCAGCATTCTTTTTGCTTACAATATGGAATAGTTTCGATAGTATATAAGGTAGCGGTTTTGGGTAGGAAATTAGAGTAAAGCACAGTAAACGAATGTCAGTTGATAAGAAGGCAATCGGTAAATAAAATCCAATCCAACTCTTTGATATTTTCCTGAATGAGTTTCATTGGTTGGGATTGGGAATAGTCAATATGCAGCGTGACAACTCTTCTTTGGAATCTCTTCTTTGGAATCAAATAGTCCTCTTTTGGAATAGTTTGAAATACAGTCATTGTAATCGCTGGCAATAAAACTCAGCAAGTTGTCCTTGTCCCGCAAAATGCATCATAGCACCTTTTCAAGTGGTAAACTATGTTTAGCGGCTGTCATGTGGTTAGCAAAACGCCATTGCTTTCAAAGCGTTTTGCTTTCATGCAGAAGCCCTTTTCCATCTTCGGTAACGATTCTACTAAGAAAAGTATCTCTGCGAAATCTGGACAGCAGTGAAGAGCAAATTGATCAACGAATATCCTTGTTGACCTCACATAGTTGATGCAGTATCCATATACTTGTTCTACATGTCTTTTCAATTTCATGTAGTCATCTTTGTATACTTGAGTTCTCCTAGAGATTTCTCAGTTGAACTGATCGCTCACTTCGACGCCTATGAGTTGGCGTTATTTCATCTTCTATACCTCTCCATAAATATCCCAAAATTTCTTTGTTACATTAAGTGCGGCATGAAAATGAAAGAGCTTGCAATGGCGAATTTGCTCCCCAGAAGGAGCGCATGAGGGCATTGCGTAAGAAAGCAAATTATACTTTTTAGAAAATTTTGAACACTTGACCGAGTATTGTAAAAGAATACAACAAAAAGAATTTAAAAATCGGGGGCGAAACGTGTTCTTTGCAAATAATTGATTACTTAAGTGGACCCTTAATAGAATTGTTGTTATTTAAACCGATTCCAAAGATAGAAATATTCTTGTGATAGAACTCATGGGTCGCCGGAGAGCAAACTTTCGCAAAAAATTTGTTTGCTCCTTACAAATTGATTTGAAATCTTTCGTCAATTATTTATTTCTTTATTTACTTAAATTTGTCATTCATTCAACAAAGCTCACGGATTGTAGATGCAAGTATGGTGAACATATGTATTGGGGATCACAAATGTGTTTTAATAATAAATTCAAACAAATATAAGATTACTTACAGTTTTAGTAGAAAAAGAAGGTTGATATAATTGAAAAAATAAAAATAAATAATAAACGAATAAGAAAATACGCTATGTACAGTAACGATTGGTTAGTTACTCAGGCTGTTAGTCGTGTTTTATTTACATAATCTTCATGCACATCATGTACAATTTTGCAATAAAATAAAACGACTAGGCGAACAGACACCCACACACACACACACACACACATACAGGCAGGCGAAACGAATTAAAATTTCGTTAATCATGGTTTCTAATGCGGGTACCGTAAACGCGAGAGATAAGCTGAATCCTATCATTTATGCTCACTTGTGTTTGTACAAAATATTGCGGAAAAAGGTACATGTTAAAATTAAATTTGTTAACTTCTTTGATAGCATTAATATTTTGTTTTACACTAACGTTGATTTCCATACAAATTAAAAAACAAAAAAAAAAAAAATAACCAAAAGAAAAAACCAAATAATTGCAGAAAAACGTGAAACTAATTGCAAGACCACCGTAATGCAATAGTTAAACTCACACATATATATTTATATGTACATACATCTAATGCACATATAAGGGTAAATATTTAATTTATAACATTTAAATTTTTATTATGTGGTTGCGTTCGGCTTCATACGCGCTAACCATATAAAATCGAAAGTTTTAATGCACGTATATTATGCCACTGCGTTGCTACCGCTACAAAACACGAATTTAATGAATTTTATGTTAGATATGTATGTACGCAAATGCACGCTGTGGCGAAGCTATTTAAACGCTCTCTCATACAAAACTATAGTGAGCTGAAATAAAAATAAATTTTATTACATTTTACAGTAATTTTCGACATATATTGAGTATAGTTTTTAATTTGTTGTTTACCAAAGCATTCGTAAACAAGTAGCTGTGTTTGTTGTTAGCGTTTCAAAATGGTATTGAAAAATGTTTGTGGCTTTTTCCGCCATTGCAACTTAGTAAATGATTAAGCACGGTCGAGAAAATCAGAAAGTTTTGAAGGGGTAAAGCAAGAACGCGCAAAACGGATAGAATAGGAATAATATAATATATATATATATATATATATACGTCGTAAATATATATATATATATATATATATATATACATTAATTTAAACACTTTCGAATCAGTGTAATCATAAAACAGCTAACAGAGAGGTAACGCAATAAATTAAAATATCACACGAAAACAGGCAACCTACGCACACTTGCTTTGTAAGTTGACGATATAAAGCAGCCATTTCGCTCTTTATAAAGTGAATAAATGTTAATTAAATTGTTGCTGCAACTACACTAACCCAGCAGAGGAGAAATACCATCGTGAAGTTTCCGAAAAAAGAAAAAAAACGCAACTACACACAAACTTTAAATTCAAAAGTGTTAGTAAAAGTGTTAATAAAATCTCTTTCATACATTATTGAAAAACCAAAAAGTATTTATTATCGCTCATACGATCCGAGGCGTATTATAATTATATTTCACTTTATTATGAAAGTATTAGAAGCAGACCACCGCTCAAACCCACACTACCGCTCTCTTATTGACTCAAGAATCGAAGACGAATTATGTCTGCGTGTTCGTACATCGGTCTTACATCCTATTATGGAAGATGACGATTTTGAGCACAATATAATTTTTGAGGAGGTGTCTTTGACATAATTGCATCATTAAAAACCAAAAATTTCCAACTTGTTAGGCTAGCTTTCTCACCAGTGATCAATGAACAATTATAACATGCTACAATTGCATTGGTCGATTGGTTGTGCTAAGTTTATCGACGGTCTTTTTTATCCTCTGTCAAGGAGGGAGAATATATGTTTGTAGCCGCTAATTACTTCTTACGGGCAATGTTTGGGCCATACATTGAACACATCAAAACTTTCCAGCCGTGGACACTATATTTGGTCCGAGCAATTGAAAATTTCGTATAGTCGGGCATAGCTATGATGGAAAACGACGTCTTTCCTGTTGGACTTGTAATTCTGAACATTTCAGTTCAATTGATTGAATCGCATTAACTGTTGGCACTAGCAAAGGGAATTAATCGTCTGGCCAGATTAAAGCAGTTTATGATGCATAATATCTTTTCAAATACAAATCATTAACTTGAGTGCAGTCACTTTGAGCTTTACGACTATTTTTAGGCCTTTATCCATTTTGAACTAATTTTTTTCTCGTCACCAATCATCCATCTCTACAAAACCGGCTCGATATCTTTCGTTTCGGCACCGATTGGCATACGGAAATTCATTGTATTAAATTTTCACTATTATACAAAAGAAGAACTAGACCAGTCAGCAACCTGCTAAGAATGGCCAACAAGTTCAGGGATATATTTGTGATAGATAGCTTGGAGGGAGTTGTAATTTTTATGTAGACATGTTTTTCCCGGTTAACTGTTAAAATGTGTAAAGTTATCTTAGTATGCTACCTTAGAAGTGCCATAGTTTTGCTTTTTAACACATACATGCAAAGAGATGAAAATCCAAAGAAAAAAAAAAAACGATTTGAAAGTTGCTATGTATGCTCAACGATTGGAGGTTTTCGTGCGTGATTGGTTGTTGTAATAAATATTACCTACCTGCATATAGGATACGTTTTTACTCCCAAAAATTAACGAATTGCAAACTTTGCTCGCCACTAGCTTCGCGTGCATGTTATGGGTAAACAATAAAAATTCTTAATTTATTCAAATGCTTTCACGATAGCATAGACATTATTAATCTATTTTACACATGCATACACATGTGTGCGTCAATACATATATATATAAACGCGCACACATGGTTTGGCCTTTTGTTAGTATTTGTTTACCGTCACCGCTTTTTGTCAGTACCAACTTCGAGAATGAATGAGATAAATCGTTTGTGCCTATGCGTTAATTCAGTCGACTGATTTCATGTCAAATTAATTAAGATGGTTGTGTGCGCGTTTGCATGCATGTATGTGTGTGTGTGTCTGGGCCTGTGTGTGTATGTGGGCCTATATGTGGGTATTTATAGGAAAATCAAGAGCGTGTCATACTAAAAAAAGACTTCAATTGTTTTAATCAGCTAAAGCCGTTTGATTAGATTGGTTGGTTGACTATTTAAACGATTGTCATTTAATCATTTGATGTAGATACTCACTCTGGCATAACAACATCATTTAGTCAGCAACCAATTAACCAGCCAGGAGGCTCTCTCGTTGCAATAGATAGAATAGATGTCGTCTTTATCGTTTGTTAACAGAATCACATTAGCGTTAATGGAATTCGCTTTAATCGCGGTTTCCAGTTAATTGATAATTGCACGCATTGATTAATGAAGCTCGACTTTTTTGGTCATTGCTAAGTTCGTTTTCCTAAATTAAGACTTACTGTCAACTTTAATCCTCCCTTTAATAGGCCTTCTGAGCCTTATTGTTTTGTGCTATAAATGAAATGATAAAATAAAAACATCGCCTCATTAATTTCCCTTTGAATAGCTATTGATTAGTAATTTATAAAAAAACAATACGTACTGTTCGTCTCCTTATCTCCTTTCGATGAGTATTCCCAAGTAAATACTCCGACCTATGTGCGCTCGGCGGAAAATAATATATTAAGGAAGCGACATTAGCATAAACATTTTCTACTCTTCGGAATCCGTAAGTGAATTAAGCAAAGCATGACGACCAGCGAAAGGATTATACGGATGATATCCAAATGTTTCCATATCCGTGAAGTATATATCTTGCCCAGCACAAGATTTCAAGTCAAATATTTACATTGTGTAGCGTTGCGCAAAGTCATTATTATGTTAGAAATGTAAAATATTATACACATAGTAATGATCTTACGGGTTGGCAATTACTTCCAATTCGACTAGATTTCCCGTTTGCAATAAGGCACAAATCACCGCTGTTGCTGACGTGTTGTCCACCATCATGTCAACGTTGTATTAGATGTTGACATGCAAGCAACTCACATCTTTGGTTTGCCCATTGATGAGTTGATGATATTTGTCCCGAACAGCGGTTCTCTTGCGTTACAGTAATAAATGTTTCTAAATGATCTTTTTTCGTTGACTTCAAATGTACAAAAAGAGTCAC
The DNA here is from genome assembly GCA_000688715.1 of Glossina pallidipes. Taxonomy (NCBI): domain Eukaryota; kingdom Metazoa; phylum Arthropoda; class Insecta; order Diptera; family Glossinidae; genus Glossina; species Glossina pallidipes. The sequence goes on from KK499795.1 coordinate 1,340,428, forward strand.
TGGTTAATCAAATTTTTTTTATATTTTTACTGAAAACTTTTAGAAGGGCTCTCCCTATTACACGAAATTTCAAACGTAAGTTTATTTCGTATTTTCATTTATTACATCACATTATCATTTATCTTAAATGCTAATATTGCTCGTAATTATTTTTTTATGGCAAGATACGATAAATATCTAAAAGACTAAACTAATATCTATGTGAACCTAAGCACATTAATATACGACCACACGTCGACAGTGTCATAACCAAGCTGGCTTCAAACCAATTTTCTCATTGCCTTTGCCGCCGATTGTAGCAAATTTTCATTAATTGAAGTATTAAGTTTGCTAAAGCGAAGAAAAACCAGAAGTATTCGAAAGAAACAGCTATATCTAGAAGAAGTCGCACTAAAACTCTTGGAAATTGGACATAAACAGACAAAAACTTTTTTTTTTCATTCCAGATATAACAGTCTTCTCTTTTGCTACGGCTTCGGCTTTCACTGTCTATTCTGTCGTTCCGTTGCCGTTTCAGCTCTAGCAGCTCTTGAATCACCTCGCCTCGAAAATTCACATGAGGGGCACATCTAGGCCGGCCAAATATAATAAAGAGAAGAATTGTCTCTTTGTCTCACTGGATTCATGCATTTAACACAATTTTGACTTCATATTATGAACGGTTATAGCACACTCTCAGTAATACAAATTTTAAAACAAAAATCAAATAAGTCTTCAATATATCCGCCTGAGTGGCCGAGTAGACAAGAGTCTCCTCTAGCAATTCAATGGTCGTGGCTTCAAATTTCTAATGCAGTAGAGCTTTTATAATTATAATAATAACAATAATAATAATCATAATAATAATAATAATATTAATAAAAATAAAAGCCGAAAGCCTTAGATGCTAGTGCTTTAAGACATTAGTCTTAGAATTTATTTTCTGGCTAAATTTATAATAATAATAATAATAATAATAATAATAATATTAATAAAAATAAAAGCCGAAAGCCTTAGATGCGAGTGGTTTAAGACATTAGTCTTAGAATTTATTCTCTGGCTAAATTTATAATAATAATAATAAGTCTTCAATAGGATCTTTTTCTTTTTTTAATTGTAGTCAAAATATTTCTCTTTTAAAAAGAAATCAATCAATGAAAAAATCTCGAAAATAAAATCTAATTTTTTGATATTTTTTAAAAACCCTCTTCTCAACAGGTGCATAATCATATGGTTTCGAAATATCACAGGACATATGTAAACTCGTTGAAATTTAATCCTGCGTCTTACTAACGAATGGAATGTACCACCAACTGGCTGGTAATATAAGTAGCGTTACATAAAAGAAGTACGAGTTTGTGAGACCAAATATCGAAAGCACTCAGTACCTAAGGCATGAGCGTGATCATAAGCTGCTATGAAGGGAATACTTCCTTTAAAATCGGAACACCTTTCTCGATACGGTGTGCAAAGAAAATTTATTAAATAACAATGCGCCGGCCAATGTGCACATGTAAGAGTAAAAATAAGGCGTATTTCGTAGCTGATAACAGTGATGATTTTAGTTTTTGTTTTCGCTTAATAAGGGAGCCACATGTGTCATCTCCTCACAAGGCATAATATGTGAATTCGTGCATAAACACTAAAAACGCTAAAATAAGGTGCACACCTTTAAACGCTAATATAAATTGCACGGATGCACACATACATGGATAGATACTTATCATATACAACCTAGCACATGTATGTGTGTATTTATATTTAGCTAACGTTAACATTAAATATAAGTCTTCATATACGTAAATATATGTGCTCGTACTTATGGGAAACTATGTGAGAAAACAGGCACATGTTGATTATCATTTTCATGTGTTTGTGTTTGTTTATGTAATTTAGCAAGCCTACGTAGAGTGTTTGATTGTAAAACAAAACATAAAACCGCATGAAATTTTATAAAAAAAAAAGGTAAAAAAGTAAAACTGGAAAGTCTTACAGAGAAAGCTATAGCACGTTGCATTCATGTGTGTCCTGCTGCATTATAACAACACCAACACGCATTGTCAAATTGAATATAGAGTAACACACGTTAGTCTTTACGTATATTTGTATATATGCATGCATATGAATATGTTTAACACCGCCCTCCTACAAGACCTACTAACTAGAGCCACTTTTGTTAAGTGAGAAAAGTCAACTTAAATCTTTGGAGAGCATGTTACTGTTGTCATTGTTGCTGCGTATGTATATATTCTCTACTCTATATAGTTACGCTTCTCTACACCTATTTCACTTCCAATGCAATTGTTGTGAACACAAAACCATAACCAAACAATGTTATTTGCCAGAGGTGCCAAGGCAGATTATGAAACTATTTTTATTGTTGTTGCTATATCTGCTGCTGCTTTTGATGATGATGACGGTGATGCTCTGTTGATGATCCCAGAGTGAGTAGTGGACACAAGATTAATCAAAGTTATCCTCGGCGACCTGTAGTTGAGGCCAGTATGCCTTGCTAGTGGCTTTTGCATGCGGTCAGGCATCTCATTTCAACTTGCATCCGTTCCTTGCATACGTACACATACATTGAACATACACTTGAATTCTCAACCATACATTCACGTGTATTCTCATACAACTTTGAATATAAAGAGTATCACAACAAACAAAAAAAATTTGTTGTTACTCTTGGTTGCTCATTTCGTTTTCGTGTTGTCCTTGTAGTTGCTATTGTTGTTGTCAGATTTTGCTCTACTGTCCGCAAACATTGGTTATTTATGTTGCCGTTGTTATTGTTGTTTATTGTTACTTGTGTGTGTATGTGTACGTGTATGTGTGTGTGTGTGTGTGTTTGTATGCGTGTGTTGACGATGATGATGTTGATGATGGCATTTCTATACACTGGTGCAACAACAAAATATCTGCTTCTTTGTTTCGTTCACTTTTTTTCCTTGTTGCTGCCTTAACTGCCATTGTTGCTATTCTCTGAATCCGTACACATATACGAAACTTTCCACTTGCTCGAAACTCAACACATAACACAGGAAAGTAAAAGAAACCGGATATGAATCTCGAGTTTATTACAAATTTTTTAGCATGAATATTGCATAAGAGTTGTTTTTATGCATGTGTAAATGTACGTGAAGTATACATGCATCTCTTGGTATATGTAAATTTTTATTGGCTTCATATTGCGAAACGAGAATATATTTAGTTTGCAATTCTAAATGCTGCTTACCGTGACATAAACCTTGATGAGTAATTTCGGAATTTTGCGGCTAGGTCTGCCTGTAGTCTTTTCTAATTAATTCTGAGCTTCAAGTCTTCGTTTTTGAGAGAATAAACAAAAACTTCACTAAAACTTATCGCAACGTCGTCGAAAAAGAATATATGAGCGGTATTTTCTAAACTGGGAGGGAGACGTAGGGAGAGACAGAGAGTGAGAGAAAAAGACAGAGAAAGGAAGAGAGTAGAAAGAGAAAAAGAGAAAGAAAGAGGCCTTGGCTTATAAGAGAGTGTCTAAAATTCATCGCATTCCGCTTTATGGCCTTTTTGACTTGCTTGCATTATTCGTTTGATCGTTTGTTTCGTTCTTTTTGTGTGCAAAATGCTCGCAATTTTTCATATATATGTATATAAAAATAAAATCAGGATGTTTGTTATCATAAGTTATGAGATTTTTTATTAGTTTATCTTCATCATCATCATCATCCACTAAATCTTTTCCATTCTCGCTTTATGCATTGTACGAGATTACCGATGTTTCCAGAATACGAACCCTCTACGACGGTGCCGAACAGAAGTCTCGCCGTCACTTTTTCGTATTTACAAAACCCGCAAAAACTAGATGGTTTAACATTTTCTAATCCTATCTATATCCAGCGAAAATCATTTCAGTCATTTCAACCAGGATTCTTCTGCGGAAAGGGTAATGTTTTATATTAAAACGTCATTACTGCGAAATGTTTTGCCCGTTTACACATATGTATGTACATTTTTCGTTTTACGTGGCCTAAGCATATTGGAGTTGTATAGTAGAATGAAACCTTTTTCAAGCGTAGGGTAGTTTGTTGAATTTAGTAGCCTTACCTTTTTTTGTTTCTGCATTGCAGGAAAAAAAAAATACATTGAATTATGTGTTAATTCCCTTCTTTTTCTTTTCTATATAACTGTGCGCGGCTTTGTACACAGGACAAGCTAATGTGCTCATGAAAGTTGAATAAATTATCGCTTAAGGTTATAACATTTTTCATGGAAAATAGTAGATCCCGAACTGCACAGCTATAGAACTCATGCTTAAATCTCAGAAATTCTAATTAGAGATTAAACTACGTTTAAGTGCAACGGTTTTTAATGAAGCCGTTTTAAACAATTAATTTGATACGTATTGGCAGTTACGTTCAATTGTTGAATATTATGAAAGAACAAGAAGGATGATTACTTAATTTGATTCATTGTTTGTAGGTGACAATTTCTTATTATAAAATGGGTATCCAAAAATCAATGGGATTTCTTCAAAGTAGCACAGTCCAGTAGCCAGTCATCAATTGACGACCGCCTCAGTTAGAAAAATACAAGCTTTGGAAGTGTAGAAGTGAAGAAAAAGAAGGATATTTCTGCATTGGTACCGGGCTGTTGGTTGAACTCATTCTTCCTTTTGACGCAATATTTCCTTTTTATCGGCAAAGGAAATGTTTCGAACGATTTTCTTTAAAAAAATCATTTACAAATTGGACTTTTTCTGCGCAACTTTTGATTATTCATCAATATGCGCGGACAAAAGTGTGAACAGCGCTTTCGAAGAATCAAATGTTCCGTAAATATTTTTCTTTTTGACCAATCGCTGAAAGTATAAAAACTGTATTTATAACACGACGACGTTCAGAAAAAAGGAAGGAAGCAGAAGATGGTAAACGGTAGCTCCAGTTTAATGGCTTATTCCATTTGCGCTTAATTCGCGCATAGTTTTGACAAACTGCGATCATCATCATTAGGGCTTCAATAGCACACATATGACTTTAAAATACGGAAAAAACTTATTTACTTTAGCCCAGTTCGTAGCTTACGGAGCCTACACTTCTACTTAACCATTTCAACGGTATTTGCCTGTAACAATTTGTTTTTTTTTTCTTTTCGATACTCGACTCGATTAATATTACTAGTAGTGGGAAGCAAATTCAATTTGATTATTTCGAAAGAATTATGTCAGTGTTCTTTTTTAAATCCGGAACATCTGGTATCTGTGGTACGTCAAACGCCAAGTTCATTGCAAATAAATTGTTTTAGGCGCAATTATGAACAAAATTGTTTCTTTTGATTTTCTTTTTCCGAAAATCTAGTCTAATCTTACGAATACCTTGAAAGAGTCTGGAGAACGTGGTAACATTCAATTTTATACTTTATAAAACCTTTTGGTCTATCTATTTTAAAAGATAAAACCGGTAATGTTACTGGCTCACTCACTTTAGTCGTGGAATCTATTTCTTTGGCCGAAATAATTATTAGAATATTTGGTCTACCTAATAGTTATGACAATAATAATAATAATATTTTTTTCTCAGGATGTATCAAATACTGCGATATTAGAAATGATTTAAAAAATAGTATTCTGCATATTTTCTATTAGAAGATCTTTTTCCTGACTGACCAAATAAAATACTTACATGTAAAAAATCCAATTAACCTGTAGCCTAATTTTCTATATTCTGACAAAACTAAATTTCCATACTCAATAATATTAGCCGCGTTGGCGTTGCAGGATTACCCATGAAATATGTGCGGATATATTTATCACTGTATACGTTACACTCTATGCGTAATGCACAAAAAGCCGAAAACCTAGACGTGTTCATAGTTTATATTTCACTATAGGAGCGTTCTTTAAACTGAGTTTCAGTATCATCCCGCTTCTCAGAGCTTTCAATACTTTTGCCAAATTTGAAGATCTCAATAATTAAGGGATAGCCATATCGATGTCTGGATCGAAAGAACTTGGTAATCAATAGTACACGAGCTTAACAGAACTTCTTTAAGCCTTCTTTGTGGATGTTGCAAATGTTTTTACGAAATGAATATACCTCCATCCTTTGAAGGTAGATGTAGAAACATAAAATTGTATCGAAATGGACTTTCAAGACTTTTCCATTCAAACCTACAGCAATAAAGGGCGTGTCATTTAAAACATAAAAACGACATAAAAGGAAAATTAAACGGAATACATCCCAGAAAATTCAAGAAAATAAAAGTTTCGGGAAAGAAAAATGAGGACACGTGTAGATAAGAATGAAAGATTAACGCAACCTTAGAGTGAAATTGATTTAATGCTCTGTGCGAGTAAGTTAAAGACTAAACTGAAAAAAAGATAGTTATGAAAAAGTAAAATTGAAAGAACAAGAGAACAATTTATTGATAGTAGTTGTGGCGCAATAAATGCCATCGCACTAAAACTTTTTATTTTTTATCGCGATACTGCTGCTATTTGAAAATGCACGCGGTGAACTTTTATTCCGTCAGTTTTAGTAAATAGTTCAAATGCTCTGCATAATGTGTTGGCGAAAATAATGGACACTGTATTTTAGTCACCGTCACCTTGGCGACGGGTAGAGACAATGGAGAAATCATTGAGAGTGTCAGAAGCCATCTGCTTGAATACTTCTTTTAACTGGGCAGTCACCTACTAAGGGGGTTCAAGATTTTTTTCAAGTCTGTGTGTTATTGAGTGCGCCAGGAAACTAGCTGTGTGATTGTGTGCTTAGCGTTGTTGGCTTGATACATCTCTTTGTACATTTAACATTTTTAGGAAAAAAGTGTGACGGCAGCATAAGATGCATGGATACCCCGTATGCAAGATTGACCGTGACACGTTGCGGATAGCCGAAAAGCATCTTTGTTCGAACTGTGGGGGTCAAGGCTCAGTCGCATGCCCAACGCGTGCATACGTGTTTCTGAATGCGTACGGAAAGTCGGGGGTGGGAGCCATGGGGTTTCTTGCTACTGAGTGCGGCCTTAGGTAGAGTATAATGGTGACTGTGATTGGCGCGAAACCGAATAGCGTGGAGGCGCTAAGTAATTAGAGTTTTTAGATGGCCCGTGCGTTGTCCAGAGAGTGTTTCACATTTCTTATAGGGCTTCTAAGCGATACAAGATCGTCTTGCAAACTGAGCGGTGCAAGTCATCCCTCGCATATTACTCATTTGGGTCTTCGGCAGGCGCAGACATTAATCTCGAAAGATTATCTGCAGCCATCGCCAGCAGAACTTTAGTCATTTAGACAAGTAACTTTTATGAAAGGGAGCAACAAAAATTCAAAAGCTATCGCTCTGCAACGACTTGGGTACTTGTGGAGCTTCGCAGCTCCTTGACGAAACTGAAACGAAGAACGGATGCAATATACTAAAAATCATTATTGCACGGGTAATCAGTGTAAAAAAATTTTCCCGTATATAATAAAACTCTGAAAATGTTTGCAGTTCTAGTCTCGAATATGTTGCCCGTTTAGCTGTTACTAGCAGACTTTACTTCATTCGTTAATACGGGTTTCAATAGATGAGTTATTGTCTGTTCGCAAGCTCTTTCCATCCTTAAGCCAATATGCCTTCTTCAATCTTTTGTGGGCAGTCTCAATACACGAATTGTCTGTTCCGCTCCTAATTCAAGATGCGACAAATAATGGATGTTATCACAATACATTGAACAATGAAATGCTTTTATAATAGCTCCTCGGTTTTAATAATAATCCTGGGACACTTATTCACCTATTCGCAATAACAATATTAATTCCCTTTATAAAAATTCCTACAGAAAGCCCAGTCAAAGTAAAGACAGAGATTTTTATTGTAGTGCTTGAACTGGAGATCGGTACTGTTTTAATTGAAAATTTGCAAATATGGTAATTGAAAAAGTAAAGTGAACATGAACAGCAACACAAGTGATCCACAGAAATCATTTTACAGATGAAAGTAAGAAAAGAGCAATTAAATCGCAAAATATAATTTTATTTTATGCATTTCGTTAGCAAATCACTTCTTTATTACTGCGTATGACGCATTATTTCGATTAGAATAACAAATGCTATTGGGTAAGTAAAGGATGGTATTTGAGTGGAGAAAACCCTTTCCATCTGCAATTACGTAATGATTTTTGAATGAATTTTAAAGAGCTGCTTCGTGCATTCTATAAAAGAAAGTTGTTGCTATTTAATATCCGTAAGTAATTTAATGCAGTACCGTGAATGCACCTTTACTCTGGATACGGGTTTCAAGAAATTTTGTACCGCTTTACTACAGACTCATTCTTCATTTGCCGGTTATATTGTTTTAAATAAAGTTTTTCGATATCTTTCTAATCAAGATATGGCGTGCGGCTCAAGTGAGTATGTGGTGTGTTTGCATATTTACTCAATTATTTAACGTCATTCTAATCTAACCCACTAATCTGACATAATAATTGCATTTGGAGTGCAACAGCACTCCGGCAATAACCACGACAACGGCAACAATAGCAATCAAACTAACAAAAACCGATAATAACAGACATGAACAAAAACTAATGAAAACATACCGGCACAAAAACGTCACAAACGCACAAGCAAACAGTGACTATATAAACACTTTATTAAATTTCAACTATCAATAGAATGGTAATGGTCTTACCACAATAAACAACAGAAACAAAAGGAGGAAAAAAAAAAGAAGAAAACGAGCAAACGAAGACACAAAAAGGCGAACCTTCTCACAAAAACTGTACTGAACCCTACGTATAAATGTGTAAATATTTTTACTTTTTATGTACGTATATATGGGTATATGTATAACAGAAATTGCTATGTTTCGTTGGGTATTTTATGGTTTGTTATTGTTACACTTGTTATGTAGACATATGTACGTTTGGGTGCTTGAATTGCTTTTAACTAAAATTTTTTAAATGAAATTGGATTTCAAAGTGATTGCATTGCTTCACCTTTCCGTTTTGATATTGTAGCGAGTTTTTGCTCTTAATTTATGGTGTGTATAAAAATGCCTGCGGATTTATGTGAATAGTAACGTGTGCTTGTATTGAATTGAGGAAATTGTATGGTTGTGAACTGAAGGTTATACGCTATATACTAAGGGTATTTATTTATCGGCTGATTTACATATTTGACAGGAAATAATACGAATTAGTGCGGAATACGGGCTAAACGAGAACTATGGGCGCATAGACACAGAACTAAAGAACTAAGCAAGTGCAAAAATGTAATAGGCACACGAGAAAGCCTTTAAAAGCCTTTTCAATGCAATTACAATAATTTTTTTCGCATTTTTCTTTAACGTAAAAGACTTCTCCGATGTAACCTATAGGTTAACAAGTAAAAACGTCATAATCGTTTAATATTAATTTTTACTTCTTTCATACGATGAATCATTCAGGAAACGTCCCCGTGTAGCGTGTAACACAGTGACGAGCAGAGAAAAGTAATGAGAAGCGTTTGCAACCTGCTTTGTGTATTCCCAGTTCGTAAGTGTGGTGCCATTATTGACGCAGGGTTCACTATAACTACCACCAAACACGGTCAAACCGCACAGAGCATTAAACCCGCGTCCTACGACTTATTAGTTGCAACTCTTATCTCCGTCTGTGGTACATCAATGTGGGCGATTAAGATCCCAATGATTTTTTTTTACCATGTTATTGATTACCATTTGTCTGTGAACTTTTTACCATAGAATCTAAACGGGCGATAAACGGGGGGCCAACTAGATATAGCTAAGTTGATATCATACTAATGACGGAAGTAACATATCACTGAATAAACTTGTAAGACGACGGTTAGACGTCGCCGCTATTGACGAATCCATATGATTCTTGGATAATACCAACTTTGGAGCGAAAAGTATCAAAATGTCATGATATTTCGACCATTAGTGAACAGATTCATGGGTCAATGATGCGCAAGCTTCATCACAAGCCGAACAATCATTTTTTTTTTTTGTTTCTTACGCCAGACAATATTTTCATACATTTTAACTTTTTCTCTCGGCTTCCCTTTCTCGATTTCTACTCCTTTTGGCATTTCATTTCTATTTCCTTCTTTTTGCACTCATTGGTAATAAAATTCATTTCAGTTTCAATAACAATTGTATCAATGCATGTAACAAAACACTATAGCGACCGTAAGAAGCATTACTTAAGTGTAACTGTTGTGGTCAATGCCATGAAAGTAAAATATAAAACGCATGCACTTTATGGAAAATTATTTGCAGCATATTGAAAGCGCACACATGCTCTTAACGATTTTTATAAGAATATTTCGGATTTTGTCATTGTCATGATGTGTACGCTAATTTCCTCACTTCTTCTCTGGCACTTAAATTAAGGCATAAGAACCATAATAAAATGCTTATTCGAATAAAATCTTGATCGAGGTCCGAAGTAAAAGGTTTTATCTTTAAGATAAAAAGTTGTTTCAAGGCGAATATGTTTGCTTGGAAAACATTACATACAAACACTTGAAAGTCAAGGTTTAGAAAAGAGCATTTGGTTTCTTCTTCGATTTTGCGTCAGATGCCATTTCAGTTATTTTCTATGTATGTAAGCGAATGCAAAAATAATTTTATACATTGTCATTATAATGTTAATCATCATCATCATCATCATCATCATTGTATTCATCGTATTCCCCACGACATACTTACAACGGTAAGAACTATCTACAGAGTGCTTTTGTACATGGATTTATAAAATCATTTGTTAGATGCTACATCAATATTCGCTGGACTCCAAGGTAACACGCATACCGTAGATATCGTTACTGAAATTTGGTGACGGAATACTGTGGAGAAATGCGGAATTTTTTAATAACCAAAACAGGTAATGTAATCGCTTTACCCAAGGAGTTATGCTTACTTTATGCAAAATTCTTAGACGAGTTACAAAATATTTTGAAACAAATTCAAGTCAGTTGCAAGTAAAGATCTGTTTCATAATAAATAATCTGGAAACTCTTTATTATATATAGAAAAATTACGTACGGCTATTGCTCAGAAGTTAATCTATTCAAGATTGATTTAAGAATTTGTGCCAACAATTTCAGCTTTTTACATCCGAATTTGAAAATAGAAATTTTTGAGTTGTAGCGAAAAAAGAACTGCACAGAACAGTTATTAAGTGTACAAGCTTAAACCAACTTTAAGCCTTTTGTCGATCACTTTTACACATAGAATATAAGAGCAATAAAATCCCCCTCAAACAGGTTTACTCCAGTAGGTATCCAGTAGGGTATCCAGAAGGATATCACTAAACCGGGACAAGATCTCACAATGACCATCAATTCAGTTAAGCTTTGCTTAATGCATATTTTTGAGCGTTACTCAAGGATAGTATGCCTATTGAACTTGAAGTTACTTAGCTTTGATATAAAAAAAATTAACTATACTCGGGTTCATTAAATCAGAATTTAAAAAGAAATGAAAAAGTACAAAAGATTTTCTCAGGTGCAAAGAGTAAGTGTTCTTAAGAATAACTCATTTTTCTACAAAGTGTATTTCAACAGCGCCACTGTTGCTCAAAACAGATGAAATATGTGCGCTTACGCACAAAATAGGTTAATAGATTAAAAAATTTTAATTTTCTTAACGCCAAGGCCACTAAGGCAGGTGAGTTAAAATTGAAAAAAGAGTCGCATAATTTGTTGGCAATAATCAATATGCACACCGTTGCAAACTAGTAACACTAAGAATTTTGATAAAGCTTTTGTAGTGTTAAGTCAGTTACTAATTTTATCCACTTTGTTTTTTATACCCTTCACCGAAGGATTAGGGAAGTATTATATTCATTTTGTGAAAACGTTTGCAACGCCCACAAGAAAACTTCAGAGATCCCAAAAAGTATATATGTTTTTGATCGGCATTCAGTTCTTAACCGATTCAAGCATGCCCGTCTGTCTATCTGTGTAATGTGTGTTGTAATCATTCTCTCGGCCGCAAAAATTACAGCCAATGACTTTAAATTTAGCGAAACATCGAAAGTTCTCTCACACAAAGTGGTTTTGAAAATGCGTTAAATCGACCAAAGGATACGCCTATCACGTCCACACACCTACTCAACGATGACTGCGATTACGTTCTTTTTGCGCATTTTTTTGGTTCTTACGCATAGAATACAACACAATATTACATTTTTATTCTGAAAAGAGAAAATACCAGCCGCACCCAACCAATAGTTTGAAAATTTAGATCTTTTGCTTTCCTTTTTAGTCAGTGAGGAATATATGCTTTTTTTGCCTGTAGGAGAGAAGTATTTTGTTTTCGTTCTTTTAGTAAAAAAAAAAAAAAATTAAAATTAGTTCCTTAACGTTTAAATAAAATAATTAAAATTGAATCTACCATTGATGATATCCGTTAGGTTATACATTGTGTGTTATCTTAAATTATGATATTATTTTGACGGGAATGGAACAGTACCATGAAAGATCTTATTCGAATCATTACAAATTTAGTTAAACTAACTTTTCTATAATAGAATTATCGGAATTTACAGTTATATACACACTTGATTTAGTTTAATGCCAGACAATTTGTACATCATTGCAAAGAATTTTATCAACAAATTGGAATGAAAGAGTTACGTTTCGTCGTAATTGAAGCTACTATTATCCACCACATGGTGAAGCGTTTATTCCCTTACACTGTGATGATGATGCTTACGAGGATGAGTGCAAATATCAAATAAGAAGAAAAGCTTGGTGACGAGAGGACTTTCGTTTCACCTTACTTACGTTACATCGGTCATTTTCATAATTATGCACTTAAAGGCATTTACAGTAACTTCTTATGTATGCCGTGCACTTTATGCACTAAGGATAATAAAAATCCTCGTTTCATTTTTACTCTATTCAATGTAAACAGCAGCGTATACACTGCGAACCACGCTACTGAAAGCCGTCCCTCCTTATGTGGTGACTTTTAAGCTTTTGTTTTTGTTTTACGGGTTGATTTCTGATTTCATATCCTTCCTGCGAAATCATCAATTGTATGTGTGCTATTTTCTTATTTATGTTTTTATCCGTCATTAGCTGCTTCATTAACATTTCTAAGTATTTATCATATATCAGCACACATTCATTGTACACTGCGCCTTCACACAAAAATAGCTTTATTAGCTTTGAAAAGAGTAAATTATAGCGGAAATGATTTCACAGTTTCGCAGGTTAATTATTTAATTTAAATATTTAATTTCAAATCCACTCTAATGATATAATTAGCACTTCATAGAATGAACGTTGAGTACATCATGAATTTCATAAATTTCGAGGAACTTGTTCAACTTATGAGACGACAGAGGGAGAGGAGATATGAAGCGAATAGGGAATAGGGAATAGGGAATTTCAGATCCTTCATTTAACTTAGATATACTTCAGCGTAACTGGACATACGTTTAGAAGAATCGAAAAGTTCAAACGACCCATAATTGCAAATTACATTTTCTTTCAATTCGATGGAACTTGGGTTGCCTTTGTTTTGATCCGCAAAATCTCTGGGTTACTCTTTAGAAGCTAAAACATGTGAGCATTATTGTAAAAACGAAAACATTTTGGGGAGAACACATATTTTTTGCAGGAGAAAATATTACAAATTGATATGGGCCATGTCAACTACAACGACTAAAGGGATCAGATACTGCATCTTGCGTTGGAGTTCAGTGGAGAACCCTTACTAAACAATGAACAAGCGAAGTCAACTACTTGAGGATGAACATTGACAGAATGTCTGATACTGCTTACCATTATGACGTGACCATTACACCCGATCGTCCTAAAAGTTTCTACGCCCAGCTTTTGATCAAAGACGGTGACTATGTAACAGCTTTTAACCTCTCTCTCTATCTCTCTAAGACTTGCTATTTAGCAAAATGCCTTCTAGAAAAATCCTATAAATATGAAACTGAGGTGGTGGATAGTAGAAGCCGACAAAAGCGATTTGAAATCCAAACAAAGGAAATGGCCATCAAATTGGCAAATCGTTTTCCTTCCTTATTTTCGAAGGTATGTGTTAAATAACTTCAAAAGTTTTAAGCAGAACTTTCTCGCGGATCCCTGGTTGCATTGGTTGGTTGACACTTCCTTGCCATGTTTGCGTTAGTTTGCTAAACTTGCTATTTTAGTAATTCGCGTTAAAGTGTTGGTTGCTAAGTTTGGTTTGTAGATAACTTAGTAAAATTATTATTTATTTAATTATTAATGTTTTTTACAAGCAACCGGCTGTTTACTCTTGCTGCTGAAAATGGAAAGTTTTGCCCATTGCTTCTGCTTAATAAATAAAATTAATAAGAAAAAAAAAAAGTAAAAATACTGTAGTATAGGGCCACGGCGTACCTCTGAATACCTTACAACGCTTCGCTTACTAGAGCTATTCTTATAGCGAGTTTTCAAAATAATGGGAAGTGGTCGAAAAAGTGTTCCGATAAGAATCATTTTCAATAGTGTTCGTCCTTTGGCCAAAACACGCCCGTATACCAAATTTCATTAAAATATCTCAAAAATTGCGACGTGGAAGCTGAATGCAAAAAACAAGACAGACAGTCGCACGAGCAATCTTAAGTCGCTCCTAAATCAAGAGGAAAAGGTGAATCAACATCTCAACGTCTTCTGACTGTTGCATCCATTCGCACAAATTTAATGTACCCTTGTGCCGCAAATGCTAGTGTAGTAATAATCACCTAAATTGCTTAACAAGTTTTAACTTACTTTAACCTTTGATGTCATAAAGTTTGCAATAATCTTTAGTCACTTTAATAACATTTAGGAAATCCACAGACAGTGCAATCATCTAGTTATTAAAGTTGAGGGCCAGAGAGGAAAAACTTTTTGAAATATTAGCGAAACTTTATGGTTTGATGATAAATTATTCGCAAGGCAAGAATATTGAATATCGTCCGTGTCTTCCCGTTGTATATGATGTAGAATTTCGTAACAATCGTCTTCCCGAAATCTTTCAAGTTTGATGCTTGTCCCCACATATTCGGAACTATCTTCTGTGCATTTTTTTTTTTTATTATCCAATTCGAAAATGTATGCTTACGTCACATTGAAATTTTAAAATGCAACATCGAGATACTACCAAATTAATCTGGCCTTGATATCCCGAGCAAAATAAAAACAGGGCGTCCAAAACAACTTAATGGTGAAGACAGCCATCAGGAGGTAAGGCAATATTTTATAGGTAAGCATCGGTTCAATCGGGAGATCTTGACGTCCCGCAAAACTTAGCCTTTAGTCTTTACATGCACTTTCTCTATCAGGGATAGATAGGGTATACAACAAGACGCAAATAGTATCGCAAACGCAAATAGTAGTAGTAGTAGTAAAACGTGGTATATAGTAAAAACTGGTATATCTCAGCAGAAAAAAACTAAACTTTTACATTGGAAACATACATATAATAAAAAAAGTTTGCGAATAAATCATAATCTTCTGTATCCTGAACGAAATAATGTATGATAATCAGTTATATTAAAACTTATCGATGTCACGGCACGACGCGCGTTTGTTATGTTTGTATTTAGTTGTTAATGATCATTAATAATTAATATATATATTTATAATTAACGGAAGACATATATATAATTCATAATTAACGGAAAGAACTCATTACGAAGAATCATTAATTATTAATGATTCTTCTATCTCTATTCTATTTGATGATCATTAGTCAAATTACGTTCTTACGTTTTGTATATTCGAGCGACTTTTTTCAATGGCACTACATTTTCAATCATGTTTTCCAAAAGCTTTCGGTTTTGGTTCTTTCGATGCAAAATTGTACCTTGTAGTGGTATTGTTAAAGAGACCAAGAAAAA
The DNA here is from genome assembly GCA_000688715.1 of Glossina pallidipes. NCBI lineage: Eukaryota > Metazoa > Arthropoda > Insecta > Diptera > Glossinidae > Glossina > Glossina pallidipes. The sequence goes on from KK499795.1 coordinate 1,356,238, forward strand.
GGATTATGAGAGCTGCCTCGCCTCCATATTATTCACAAATAAATCTAAGTAAAAACTATTTATGTGCTCGAAACTGTGTCCGAAACAGACAGTTTCGTGTATGTAAAAGCATGGATATTCATATCCATGGATATTCATATCCAATTCCTTTTTATAAAAACTTTGGAAGACGTCCCCATTATTATGAACACAAGATGCTGTTACTATCTGAATCAATATATTGAAAGCTAAAAGTTTTCGTGAATGTTTCAAAAATGCTGTTTCGGAAATCTTTTTAAATTTTCGTTGCGAAAAAATGACTTTTTCGCCAAACTCCTACTAAATTTTATTTATATTCTTACATATGTAGAAAAGCATTTCCAACTCTTTACATGTATCCTGCACAAGATATTTGCTTAACATAAAGTTAAATAAAGAAATTTTACACTCTGTCGTATAACCAGAGTCGTTCATTCATATAAATATTTTGTGAATTTCTTTCTCCTCCCTTTCTTCGCCATTATTAGCGTTATAAACTGCTTGTTCTACTATCAATATTTTTCATTCAACTACTATCTTAGTTTAACTATTGTCTGACAGAAAATTCATACATATATAAAGTGTATATACACATACACATACACATACATATATGTGTGTATATAAATGTCGTTTAAAAATGTCATAACTACCACTACGATTGTTCCATATACTCGACCGCAACTATTGTCTTTTAAAACCGCTCAACGTTAAATTATGGTAAATCCTGTGAATAAAGTTTAAGTGCCAAACAAAATCTTATAAGTTAATGAGTAATAAAAAGATTTTCTACGATCAACATAAACTTAAAAAGGGATAGAAGAACCGAGATTTATGTGGTCAGAAATGAACATATGCTGGGTCTCATATTTGGACGTACAGCATACATAGCATACAGATACGTATACATTGGAGATTTATGTTTTGTCAAAAATTTATTTAATGTAATATAATGTATAGCTGTGTGCGAATACATTTATGTATAAGAATGTACTTGCGTTTGGAAGAAATATATCCATTGGACATGTTTCCCTCCCAGTCTACGTACACCATTTTTATGAGAAAACTTTTTTCATTTTAATAAATTAAGAATTTATAGAATATTTTTATTATGCAATTCTTAAAGGTTTTCTCAAAGGATAGTAATTATTTAATTAATAATTAATAAGTATTTTATATTTTGGATGTCCATTACATTTTATGTCCAACATACGCGAATGGGAGTACATTCTTTTTATATAACCATTTGCAACACACAGAAAGAGAAAACCACATACACGTACACACGTTACATTACACATATATACATTCTTGAACAGCATCAAAGTCTATCTATATCGATTTAATCCTTTCCGTCGGTCTGTCCATCAACTCCTCTGTCTAATATCTGCGATATATTTTTTTCACGGGCGCAAAAAGGAAGTTAACAGCTTGTAATATGGCTGTGGAAGTTTTGTACTTGATATTAAAAACAAGTAAGAAAATTGTAACCGCGCCAGGCCAACCATTCAATATCCTACACCACATTGTCTAACACAATTTTTATTTTTGTTATAGAACAAAAAAATTACATCTTATTTCTACATAAAAACATACTTTTCATGTACGTATTTATGTGGAAGCGGCCCGAAACGTAACCTAATGTAGTACAATTGCAATTCTTACATAAGACAGGATCCAAAAATAGGCGTAGATGGTCAAAATTTTGTAGACTTCATTTTCGTATGAAATTTCTATAATGGGCCAATTTATATGGACAGACATTAAATGGGCAGACGGACAGACAAGCTTAGGTCAATTCAGGTTATTATTCTCAATCGATCGGTATAATAAAAGGTCTGTCTTAAGCCCTTCTGCGTGTTACAAACGACCACGCTGACTTAATATACCCTGTACCACAAGTGGTGTTGGTTAATTCGGTTACGGACGGACACATAGTACAATGAAGTCTAAGAGCACTCCTATTTCCGCAATTAAAAAATATTGCTCGTTACAACGAAAAAAAGGTAAATTTGCCCGTATATACCGTGGAGGATCCTAAAGTAGATGTAAAAAAAAGATAAAAATCAGCCAGGCCGATTCAATATTATAGAATACTAAAAAAATGCGTATATTTTTAACCATGCAAGCAACCAGTCCTTCCGTCTATCAGTTGCAGTGGTTTGTGTGGTAAACATTTCCACGCTAGCTAAGATATCGGCTGCAAATTTGGCAACAGCACGGGAAGCTATTGCAGGCATGCTTGTATTGAAAGCGGGCGAAATCAGTGGAAAGACACGTCCTTAGTACAACATAAATTGAGGAAATCTTTGTCTTCAAAAGAGAAAAATTTTAATCTTTTGATTATTACACACTTGAAGGGCATGAAAGTGTCGGCCACAGCTGAGATTAATTTCCTTGCTATTTATTATATAATAATGACACTTCATTAATTAAAATTGTTCGAAATTACTTTGAAAAGTTTAAGAGGAACTTTTTCATACAACCACGCAATAAAAATGAACAAAATTATAAAGAGAAAGTATTCTTTTACAAATTATTTTTGTCCTTCATTCTTTTTATGTTCGATAGATGCACAAAAGAAAAGAAGCAGTATTTGACTTTCAAATAATCTTCTCTTACCGCTGAAAGTCGCACGGTTTTTCGAGTGTGATTATATTGGCGTATGTCATGTCTATAGCTCTAGTGACTAATTGACGAAAAAGTGCAATCTTTGATCAAAAAAACAAAAAACAATTACTAAGCAAAGACTTCATTGACCTATCAAAAATCTCTTATATACTACACTTTAAAATTTGAAGTTAATGGTGTTATTAACAATTCCAAAGGACGTATTGAGATACTTCAAATATCGGAGTAAGATTGCCATTTGAAAAAACTTTGTGCTGAAAAAAACATATTTAAAATTCTGAAATGTGCTCTATAGGCAACGTTTTATTATATTTTACTATTAGTTTGCCGTCGCGGCAGTGAGGACTATAAAATTGCCCTTCCATACCCATATATTCTTCCCTTTATGGAAATTAGATATCAGAGTATCAATAAAGGACACTAACGTATTTTTCCTTGGCAACTCTTTTATATGAACATTAATGCTTCGTAAAGACATCTGTTAGGATATTAAACATGAACCTGCAACTTTCCAATAAAGATTCGTGTGATTGGTAGTATTTTCGCACCTAAGGAAAAAGCGCTTCTTTCCTTGGAAAAAGTTTAAAGGAAAAACGAAAAAACAAAAGTCTATGCTACTTTTTTTATTGTAACATTGTAGGGACATCCATAGATTCTACTGGGACATTGTTAAGATCTCACCTGTTGTAGTTTATGACTAACGATAGGTAAATACAATTTTTTTTGCTTTTTGTAGGCGCAAGATTCGGCCGATTTGCTCGATAAGAACCTCCTTGCAAGAACTTGAAGGGTTTCCGAGACTGATTTGCTTAGGTGGATTTGGTACTGCTCAACCAACTAACTGTATATAAAGGGTATATACGACATGATCCATCAATCCCTCGTTGTCAGATTTCCTCAAAAAATTTTATCATTATGAATTTGTTTTTAATGTAACAATGTGTGTTTTGTCATTTTGTCAAGTCATTTCATTACAATCTAATTTCTTATCATATATACTCTGTGTTTCACAAGTATACGAATATATCACCAAAGAGGTCGACACAGTTAAGTGGTTAGCAACATATTACATTTTATTGGAAATCTTCTTCTTCTTCGCGTTGTAAACGGTTTGACAAAATTAATGCAAACGAATACATAAAGCGATATTCAAGTTTCATATTAAATATTTAGAAGTCGATAGTCCTTCGTAGCGGGAAAGTGTCTTTAAATGCATAAATAAAAATATACGTTCCGAGGAAAATAAAACTGTTAAAGCTCAGGCTTTTCCATGCGATAGTAGTGCGAAGACCGCAAACATGCTCCTCATACGCCCAGTTTTTGGTGATCACTCTTCTTTCTTCCTACGTCAACACGTCAAAGTTAGTCGTTTATACCGTCCTCAGTCTTTTTAGAATAATGACAAGTTGAGGGAGTTATTTAAAAATGTGTAAAACTTGGAAACTATTTTTATAAATATCTGTCTTGTCTTCGTTGTACCTATGGCAAGATACTTGATACTTGAAGCTCATCTAGTCATCCTTCGGCTTGTTTACTCACTGTTTTTCATATATTTACTGCTAATCAAATGATTGAACTCATTTATATGTTACTGTTGAGACTCGTCGTTTTCTTCTTCACCAGTCTCTTGTCATTTCTGCATAAAAATACAAAAGTCGAATAAAAGAGAAATAAAAAGCATAATAAAGTTTATTGTTTTCACTTTCGGCTAACAACCGCACTACGGTAACAAGTTTACGTTGAAAGAACCCAACAATAGCTATAATAAACAACAGCGAAAGTTATTTGTAAACATGAAAAAATATTAACAAAGTTTTTTTCAACCTCTAATGTGAATTCAGCGGTAGCTTGAAAGTTTTATTCTTGATAAATTTTTATAAATCGGATTTCACTTCAGTTTGTACCTTGCCTTAGGCAATGTGTGGAGCGCTTATAAAAATATTACCTAAATATTTAACATTCATTAAATGAAATACATTATCTTTCAGTCTATCAAAGACAGGCGAAGTGATAATTTATCTGTTTCGAAGTAATTTGTGCGCTACTCGGGATATAAGTTGTTACTTCTTTCTAACAGAAACTTACAAACAAACTGTGATCTAACCGAATGTATTTGAAGCTAATTTTGTGGAACTTCGAATAGAATGGACTATATTTTATGCCCTACACACAACTACAGCACAAAGTTAGCGAGGCTGTATGCAGCACCCAGAAAAGCTTTAGATAGAGCAACCTCTTATTATGTCGAGCAATGCAGAGTCGCCTTCTCAATCCATCTAAGCCGTCTTTCCATCTGTCTCTCTTCTCTCCTTGTGGTCAGCCTACAAACCATAATTTTTAAGAAATTTGGATAAAATTTATTGCACCGACATGTTTTGGCCCACGTATGAACGCTATTGACAATAGTTCAGACCGCACCGCTTACTTGGGCACTTTCCATATAATAACTTATCTCGAAAATTTATATGAATTCTTGTGTTAAGCAAAGTGCTGCAAACTATTCAATAATCAGCAGTATCCCAATACGATGTTGATATCCTTTTATACCTTACACCACTTGTGGTGCAGACTGCGTTAGAATGTTAGACTATTAGGCCAAGCTCGGCTGTAATGTTTTCACTTATTTTTATAGTTGAAGTTCACTTTTTTGTAAAAATTGGCAGAAACAAATCCGATCTTCTAATATATCATCAAAATTTCTCTTTAATATATAAAGTTTTTGTAAACAACTTTTAAATATATATCTTTGTTATTTTACAACTGATTTAGAACATTTTAGAAGTGTCTTCCTACGGACTGGTTCTTTTTTATAACACTTTATTCATTTGCATCTTTATTTAAATTATACAAAAGTATTTGCAACCGTCATAAATCGAATATATTAGGAAAAGTTGCTCCTGCTTACAACCTAAATATTATTTAATGGTATTTCATTTAAAGTAAAAGCAAAATAAAGATAAAATTAAAAAAAAAAAACCTATAAATTAAAAAAGTAATATTTACAGCAAGCGTTGTTCACAATGCTACGAGTGTAATGTGAATTTTCGACCTTCTGTAATAAAGTTAATTAACTCTTAACCCCAAATTACGTCATCAAAAAGTTGAAAACAGAAATTATGTGGAAAAATGTCAGAGTACATTAGAAGTTATTTTTCATAATTTCCTCTCCTCAATTTGTAATATTTTAATTTTACAGTAATAAGCATGGGAAAACCAAAACGGGACAGTATAGTACGTGCGGAATTGACATATGTAATGATATTAGTAATCAATTTTTTCCCATCTATGTTCCAATTGCGTTTCTACTAATCAACGAATGAAGGATTTTGGTAATATTGTCAATTTTATGGATAATACAGTCAACGTAAGTTTTAACGCTAAGCGTAGATATATTCGGAATAGTGGCCTTCATTCTCTCAAAAGTAATTATTATTGGGTTTTAAAATCGGATTGCATTGTTCTTTTTTAATAACATTTGTACAAGATCCCAAACTAGCGAAAAAAAAGTAAAGACATTATAGCGGGCCATGCCTCACCATTAAATATCCCTGCCCACTTTACAGTTACTTATAAAATAACTTTTCAAAAGTAACGGTCTCGAACCATTTTCAATAATGATCGTCCTTGGGTCAAGAGATGTCTGTGTATCAAATTTCATCAAAGTACCTACAAAATTACGACTGTAGGCTGAGCTCAAGAAAGTAAGATGGACAGTTAGATAGTTAAACTTAAATCCTCATTATTGGGTTTATATTTTAGACGGAACGATTCCCTCAAAATATATCGGAATAACATATCGAATTTTATTTTCCGTCTTTAAATAATAATCGTTTAATATAATAAATATTGAAATTTTCGAATGGGTGTCCATACTAATAAAAATAAGAAGAAGCAATTAGAAGCGTTTACAGTTAAACGCTTGAACCAATTATTCAACTAACTATTCAAAACCGAATTTGGCATAATACTTATCTAATATAGCTTCAATTTCGGTTTTTTCTCGTTTTTCGAATTTGTTGTTCTTGATCATTGTTTTTCAATTTCATTTCGTTGCTGTGCTTTATCTCGAAGTAAAAGTCACTAACCGTATTATAATGACTTAATCTGTGTTCGTGTTAAAGTTGTCACTCTTCATAAATAGTTTCCTTTCCTCAAGTACGTAATTGCAACTTACCAAGCTGTCGCAATGAGTGCGATGTGGGGGGACTAAGCGGAACCAAAGCATTTAATACCCCCAGTCTATATTTGTACCAATTTCTACTGTACATTGTGAGAAATCGGTGGCAGCATTTTGAAATATTTGTTCTCTGAAGATTTCTGACTCATTGGAAGCCGTTATCCGTTGTTTTCTACCTAGAACTCTACGACCGAGGTGTGAAAAGACGGATGGATACATGACCATGTCTTAATTGACTAAAGACTTTCTTTGTCTTAAAAGATTAAATTATTTCAAGTGATCTTTAACGCGTCAATCAGAGAGAATTACGAGAGTCATTAAGTTCAAAATAAAAGATTTGTTTTGTTTTGAAACAAAAGATCTCCTGCAAACATTGTTAGGTAATAACCACATTCTGCAAGGATTTATAACCCTGTAATGCCACTATTATCCTACGAACAATGTTGATTACATGCTTTTGATGTGCGTATAACTTTTTTAATAAAATGAAAGCATTGCGACAATGTGTGTGATAAAAGCGCAAAAGAGAAAAGAACTCAATAGTTCTTCGCAGTACTTTGTAAGCAATTGGTGAGTGTTACCGACACGTTACGCTCTCGGATATCTCAGTCACATGTGCTACACGCACAACCAGTATAACTTTAATATACGTAGCACTTATACAATAAAGTTTCTCGAGCTAAGACCGATTGTAAAAGTGAAAGAAACTTCTTTGGTTTCTTGTTGAAGAGTTAAGTATGCGTGTAACGTTCAACACACTGTGAGTGAATGTAGTAAAAATACTTAATAAAGTAGAAAGAATTTAAAAAAAAATTTTTTTGCGGATATTTATAAAATAAAAAAAGAAACTTCAACGTTACATCTCAAATATTGAGATTGTAAAGTTTTCAATGTAGATTTTTTACATTGTAGGAAAGTAAGGAGGGAATGAAAAAAACAGAAAAGGAGAAAGAAAGTTGTGCTCTTGAATCTTGATTATCACTTTCAAGGGCTTAAAAATTTATTAACTAATCTCACTTTTTTGAATAACTTTTAATAACTGAAGCTAGACTTTAATGTGTAAAATTGTGTACGAATATGATGATGAAATATGTGAAGAGATATCTTCATATATGTATATATGTATAATCATTATATACAATATATCAACTTTTTATACCCGAACGAAGTTTTACGAAAAGCGCCCAAGGCAAAAATTAACTTTTTGTTTATTTACAGAAAAGTAGAGAAAATTTGCTTCATTAAAAATTATACGACAATGGAGTGGAAATTTGATTTAGTTACCGGATATGTACTGCAATCGGAAGCCGTCAGATGTGTCTGACGTATGAACAGAGTAACAAGTAAACGCAATTGTTGATGTTTAATGATTGTAAAAACTTTATTATTTTATTCTCAACTGATACTTTTATAAAATATTTTTTAATTCTGGATTTATAATAAGATGTTTTGCCCTTACTCTAAAAGGCCATCGTTGAAATTTGGTTATTACTTTAACGATAATCTCTACTTGCGCAACATTTTGTGAAGATTGTGCGAAGGGACGGCTGAATGTCTTAACAGGTTTTGAGTGATAGCGCGGCCATCAGTATATATATGCCGAGCATTTCATTACGCCACACACAATACGACGCTCCGTGCCAAAGAAGAGAGTAGAACTCTCAACAGTCCCAAAGCCGGGACCTTGGTCGTACACAATGGAGCATTCAGATCGCGGCAGGCATCACTCCTTTACAACAACACAATACCTACTTTATTTGTAAGCTTGGTCGACCATATTCACAAAGCAGCGTCGCAAAGAAGTTTGTTTCTCAGGCTTCTCGGGATGAATCAATCTATATTTATCGAAACACTTAAAAAGTGTCAGTATCGGTAGCTTTTGTTCAGAAGTAATTGTTGACAAACAATCGAAAGATTTAATGCGATATTCTATTGTGACTTGCCAAAGTATAATGATTGTCTCTCTTTCGTCTGCTTCAAGAAACGCGACTTTAAAAAAAGGAAATTTATGACATTCTCCAGTATTTAGGAGTAATATAAGATCAATAGATCAATCTTCAGCAGTTGTGTTGAGCATATCAAAAATTAAAGCAAAATTGCCTTAGAAATGCTACTTCCTTTAATAAAAAGAAAGTCCACATTGAGTATTACAAATAGAGAGTTTCTTATGTCAAGTCCTTTTTCAATGGGTTTTATTATATGCCTGTCCAATGTGGGGTAACTGTGCATTAACCTACATTAAGGATTTTCAAATATGACAAAATAAACTATTGAAAATGTTGCATCATTTGCCTATGCACTGTTCTACTAACATGTTGCACAAAATAACAAATGTGTGTCCATTACAAATAAGAATTTTCGAATTACATACAAAATTTATGGTAAATTGTCATTTATCTAACAACATTCTAATAAATCAACGTTTTGTAAACCCTAACATACAATCCATTTTGCATGCCAATCTATTATATTTCACTTTAATCGGATGTTTTTATTTGCAGAATTTCCTTCACATTGTCCATTGTACACATGTGATATAATAAATTCCAATTTTTTCTTCTTCTTTGTAGTGTATAATGATTTAGAATTACGCAAGTATGTAATATTCTTAAACAAGTATCTAAATATTTCATGTTAATTTTCTCTTTCTACAGTAGAACCGAAGACAAATCTAATGCGTATTTTCTTTGAAATTTTTTTGTAATTATTATTATATTACATATTGTATTACATATTCATCATGTGTTTTATTACCTGTTATGAATTCAAAATTATTGTATTTATGATACAACTGGAAAACAAAGTTAATAAATCAATCTTGGAGAGGGCCAATAACATTTAAGGTGAAGCAATATAAGTAAATGAAAAGATTATAATGAAACGCGGCCCACCAATAATCACCCCACACCACTTCGTTTAATGTGCTTACTCATGTAATTTGAAATAAGACTTAATGTGGGGATTGCTTGAAAAAGTAGTCCGATCTGAACGGTGTCTATCAGCGTTCGTACTAGCGTCGAAATTTCATTGAAATATTTCAAAAATTCTGCCCCGTAGATTCAACGCAAAAAAGCGAAGCTTACCGACAAACAAACGGGCAAACGAACTTAGATCGATTCAGATAGTGATGCAGGAAGTGATTCTGAATCGGTCGTGATAATTAAAGGGGGACTATCTCACGTCCTTCTACGTGTTGCATACATCCGCCAAACCCAAAAATATTCTTTAACTACAAGTAACGTAGAGTATAAAAATTGTTACATCGTCAGCATACGTTAGAATTCGCGAATTGCCTACCTTTCGGAGGATTCCAGACTCAACTGAAATTACACGTAGAAGAAAGGACTAAAAAAGCCCAATAAGATGACGTTGAAACCACAAAAAGTGTTAAGAAGAAATTCATTATCATGAGGCATTGCATAGTATCTTTATGAAAACGAAGAAAATCGGCAACGCCTACACCAGAGTTCGTTTCCCTTCATATTAGGTAAAAACATTGGAAGTTCTTGCAGGTATTTGGTCATTCAAACGACATGCGCGCAATATAACGTAAACTGACAACGCCAGCATTTTCAAAAGCCATAACAATATTTATTATTCATATCATAAAATAGTTAAAACCATGAAAATTCCCCTTTATATTCGATGAATTATTTATTCTGTGGTCAAAGTCGTAGAATATCAAAATTTTATTCATTTTCGTGTTTTTTGTAAAGGGAACAGAGTGCTTATATTCAACTCTTTACAACTAATTCGTGTTCTGATCGCTTTGTAGCCTCTCGATTATATAAAACGATGCGGTCATCCAAAATGCGTTGGCACTACTTACGGAGCTGCAGACATGGTTTTGGGGCCTTCGAAGGGATAACGTTGGCAACGTCCTGACGAAACAAATCGAGATTTACAAGTTAAGATATAAAGCAAACTGAAATGGGATTTTCCGTAATTAACAAAGAAATCCTGGCATTATTAAAAAAATTTGGCAAACATAGATGATTTTCAATAGGTGTGCTCTTTCAGACCGCTCAGCTTCTCCTCTGTTTTGAAAAGAATCAACATGCAGCACAGTTTTTTCCTATCTCAGCATTGATCGTCAATAATTTAAGGTCGTGCCGTCGTTAAGGGTTGCCGGTACAGGCCGATCTGCTTTATTTATATTTTCTCCAATTCAAAACAGCCCGTCCTCTGCTCCGCATTGTTCCATCTCGATGAAGGCTTACCAATATTTTTGTCAAGCGATAACGTCAAGAGTTGTCTTTTGGCAAAAATCCACAAATCATCAAACTGACTCTGTAATCTGCGTTTCAAAAGGTATTCCGCAAGTCTAATGTCATACTGTAAGATGAGGGATGCTAAAGATGTACCCTAAAGTGAACGTGATAACTATTTTATTAGTTCTCAGGCTGGTAATGGAGACGGTGCGCGATAGTGGACGTTAATAGACTATCATTTCAAATTTGTAAACATATTAGAATGTGCCTACTCACCTACACACCTTCAAATTCTATCTTTTTATTTAACAACGATTTTTGGTTGAAGAGTCCTCGTGAAGAAATTCTGAAGAACAACTACTACCACTGTATTAGCAACCTGCAAAAAAATAAGCAAGCCATATTTTCGGACAAAAGTAATAGTGGTTTCATTGTCTTACGGTAAAACTTTGAATGCACAGGGTGCTCCCTGGAAATTAGAGATAACAATTTAACTCTTTATGCTCTTTGCAGGGGAAGTCCGCTCTAGAAAAGATCAAGATTTTTAAAGAAATTTTTGAAAATGCTTTACGTGGCTGTTGAGTATTCTCGAATAAAAATAACAATAAATAAAATGCTTAGAAATCGAATTTCTCTCCTTTGAATCGGGATTCAGAACAATTATCCTTATTATTATGCACTATTAAGCTGTTCCTTCTCGTTTAATAGCTGAACAAGTGCAAACTTTAATTAACTTTAGTTGAAATCAAAAACACATTTGCAAAGAGTGGAAAAAGAAATTGGCACACACACACGTACACATGCACTCATCTATCGATGAATTCAGTTCAGACGTAAGTAATCTTTGTTATTATTGTTGGTTAATACAAACGTAACTCAATGGTTTTGCTAATTATTAAACTATGGGTTTATTGCATGCATACGAGAATACGCATATCCCGGCCACGTATACAAATCAATTAATTTCCCCTGTTTTGTCTTTCTCGCACGCATACACATCCTTTCACTCTGTTAGCTAGTTACAAAGGTAACAAGCCGGAGTATTTGTAATTCTATCGTATAATAAGCCAATTTAAATTCACGATATGCAACATAAGTTTATGGGAAAAGCGATTTTTTCTTTCTTTTTTTTTTTACAATTTGCAGAATTTTTAATTGCCATTAAGAAGGAAAACAGAGAAAAAGAAAACACAAGAGAAGAGAAAAGTAGAGAAAAAAACTATTTTGTTTTAATCAAACCAGTTCTTTAAAATAAGAATGAAGAAGAAAAAAATAGCAAAAAGAAAGTCATTGCATGAGGAAAAGAAATCATTTTTTACATTTGCATATTCACCTACAGAGAGACAAAAAAAAGAAAAAAGTATGAAAGGGAAGCAATAGAATCGGGAATGTGCGAAGAATTTCTGTTCTAACTAACTAATATTTAGTTGGGCACCCTAGATAGAGCTCTTTTTAAGCAGCGTAAAGATGAAGATATAAAAAAAGAAGAAGAAAACGGAAACGAAAGATGGGATATGAAAAAGTTTGTCACAGCAATTAATACCAAAAAAGAAACATTTTATTATATGAACAGAAAATGTTCTCATATTCTTAAATAAGACGTAGCTTATTACATATTTGAAAAGAAGTGTCCGACTTAAGCTGTTGAGGCCAATCAATCATAAGCGAAAGCTCAAAATTTATAACATTAGACTTTACTTGTATTTTTTTTCATAATCTCCTTCCGCTTCTTTAACGTCCCCAAATGGTGCTTGGAATCTTTCTCTACGGGACAGATGTTCATACCAATATGCGCACGTGTTTTTATAACGGATCGCACGATAATGTGCCTCACAGGTTCTTAGCTAGGAAGAAATCCCGCATCTTGAACAGGAAGTTGTTTACATGTTAAATTCATTTATTTATCTACGCAGGTTATATATAATCGTAAGACACATCCGCATGAGTAGCCGAGGCAAAGGGTTGCGACAACAACTCAATCGTCGTGGATTTAAATCCCAAGTGCATTAGAGTTTTCAATGCAGGGCAGCCTATGATATAAAATATATAGATAATGAGTATATAAAATTAATATACAACACTGCACACAGGCCGTATATTTTCGTTATGAAATAATTAAAAGAAGCTTAACTGTAAAATTCAAAGGTTCAAAATTCACGTGTTAGGATTAGCAAATATGGAGACCTGACGAAAATGCATGCTCTCTGATCGCAAGGTTGGTAAAGCAATTCTAGTCCCGATTTGAGATGCGCTATCGCAACAACGGATGTGTAAGGTGGCGCATTGTCCCATTAAAATAAATTTCTTCTTTTGGAATTTCTCCCTTCAGCTTGTCAAGTATGTAATATGCTGCTGTAATGGCTTTTCCTTCCGTTTAAAACAACTCCATGGCTGTACCAGAAAAAAATCGCTACCCTTTTCCCACCTCGCTTTTGTTTTTTGAGCGGATTCTCCGTTCGCAGAACATTTGTTTTGATCGTATTTTTGTGTCTGAAGTATGTTGGTATATCCAGGTTTTATCGACAGTGATTAATCGGCGCCAAAACGGTCACCAAGCGGTCACCTTTCTCAGCTTACCTCCTTATTTAGTATATACAAACCATGTTCTTTTGTCATACTCAAAACACTTGTTGTCTCTCTAAACTTACATCGTCGGAATTGATAAATTGAACGATGTTTTCGTCAATCCGTGCAGTTGTTCGCTGTCTAGAATGTTCATCGTTACCCGAGCTGGTATGGTCACGTTCCAAATCGACTACCCAAATATTTCATTGTGATGAATGATGGCAATGAGGATGCGCGTACATAAGGCCCAATTTACCTGTAATTTGTCTAGAGTCGTGTTGCCGTTCAAAGACAAACGACTTAATGTTAGCCTCATATTCAGTTTTTACCCATTTTTACAAAAACATTGACATCGAGTAACTCAAACAATTTTCAAACAGTAAGTGCGCGTCCCAAAATGGCTGAAATTTCAATGAGCACATATTAGCCCGCGCACCAATTGTTTTGGATAACTGCTGCCATTTTCATGTTCAGATCGGCATCTTTTCGTTCGGCTTATGTAGATACGCAGAATTTCTCTGCATTGAAACCGCATAATCGATAATGTGCACCTACGGAAAGGTTTGAGCACTGTTCACTCCTTCAGTCAATTTCATGTCACGTTATGGACCGAATTGTTCACCTTTTCGTCCTTGACTCGAAGATGATTGTTCGCTTATATCTTCGCCCATTCCTCTCTCCATCGTCTTTCCACACGTAAATCCATCTGCTTATCCCCATGTCTGTTTCCCGAATTCTTCGCTGGGTTCGCGAAGTTGGAAAAGTCAAGTTAAAACGTTAAAGTTTGTTACACAGATTTACACGCTCGCAAATGCATTTACAAAATAAAAAACGTCATATATAGCGTTTAAGGTAGCAGCCAACCACACTTGATCTGAACTCGAAGGCAATAAATATTCTTTCTTAAACAATTTTTTTAAACAAGACTGAACGAAAAACTACCGTTTTTGTTAATCATATTTTTGTAGATTCTGCAAAATTTATAAAACGGAAAACTCATTTGCGTTAAGTGTTGAGCTTCAAACAAACGGTGGAATCACTAAAGAGACACGTCGATTATATCATGAGCACAAGCGTGACTATGAATGTGCTGTATTCATAGAAGTCAGAAAAATTGTGAATGTTGGTAGTTGGGAAGAAAAACGTCATCACAAGGCCAAGAAGTTGGTATTCGAAAATCATTGTACGCGTATTTGTAGACAATTCATTGAAGCGATGAACTTAGCTTTCATGTCCATTCAGAATATTTTGGATGACATTTTCGACGTCACGATAAAACTACACATTCTAACATAAACATGGTTTATACAAGAATGTTTAGCGAAACCGTAGCGATTGAATAATGACGATGCTTATGATGAAAATGAATTTTGCTGATTAAAGTAGTTTTTTGAAAACTTAACGGCGTCGAGGAATTTCTACCTTCGTATTTTGAATATATATTGAGTCTGAGGCACGTTTCTTTAGTCAATGTGAAGTGCAGACGTGGCTCTCTCCTCCTCTCTTGCCATATGTTTGTACAATGATGAAAATTTTCTTTTTTTTGCACAATTCATTCATTTCCTTCTTTGTGCTGTACAAACGCTAAAATTTATTATGAGCAACATTTATGGGTGTCGTATTAAAGTTGATGACAAATATCTAGTGCGTGCGCTATGGATTAACATCATCTGACATATAGAGTCGTGCAAGCCTCCCAATCACAAGCTCTACAAATCATATTAATCACTGAAAAGACAATCAATGCACATTCGCACATAAACACTAAGAAGTACGTAAATAAAGTGATTTGTTTGGGAATTTAGCAGAGAGAGAGAGAGAGAGGGAGAGAGAGTTGCGAAAAATGAACTCTCGTGTTAGTAAACGTTTAAGCAAACACTATCGCTCACCCAGAACAACAGATATAACGAATATACGAGCTAAACAAGATGAGAGAAAGCATAAATGAATAAATATCCTTTTACGCATTTTCTGCTGCATCTTCTGGTTTTGTATACGTACGGTTGTACGGTGACGCAAGCAAGTGGGTTCGTAATGCGAAAATTCATTGCAACAGCTTTTGCGTTAAGTAACAACAACAGTGACCAGAAAATGCGTTGTAATCGGTTCAAATTATCTTTAACCATAATGTCAAGTGGTAATTTTATGAAAATGTTCCCTCATGTCGCACGTCGTTGTTGTTTGTTTATTGTTGATTTACTTGAATATGGTTGGTTTTCATTCTGACAAAGAGCTTTTAGTTTTGTTGGCAGATAACACAAAACGTGTTATCTTTTTCATAAAGAGAATTTATAAACGTTTTGTCCCTGGAAACCTTACTCGAAGCGAGAGAAAGAGTTCCGTTTTCTCTTTTCTTTTTGGTTTTGGGGTCCTGTAACGTTGTATTGTTTTGCATTTAATTTTCCAAACACGTTTGTCGGATATAAAACAAAGCACCGAAAAAAAAAACAAGATTTTTTTGATATGCAACACTCATACGTACATTTAAACACATTTTGTAACATGTTTTTCTGGATGAAGATACTCACAGTGTTGTTGTTTTTTCTCACTTCTCTTGATTTCTTTTCTTTTTTTTTTTTTTTTTTGTACACAAAATGTCTGCTTAAACGATTCACTTTAGGTTATCTACTATGTGTACTGCGTCGGATATGACAGTAATCATAAAGTGTCACAGACATTTTGCTCTAAAACAATGTTGACATAGATATGCACGCGTGGATAAATGGCTCCCGGCGTGAATGTAGATCTCTTATATATTTGCTAGTATTCGACTATAAAGTTAAGAAAAAAATGAAATTTAACTAAATTTAAAAAGTTTATCGGTCGATAAAGAAAATGCCAGATTGGTTTCAATTAATCAAAAACTTAGTTTAGAACTAAGTCATCGCCATTACAGAAAGTGTCGTATTTGGAGTGAGACAAAAGTGGATAACTGTTCACAGTTACGTTCCCCAGAATTGCGTAAAAACGATCTATATGTAAAAGTAAACTTAATTTCAGAGGACAAAGGAAAATGAAAAACATCCAAAAGAAAAAAACGCTACACATTTAAATTTCTTTATACCCTAGACTTGTACTACATAGATACGATGAGTTTCTGCAGATATATATAATAACCAAAACGACTTGAGATAGATCCGTCTTTCATTTTATTGATCAAACCGGATGCTTTTCTGAATCGATCTAAGCTTGTCGGTCCATCTATCCGTTTTATTTTATTGTGTTGAATCTACAGGTCGAAATTTTGCAGACAGTTTTATAAAATTTGATGCACCAACGTGTTTTGGCCTAAGGACGAATGCTATTTAAAATGGTTCGGATCAGGTAGAACCGCTTTTTCAACTATTTTTTATATAACTCATTATTTTGAAAAGTTGTTATATGCATAACTGTATTAAGCAAAAGGTTTACTCATTGTTATGGTCTTGACTTGTTAAATTTATAGCAAGATTCGATATAGAAAACATTACATGAAAGCGAAGTTAAAACGGGACCAGTTACTTATGTCTTTCTTGCTATCGTCTTTTTTTTCCTTTTTTCCTTTGCTATTATCTTTACTCGTTCCATAAACTTTTATAATAATATTGGCTATCCGTACGAATCTACTGGTCTCGAAACACATAGGCGCATATATGAAATTATTCCAATTTTGCTCCAATAGTCACCGAATAACAACTACTTCGCCCGGTGGTTAAAGTAGAACAGCCCGATAACGTCGTGTCGAATGCAATTTGACGCGCCTTTAGCATTACTTTTGGGGTTAAGTTAGGGAATGGCGAAAATGATTGTTTTGCGAAGAAAAAGCTATTCTTGTATACTCTCTCGCTCTTGCAATGTCGACACGTTCATGATCACGAAAAAGTAAAAGAGAGAGAACATTATGCCACCTACGCTTGTAGTCTGTGAAGAAGGTCTCAAGCCTTTTTAAAGGTCTTTTTAAGAGTTCTTGACAAAGCAGATGATTTCGGTGAGTCTGTTAGACTAATTGACGAAACAAGGCTGTCTCAATGAAGTAAAAAAAAATTTTAAGTCGTTTCCAGCAAGCTTGTTCTTTTCATTCACAAAAATAACGATTAGGGAAAAAGTGCAATCATTAGTATCCCGTTCGTTGCGTTACCGAACCCTATAGTTATGCTATAGGGTGGAAATTTATAATTGTATATTTCCGAATAATTACAAATCCTCGTAAAATGCTAAAGTTAATACGCGAGTCGACAATTAAAAAGAAGAAACAAAAGCAAAAGGAAAAAAAGAAAACATTTCTCCTCTTCAAGGATAGAAACGTTTAGTTGAATAATCCAACAATCAAGTGCGCTTTTACTGAAATTATTCGTTCATATGCAAGTTTTCATACGCAGCGCGAAAGATACAAGACAGCCATCACAATTTACAAAATGATGAATCAGGCAGCTTTTGCGAAACATCGTAAGATATAGATGAACCATTTCTGTTGCAAGTGGAGCAAGTCGATGTTTCCTTATCGTTAGATAATTCGATTTTCCAATCTGAATTGTTTGCCATAAAAAATTCTTAAAATAAATTTGCAACAAATATATGCCTAAGCAAAGACAATCGCTGGGTTTCTATCACTAAATCATCATATATTTATTTACCTTTTGCCGGCAGAGAGAGGGACAATGTTGGTTAGATAGTACTTAAAATTGGACTTGCAGCACTTTTCGAATGAACGGTTTCATAAGTGCGCCAGTGTTTGTATATTGAACGCAGTGTTTTGTCAGATATTTAATGAACTGACAAAAATGTTAGAGAAGCATTCACCTCTGCTTACAGCGGCATTTACTTGGGTTATCTTTCATATCATTGCGGGTGTGTTTGCATGGATTTAGGTAAACTTGTATCTCTCATTGACATGTTGTTGCGGTAAATTATAAATTTCTGCTTGTCTAGCAAAAAGTATTGAGAAGCAGCCATATATACAGAACGCTAACAATGATTATACTTTTGACGATGATGACGATGACGATGATAATGATGATGATGATGATGATGATGATGATTACAATGATTATGATGACGTTGTTGTGATATCAAATAGAGTTTAAATCATATGTATGCATATATAACAACAACAACAACGACAACATTAAAAACGAAACAACAAAATAAATAAATGCTTTCATATTCAACCAGTCGTAGATAGCAGTAAAGAAAGAGAAAAGTAAAGCATTTTAGCATTTTGTGATCAACAAATGAAGAGTAAATGAACTGAAAATGAATTACATAAACTATTTGAGGATGAAGCGTAGCAGCTTAGCAAAACACAGGCAGGTAAAGCAATATAACATTTAACTTCCACGCAGGTGGAAACGTTAAGATAGTAAATATTAGTTTGAATTCCTAAGCGTGTGAATCCGTTTATACGAAATTATTAATTGAAATACCTGGCAGATTCCCTGGAATTATGAGTTTAATATATATTTTGGGTATGCGTAGAAGTAGCTGAGTGCATGTAAAGCCTGTAAGCAATAAATTATTTGAAACATTTCATTCTACTTTAATACCATCTAAGCATGCTTTGGTTTTTAGGGACTTGTATAAGAAAATATTATCCCATTGCATATTTGTACGAAAGAAAAGACAAATATTTGTTTCATAACTATGTTTATGCAGAAATATTTCAAATATCCTTTCTTCTACGTAGCTACGCTAAAGACTTAACTTTGAGTTTCTGCTCAGAGTAATCCTTTTTCGAAGAACTTTAAGGGCAAAATGATTGACTTGACCGCAAGCATTTAATCTCTACGTTAGGAAAATGGAGAATAAAATAATCTTAAAACAAAATCCTAGGAATTTAATGCAAGATACTGGCATGCATACTTCCTTAGTCTTCAGTTTACGCAAAGACAAATAAACAAATGTATTGTGTAAGTACGTCCAGCAAGCATGAAATATGCATAGTCACCGACTATGGCCATAATAAGATGTGTAGGAATTTCCATTTAAGTATTATTAGCCTCTCAGATGTGTTGTGTGCTTGTATTTATGTATTTTAAGATTCGGCAGGATTTTAGCCTTTAAAACAGTATACGGCTTGTATGTTGGTTAAATTGAGAGGTTAAACGTCTCTACCGGGATTTGCAGAAGGATTTCTTTGTTTTTTAATTTTTTCGTTTGTTGGTCATACATTTTAAAACGGTTTTAATTCCCAACTTTCCTTTTTCATTTTTATTGATCCTATAAGTGATGATAGCAAAAAGGAAAATAAATAAAGCAGATGAAGACTATTAAAGTCGTGTTAATGTATGTTTTATGAACAAGTATCAATGTCATGTTTTTCTTTAGAGCACAATTTTCTGGGGAATTTTTATAGTTAATATCGTTCACTGCCAATCCGTATGTTGCTGCTATCCGCAATACGCCACCTAAAGCATTGTTGAAATAATTTCGAAAATTTGAAAAATAATCAATCGCTTTTGGGTGTTTGAATATTTGACTTGGACCAATCACTTAGGGAATGTCCGCTATGCGAGTAACACGCTGAAGGTTCAAGAGAAGGGGAAAGAGATGGGAAAAGCGATGTCCGCAGCTTAGTGGTTGTGCGTCCAATCGATGTGTTATGCCTTTACCGACTGAGCAATCACTATAGCTATGAATAAAGTACACACCGTCCCATTTGAGATTTGAACCCGCGACTGTTGACTTGGTAGTGACAGTTCTTAGCTATACATAAATATAGTAAGGTCTCCCTTCACTCATATCTCTTTCATTGTCATTAAGATGCTTGACTTGTGAGATGCTTTTACGAGCACATGCGTGTGTGTTTGTAGGAATAACTAAAACCGGAGAAGGGATAACAAATGTAACTTACTTTCATTTTGTTGTTTCAGCTTCAGTTCACATTGAAGATTTCTAAAGTTTATGTTCGTCAAACACTTCAATGGATTTCAATTCGAATTTTCGTTAGGAATATGAAGACACTTTTAATAATTAAAACAGACAATTACTCGTAGGAATGTTTTATAAACAACTGCCAGTGTCTTCATTTAACATGTTACATTGGCATACATATATATGCAAATTAAAAAAAAACATTCTGCATACAAAGTACGTAGATTAGGATTTCAGCTCATAAACATTTCTCCCCCAAACTGGTTTATATTTAACAATAATTTCAGAAATAACAGGAACGTAAGCACAAAGTTTATCTCGGCAAAACACATTAAATTTGATGGAAAATGTGATTTGTGTTTTGTGACTCGAGATTTTAAAAGAATCAGTTATTAGTTAGTTATTTATTAGTTTAAGTTCTAATTCTCGATTAGTAGTATTGTTCCTATCCTAAGTGTAAAGCTAAAGGTGGGTAACTCAAGAGAGAATAATTGGTCGACTAAACCACTTTCAAATTGACGATTGTGTAACGCGTTCGCGAAAGTTAATAGACAGATTTGGATTTCTATACACTATTTAGAGAAACTTAAAAAAGCTTTAAGGAATAACGTGCAGACCTTTGCACTCAAAGTTTTGATTCACTCATATTACCAGCAACTCGAAGGAAGAGTTCAATAGAAAAATTATAATCGCATATACGTAACTGATAGGCGTATTAAAGTGAAAGTCATAGATGTATGTCATTGATTTTTTAATTGAAAACTATTTGCATTGTTTCCACAGCGGAACCCTCGAGCTTGACGACAAGTTTCAGAATGCAAAGGTTTAATCTTCTTCAGGGCCCTTTGGCTAGGATGGTCTCAGGCTATTTAACTTTAAATATCCTCCTCTTTGTACAACTTTGATCAAAGAAGGAGCATAAGTGTTCCTGGATTTCATCAGCGTTCAATAAACCTTTTCATAGTTATCTAACCGGCGATACTGGCGATGTTCCTATTCTATTATTCTTGTACATGATTTGTGAACTTAATACTTTTAAAATTCCCTTTACGATACCAAATGACAACTGCATTCTTGAGCGAGCTGCGATTTCCCAAACCGATCATGGCTGCAATAATGCAGCTAAAAGCGCCCATCAAAGCAGCTCGTGCGATTGATATCCAAATTCAATCTGCTGTAAGTGCGGCTGCGTATGTTGACCTTTCATCTAATTCGGTTGTTGTTAAGCAGAATACTTCTACGGTTTCTTATCTCTCGCTAGTCCCCCTTTTTTCGTGCCTCGCTTGGTTGTTATTATGTCACGCAAAGCCCTTCTTGTTTCACGATTACCATTTAATGCAAAACTAGGCGGGGTTCAAAACTACATTAAGTTTTACTTACCGGTCAAAATGTGAATAAGGTCGACGTATTCGAGATAAATGCTTCTAGACGTAGCGATACTTCACCGTTTAAAATTTTACTTCCGGCGTTTCTCTATGCGTGTATATTCAACGAAAAATGTTGCCCCGATGGGTTCTTTGTTAAGGACTTTATTCTTCTCAGATCTTTTAGACTGTAAAAACTGTTTCTGATGATAGTTTTGCTTGAAAACATTAGATAACATAATTCTTTGTCTGTCGGTGCTAGACCATTGGTCCTAATTACGAATCAGACTTTATTTTTTGTCAACAATATTTTTGATAAATTAACGACTTGAGTGCTAGGACGCGCATTAAAACCAGAATTGCCAGGTAAGTCATTTTGATCCTTTTCAATTTTCGATTTTCAAAACAATATTTATATGAAATGTCCCGGAATTTTTTGGTGACTTTTACTTATATGAAGAGCCCTTCAAATATATATAATCAATTTTTTTCCACCCGTTCTTGTTTTGGAAAGACCGACGAAACATGTGTACTTACCATAGTCGCAAAAATGAAGATAAGAAGCTGAAACTTGACATAGACATACTTTGATTGATTGCGAATCCCAGTTCGAGGACTGGTTGTGACGTAATCATCGTAAATTAAAAACTGAGACGACCTCAAAAAACACTGAACATTTTTTGCATATTTTTGCCATTAACTTTCGAATGCTTGAAGATATTTCGGAAGACCTCTTCTAAATTGTAATTCTTTACAAGATTATTTTGTATAATACAATTTTGCAATCAGATTTTGAGAAAAATTAAATTAGTCCCGAACTCGTTCTAAGAAAATTGCAGCGAAAGCACGAGAAAAAAAATCAATTCAATTCCTGTTGAAACTTCGGACCTATCTACAAGCAGAACGGGAAATTCCCCTTGGAATAACTCGTTCGTAGGCACACGTACGTCTAAACAGTGATGAACATCTCTTTGTCAAAACCAAAATCTACTGATCAAATTGAGGAGATCAGCTCGCCTGAGGAAAACCGTTTTTTTTTTTTATACAAAATATAACGTCCGCACACAGAGAAACGAATGCGAGTCATCTCAGGGACATGCTTGCTATATAATTTTTAATACGTGATGGTTATCTTCTGAGGGTGTTTTGAAAATTTTGGGTATAATGTATAGAGAAAATGAATTTAGCTGAAGCGTGAGATCTCCATGCGACTTAAATGCTTAGCTCGCTTTAACAATTCGACTTTTTCGATGTTTTTAATTTTAAATAATTTTCAATTTTCATTTTATACTCTTCTCGCTACATCACCAGCATTTTTGTGATCTGTTTCGCAGTCAAGTGCACGCTGCTTAATTTCATTTGTTGTTTATTTATTTTGCATTTAAGTTTTTCGTATAGACTTCTCTGGCGATATAATTGCACCTTCCGTTTGCCTTTCCTTCATTCCCTAATTGTCGTTGTTGCTGTTATTGCTGTTCTTTCATGCTGTTCTCCCTCTGCACGTGTAATTAACATTTAAGCATTTTCCTGTGTTGTGTTATTGTGTGTATAACGTTTTTTCTCCTTTTTTTAATTCCATTTTCTTTTTTTTTTCCTTTCCTGGTATTATCTGTTTTTGGGTGCCGTTGTCCATTTTCCTCTTTATTATCTTTTACAATTTACAATTTAATTTTTTCATGTTATTGTCATGTTACGAATTTATTCATCCATTCATGGCATTTTTCCATAGTCAACCATCAACTTGACTCCTAATTGAAGTTGAATGTTGGCGAAGAAGAAACAGTGTACACACGCACTCAACCCAAGAGGAAATGGGCGTAAAATATTTTATAAAAATAAATTTCTCGTATTTAAAAGAAATATTTTTGTTTAATATCTAAAATCCTTATATGCCTGTTGATGTATCGAGCACAAATATTAAGTCCTGATAACAGATTTTTCCTACCAGGCTTATAGTTTATACTTTCGGTAATCATATATGTGCTTTAACGTGCATAACATAACATATACTATATAACAGCACAGGATTGTAAGTCCTTTCTTTTTTTCTTGCTCATGTTCTGACTCTTTTTTTTTATTGTAATTGTTTTGGTTGCTTTTGTTGCAAGAGGGAAAAAACCAAAAATAAAATGAAAAAAAATTACACAAAAGTTGCAAAGTTGATGCGTAAAAGTTAATGTTAACAAAATGTCAGCATGGCAATTGGGAAACACAAACACATACAGGCACACACATGCATATATACTGGCAATCGCATATGTGCAAATAAAGCGAGTACAAATGTGTGTTCATGCAAGCAGATAGGTAGGTAGCTAGGTCAAAATATCAACAAGGATTTAAACACACAGGGAATGAATCGCACTCGGACGGACGACGAGGCCGATTCAGAAAAGCAGAAAAATCCCCTACAGTACTGTGAATGTATCCATAAATAATTTGCCCATACATTGTTTCATGGAAAAGAGCTTTATGGGTTAAATACACATAGAGCATGCGTATGTGTGTTGATATGTATGTTCACGCTGTGTATATGTGGGCTGCTATGTCAGCGAAAATTTTAATGTTTGATATTCTTTATTGATTTAAGTGAGGACCACATCTATTTGCGCTACTCCCTACAGCTCAAATAAAGCAACAACATTGCCTATGAACGCAAATCTCTGTAATGGTTGCTTCTGTCTACGTGCGTGTAAGTAGTTGTAAAAATTTTGTTAAGAGTTTATCATAAATACTGAATACACATTTTTATGTCTGAGTTTTAGCGAATTCTTCGTATATTAAAACAAGCGATTTCTCATATTACGTTGTAAACAAAAGCACTTTTCGAAGAAACGGAATTTTATTTACAACTTGGCACTTATATTGTTATTAAATTTAATAGAACTATGTATGTAACAGAAAAAGCTGCCATACGCTTCAAATTAAAGCTGATCGTTGCTGAGCAAACCGAATTTTTAAGACTTTTCTTCAGTTATCAAAATAGAGACCATTCCTCCTACCGCCTTATTCATGTTTTTCGTCCTTGGACCAATTATCCCGAAAAGCGATTGCCGCATATTACTTTTACGCTAACTTGTGTATATATTATAAACATTTTTCCTTTGTTGGAGCCAACGAAGACATATTCAAACCTTTGGTGAATGCACGCGTCATCGGGATTACTTATCATCTTACAAACAGCATATAGTAAAGAAAGGAGTAAAAACAAAGTAAAAAAAATACTTTTGACAATTCTTTTACGGATAGAAGGAAAGGTATCCTTATTATTCTTATCGTAATTAATTTAGCCCGAGCAATGAATTTTAAGCTTCTAAGGCTATCGGTAGAAAGATAATAGGAGAATAAGAAAAGGTAGTATCATAATAATATTCGAGAAAGTTATTAAAAAAAAAAAAAAAATTATTGTAAGAAAATATGAAAAAATGTCAACAAAGCATTCATTCTCCAAAGAAATCTTCGGCTCAAAAGGCGTTTGAGACACAATTTATTTTTCTGATAGGGGATAGGCGTTCACTTCTTGTTTTAATGAATCTTTGTTTAATACGCCAAGCGGGCTTATAAACGGGCAGGATAAGCAAACTTGGACAGAGCAAAGCAGTCTACCTATCAGGTCGATGCTTTTTGTAGGACATTTTTTTGGAAACTTTATATGTTCAGTTTATGCTTATGTGGGTGGGAGTTAAAGCAGAGCCACGAATAAAATTCACAAGTTTTATTAAGAACTGAGCGATCAAACATCCAGATAAAGTGTCGGTAAACGACTGATTGTTTATAGTTGAATGAGGTTTTATTAACAATAATAACTATCTGACCACAACTTAACGTTTGATTTACAAATGTTCTATAACCCTTAATATTGCTTACCATATAGGTTTGACATACGTGATTGCAAGCTATGTTATTTATAAACTTGCCTAAGACTAGGTTATTGGCTAAACCAGGTTACTATTTAAGTTAGATCAAAGCTAGGATTAGTATAAACGGGGATGGAGTTCTTGACTTTAACTATGGTAATAAATATGCAACGAACGCATATATTAAATAAGTAGAATAGCGTTGCCTTGATATTAATGCAATATTGTTGGGAAACAATACTAGAAATAAATAACTACGACTTTTGTTCATATATAGTGGGCATTCAGCATTAGACCGAATGGAATTTTGCTTTCTTTCATTTCATTAACCTAGAAAGCTTATTTTCTTGCTTTAAATAAGTCTCCCAAGGCATATAAGGCCTCTTTGATAAGACAGCGCGCTTATCAATAAGAGTCAAGTTCAATATAAGTAGAAATGTAAAAGAAAAAGATGAAAAAAAATATTGAGATCTAATATTAGGCGAGGAAATATAGCCTCAAACTACTCCGCCCCATTTAATTAAAATGTGATGCGCTCAGTTTCGAATTTCCGTTATTTTTTGTTCAAATCGCATGGACGTATGATAAGCCAAGCAATTAACCAGTTTTTTCATTCAGCATAGAATTTCGCAAAAACGCCAAAATGAGAGAAATATTAAAATAAAAAAGATTTTAATTTATGATTTTAATAAAGTATTAAAAGAAAGGGAAACGAATATATTGCACATGTTGCTTATTTAAGCTGCTCGCAAACTCTTCTCTTTTCTTTTTTTTATTTTTTCATATTATACCAGCTTTTGTTGTTTCTTTTTTTTTTTTTTGGTTAATTTGTTGTTGGCTATCATGAATAAAACGCACTTGTGTGCCTTTAATAGATTCACAAATTGCTCTGGAATGTCTATAAATCAGGAAAATATAAAAACGCGTACGAAATAATATATAAAAAGTTTTAAACTATAAATAATTTCGTGATTTTTTGAAATAATTTTAATGAAATGCAAAATCGTATTCTGACGTACTAACCGATCAAAGCATATAAGAGAAAACAATATGCTTTCTTGTCATTATTTTTGATATTCTGGAGCAGCAGTCTTAAAATAAAACTCCCCAATGTCAATGTTAATATAAAGGAACTTTGTTAACTTGGCCGTTCCAATGCCCTTTTTTAAGCAAGTGGCCTAACCTGAAACGCTAATCGATTACGTTTTACAAAAGAAGGAGATTAAAAAGGTCCTTTAGTAATTTTAGTTCCCAACACCTGTCATTTTCTGTGTAGAAGTTATTATCACTCCATTCAACTCAATATTAACACCTGTTGTCTACTGTCAGCCGATTGTAACAATAAAGTATACCTTCTGACTTATATCAATCAATACGAAACACACGAAAGGACGAGCGTTTCATTGTCAGTACGTGATAGGTAACACTGTCAGTATAACCAAGTAAGCAAATTACATTCAGTTGTGTCCGAATCTTTTATACCCATCAGCGTGATCCTAAAATATGCGAAGAACTAAATTTTTATACTCGATACTTATGGATGCTCGCGGGTGATTTTTCTATTTTCAGAATAAAAGTGAAAGTTTATATGGTGTACGTGTTATAGTTTTTGAATAACAAGCAAAAAGCACGGGAGGCAAAGGTGTCCACAGTTTTTACTACATAGGCATGGGGCGTTGTAGGCATATTGAGTCATTTTCAAATTCTTTTGCAAGTTTATAGGCGACATCTTCGTTTTTGCGAACGGGAGAATGCTTACCGCAGATACTACACAGTTGCGCAGAAGGACACATTGCCAAATGAACGGACTTAGATGCATTCCAAATTTGAGACTGGGAAGCATTTATATGAGATTTTTAAACCTTGCTTCTGTGCTTTATATGGAAGTTTTGAAAAAAAAATTCAATTTTGACACAATATAAAATTAAATGGGCGGAACCGATTTCTTTTATTTTCGTGGAGGCACTAAAGCATTGCCCATATAATCTACATTCACATTTTTGAAGATTTATCTGCGGTAGTTAATGAGTAATGCTCAAAAATCAATCTTCTATTCCTTTAAAAAGAACAGAGTGCACTTTAGGCGTCCTTCGACCCATTTTGTCCATTTGCAATACCAACTTGCGCGCAAGAACTTCTAACGTTTTTCCCAAATTTGAAGGCGGCAGCTTCATGTTTGCGCCCAGGGAAAAATTTAAAACAGACATTGCGCAGATAGCCAGGCGGACAGACGGACATGCTTAAAGCGATTCAGAATTTGTGATGGGTACAACAACAAATAACTTCATGAAGATACAATTTTTGATAGAAAAAGTGAGGAACGGGGTTACGGAGCTTTGCCTGCTTTGTGATTAAAGAGATAGTTTTGCTGGTGGTGGTAAAGATCAAGGGAATGGGAATTGGAAAGCAACATTTATAATTGATAAGCAAACCACATTTATTTATTCATTGTTAGCTTTTGCGAAAGAGATAAGAAAAAATCAAATTAAAATAAAGAATTTAATAAAATTATGAAATTGCTCTCCTTAACTTATATATATATGTATATATATATATATATATATATAGTTGTGTGTATGATTTTGTACTCTTTCTAATTACGCATTTGTATCTGGATGGATAATTTGCACAAATTTATTGGGAAACATTACCAAAACACTATCAATTTAAATTTGGGTAAAAATTTATACGAAATAAAGCAGATTTTAGTTTTAAATAAATACTTATATCTTATAATGTATGCTTGTAATGTTTATGTAAATTTGGAAACTCTCATACAAGCACAGGGACTGTTTTTATTTTGCTGTATTCATAGTTTAATTGCATTCCATAATAAATTTTAATTTCAATTGCTGCAAACCTATGAATACAATACGATTCATTTCTATATATTTGTGTGTGTATAGTCTCATAAAGCAATTCATGTGCGGCCCTTGCCGATCAGTAATGCGGCTTCCTGATAATGAATACACAAAAAAAAGGAGATTGGAAATAGAAAGTATAGTATAGGGCACAGGATATGGGATAGGACAGAGAAGAACATACGAGAACCGGTTGACCTGTTTGAACTTCGAAAATCAAAATAGTAAAATACCGTCAAACACTTTGTGCATAACAAATGTTTGTGAATGAATAAATGTATGCATACAAATGGTTTTATGTGAAACTGGCAAAAATGTCGCCTTTTAATGCATCATTGCCTTCAGCACAACATATCCTGCATGAATTGCTGCCACGACTATTGCCTTTAGATGGTTGTTTGTATGGGTTGATGGTTTGTTAGGATTTCATTTTTGGATTTAGCTTGCACCGGTTTGCTATTCAGTATTGTTATATACATGAATGTTTATGAATGTAGGGTTTACATAACTTCAAGTAAAAGTTTCTATCGGTTTTGCAGACAATTGCATTGTTCGGGAATATTACACTTTTCCTCTGCCTGTTTTTTCCCCAAAACAAAATAAAAAAAAAAAAAAATCAAAATCAAATAGAGACCACAGCAAGCCATTTCTTGTTGTGAATTGTTGATGAGGTATAGTATCGAGAACAGTAGTCTAGCTTAGACCCATAAGCATAAAAGCATTGCCTCAGTAGCATGGTATGGCATTGTGTGAAATATCATTAACCGGGTACGATAATATTTTTAAATTATCTACCATTACATGAATACATACATAGCCATTTACAATAGCTTGCACTTATGTATGTGCTCTTTGTTATTTTAGATTTGTTTTGGATATGGAATATATAAATAAATGGAGAGCTTGCCATGCATGTACGATTCTTATTTTCAATTTGTTAACCGCAATTGATTTAATTAAATCTGGAAATGGCGTCCATTCAGTTTATATCCTTTAGCAGAGAGAAATCAACTGTCACTTCGATGACAACATTTAGAAGTAATCCTACAAGTACATAGGTACATATTCGTCCTTATTTACGTCAGTTTGTGCAAGTTCTAAAAGTCGAAAAGTTTTTAAAGTCACAAATGTGAAAAGTTTGTCTTCGTATCAAAATCGTTTACCAGATTTAAATGAAAAGCGGTTGAGATTACCCCACGTCAGTTAAAAAAACTTGGATAACATTCTATAAACTCGAAATTCGCAAAGTATTTATAATCATATGTACCGCCTCACTGACTATTGAGAAGTGATTTTCGAACTTCTAATTGAAGAACCGAAAACGTGGAGACCAGGTTGAGACGAATAATAATTTTCATTATTGATAAAATTCGGTACACGATAAGTTATGAGGACAATGCACTCGCAAAAAAAAATAAATTGATTTGGGTGAAGATAGTTTGAAAGTTGGGTGAAGATAACTTTGAAAGAATATAATGGGGATTAGAAAGGAATACAATTGTAAGAGTAAGTGTAATGCACCAGAAGATGCCACACAAGAGAATGTGTACCCGCATTTTGCATCGCGAAAACAAAAGACTAGTTAAAAAAAAATAAAAGATTATTTAAACCCGCTATTCGCGGCAATGATGCCTTTGCGAACGCGTTTCGAGTGCTTTTGCCATATTAACTTTATTTACGTCGTTTTGCTTAGTATTAAGTTAGCTGAAAGTCATTTCTTTAATTAGTCTCCGCAAGTTGTGCAAACGTGTTGCTGCAGAACACTACTCAAGGCGAACGGTCACTATGTAAAATCGCTTAGTTAAGTAGTGAAAACAAATTTAAGCTAGTAACACTGAAATAATAAAAAATAAAAAAAAAATTGGCGAAAACGTGAACACGACTCTTTCATAAAATCGTTTCGTTTTTCAATTTGCTTTAAGAATGCAAAAAAGAATGTACGCTTCTCTAAACACC
Organism: Glossina pallidipes; assembly: GCA_000688715.1. Classification (NCBI taxonomy): domain Eukaryota; kingdom Metazoa; phylum Arthropoda; class Insecta; order Diptera; family Glossinidae; genus Glossina; species Glossina pallidipes. The sequence goes on from KK499795.1 coordinate 1,386,724, forward strand.
CGCCTTGTAGTAAACAAAAATAATATTTATTTACTCTTTTCCTTCAAGAACAGTATCAGAACTATTAAGAGCTTGTCTTTACTGTTTAGTTTGGCTATGTGGAAGGAATTAATTGTGAAAATTTTAGACGAACGTAGATTTTTAACTCCTAAGTTTACCCCTTGATTTCGGGTTTTCACCGTTTTTTGTTTCTTTTTTGAATCATTCCTTTTTTTAGTGAACTTGGTTTTATTTATCCAGACGAGAACTTGTTATTTTAACTGGTACAGAAGTTGCGACGCGTTACTGCCTGTATTTTCTAAGAGTGGGTTTGTGCATCTTAATTCTCTTAAGCCACAAAATATCACAGAGACACTAAACATTTAAGGCTTTTTCCAATCTCACGCGAAGATAATGTAGACAAAGTTCATTCCAATTACGGTGCCGGAATATTGGTTATAAAAAATCCTTTACACATTCGGTGTCTACTCCATTAGCTGGTAAAAAGTAAACAGACATCGGCCTTTTTCCAAATGAGCAAAAGAAACCTTTCATCTTCGACACTGCACAGCACACAATGAAAATTGGGATCCCCGCGTGTGTATCCGCGAATCAATTGTAAGATAATATAAATTAATAAAAAGAAAAACAGCAAGAAATTACCAGCATAAAAATAGCTTAAGTAGCGAGATTTGGTCAACAAAGCGCCGAGATCTATTGCATTCAGTAATATCATTAACTATCAGCGGTGAGGATCTACTGCTCTTAATTACGTATTCGTAAGTAAAGTTATTTTCCCCTGCTTTTAACTGTCTGCATAAGTTAAGAGAAATTTCCCTCTTCCGTTAGTTATTCGATATACTTAATATATTATGGGGGAATTCCTCTGTAGTCCGAGATTAGATAAGGAAAATTCGACATTATTCATTAACCTAGTCTTCTTCAAGACTTATGCGCTCAGTTAAACACCTTTGTAACATCTCGGTGCCTTTTTTAGAGACCGGTGAGTCGAAATGTTCAAAGAACGCTTGAGATTAAACAATGATTTTTTTATTCGAGCCCTGTTTCTTTTCTTAGAGCATCACTTGGAGATTTGCAAACAGACATGATCTAGAGGATTCGATGAGAATTATAAAAATTCGAACTTTAGTGAATGGAATTTTTCGTTTATAGGCAAGGACATGTGATTTCGTGTTTCATTCCCATAGTGGAAAGATTGGAAGACAACCACCTCATGGCCATATATTCATGGAAGATAACCCTTTTGATGTCTTTAAGAAAGCAGCTGCCATTTACTAGATAGTTTTTCGATTGCAGAACATAATTTTCAGGATTTCTTAACGGTCTTTTTGAATGTTCATCACGTTCCGCATTATCAGCGTCCCCATAAGATCCTTAAAAATCAACAAAGCACGAAGAAATTATTGGTTTTGGCAGAGAAGACATAACATTTTTCAAGCGAATGCTGAGTATGGACCGTATGCCTTTTATTAAAAGGAGATTTTTTCGTTGGTCTGAAAATAATAAAACCAAGTTCACTAACGCCCCTGTAACTCGTAACCAAATAAACGAAACGACATAAAACTTTAACAGGAATTATTTGACGGTAAGTGCTTTCTAAGCATGCCTTTTGCGTTAGAGATGACGTTAATTGATCTGTCCAGGAAATTGTAGATCCAATAAAAAAGGGCAGATAGCGAGCAATCATGGTCCGTTCATACAAATACAAGCTCAGATCTACATATTTTTTTACAGCATCCAAATTGTGCAAACTTTTTCATTGGCCTCTTCTATAAACACATAGTGATCTCGTTTTTCGATCCCTTCTGTCCACGCATCGTATACCATTGCTAATAAAAGCCCCCCATAAAAACCCCTCTGAATAAAAAAGTTAAAAAAAAAGCCAAAAAAAAAAAATTTATTTATTTGTACAAAATTTCATTGAACAAACCCCGAAAAGCGCTCAAAAAAATCGTTTAATTAGATTGAAAAAATTATAATTGAATTAAATAGATATTAATACGACGATATAAATAAGTTTCTTTAAATCAAAACTGAAAAACTTAAACTATCAAAAAATATCTCTCCTTTCGCACTGATGCTTTTGATAGAACACAGTTATCATCGCATTAATTCTCGTTACATCAACTACCGGAGGTATAGTAATTCTGACATAAAAACACACTTAAGTTATCCCCTAAAATATATATGATCTCGGACACAATCACAAAACTGAGATAGAAAGGTGAAAAATTGCAAATTTTCAAATCTCTTTTCTTTAGTCTAGAAATAGACATCATATCCGAACAATCCTCCTGTAAATGCTATAAGTAAGAAAATTCGTAAATATGTTAGCAATATGGCATCGGTGTTCAATAGACTCTTCTCAGAATTTTACTCCGATTAAAACTATGCAGCTAACATCCGCAAAATAGATAGAGAAGCTTTTCCGACCATTTCAGTAGCGGGTATCAAAAATTCGTCACAAGACGAATGCAATCGTTACACTTATTTTTGTAAAAGACAGTTTGTATCGCATAAGAAACTTCTGTATGAACCATATGGTTTTTGAAACTTTCTGAAGTGCATAAACACACCCCTCAACACTCAACGATGAAAATAACGTAACTTTACAAAAACAAAAACAAGAAAAAAAAAAAAAACAGAGAAAAAAAAGAAAACAAATATAAATGCAACAACAGAAATTCAAACAAAAGTTATGTGCATTCCATACAGAGGAGCCAATGTGTGAAATGCTACACAATACAGCTGTTGGTCGTTTCTTTAGTCTCTGGCCATTCAAGTAGAAAAATAGATATTTTATTTTACAAAAATAATTTTATTATGCTACTTTCTCGCAAAAATGCTCCTTTCGAACAAGCGAACTAACAATACAGGACAAGCATTATTTGCAGATAAACATTTTCTAAGAGAAGTTCATTGTAAAGAACATCTTCTCGATGGCAATAACATCATGGGATACCAGAGGTAGAATCGAGTATTACTTTATTGCTGTGCGACTGGCTTACGAAGAAGCAAAATATTTAAGATTTTGTTTTTTTTTTCTTTAAGAACATCACCTTAAAAGATCCAAGAATTATTAAGTAATTTACTGCAAAAATTAATTGCGACGTTAAGTGTTGAAGGAAATCAATCATATTCAATTATAAAAAGAAAATCACTGAAACAAATTGCTATAAGTGATTTTTATTGAGTTTCTTTTGATTTGTGTAATTTTTGCATTCACAATCGCTATAAAATCAGCAGAATATAAAGAGATCACAGACTCTATTGCATAAAAGTGAATTCTAGCATGTTCATACATGAACATGTGTTCACTGGGGCAGGGAAACTTTCACGTTTAGTCCAAATTGCCTTAATGCAATTTAAGGGAACTGCAGTATGTATCTGCAAGCGAGTAATACGTTTTGGTATTAATCATGATCACGAGAGTTTAACGCTCTGGCACATCTGCAATAAATAATTAATTTTAGAGTATAAACCCCTTATGCTACTATCAGCTCATTTAACTCTCTACAATCCCATTAATATATTCACATATTTGCACATATAAATTGCGCGTGTATATTTCAAATAATGCATCGATCAATAATTCCCAGGACTGATACATGAATGTCATCGCTAGCCAGAGAAATCCTTATCATCTTTAGAAAGTTCCAGCTCCCGAGCGACGCATGTAAAAATTGTATTGCTACAGAGGTACAGAATAAATAGGAAATCCGAATTTCATGCGTCGAACAACACATTGTCCACAATCAGCTTTGGCTTGAAAAATGTTACGCCATCTCTTTTAAAAGACAATGAGATTGCATGGACTGTGATTATACCAATCGCAATGGATGCCCAAAAAGGACGTGGTTATTCTAGAAAAAGGCCCAGAAACTATTCTCTACAGCCAAACAGCCAAGTTGGGAGAGACAGTTGATATCCTGAGGATATCACAATTTATTCATTATTTTCAACAACTACGTGGGCATGAAAAAGCTGTCTTCCAATGTGTTTCGTAACTGCTGCCAGCAGGAGAAATGGACGGCACATAGCTGATGTTTAATGTCTTCTTCTTCCAACACATTCTCTATACTGGTCAGTCAGTGACTACAATCCGTTTGCAAATCTCCATTGGCTAATCATACACTGGAGATATTTTAAAGTTTTTGAAAAATCGCTCCTCAAAAGCGACACTGAATTGTCAGAAAAAGACTGAACCGATGGTACCACTCTTGAAGCAAACTATATCAATGAATAAGATCTAATTTAAAATATATATATATATTTATATATATATATATATATATATATATATGTATGTATATATATGTATATATATATGTATATATGTACATATATATATGTATATATATGTATATATCGTTAACTTAGTCCCGAGAATTATCGATCGATGTACTATGTATTTATTTGCATGTATGCATCCCAAATATCAATACAATAAACATCCTCCGCCATAGTAAATAATATGACTGGCTATCGAAAAGCTTTGCCAGTAATTAAACTGCGTAAACGTCTTAATGATATTGAATAAATTAATTGAATTTATTACACTAACAACAGCAACAACAACAGTGGAGAGAATAACAACATTACTATAATCTCAAATATAAGCTTACGGCTTATGGTTACGCAGTGTAATTAAATAAAGCATATTGAAAGCATTAGTCACAGTTGATGGATTGGTGGTTAAATTAATCTTCAAAGACACATCTTTTTAATTAAGTGTTACTGCTTTCTTTAGCCAAAAATCTCGTGTCTTCGTCGTGATTGTAAAATGCATACGCAGTATGGAAAATTTATCGTAAGTATACATGAACTTTACTACTTGGAGCAACAATCGGAACAATAATAAATCCAAAGCCAATCGGCAAATGATGCCACCTTTGGAATCGGAATAGAGGTTTCGTTGAATATAAGAAAGCAAAGGTTCTGCAACAAACCATTCTAATTCTTGCTCATCCAATTGAAGATGCTAAGCTAATGCTTAAACTCGAAGTTGCGGAATCTGGCTATAGGAGCTGTTATTGAGAAAAGGCGTTTAAAAACGCTGCATGAGATCGTGTTGAGACATTTATTCATGATATTGTGATTGTATTCAGTATAAAAGGACTACTCGCTGGCTGTCCTATATAGCACTGGGTACAGGACTGAAACTGATCAACGCAGGTCTGCTCTCCATTTGGCTAGTACCGGGGTTAACGGTTATAATTCTTAGGTCAGTTTGCTCAATTACGCTCAGCTAATTTATTAATTATTATCTAAATAAATTTAAACCGGTTGCTTCACCCGTAATTTTTCTTCTTGCCATTAATGTTACCCTCAACTTAAAGATCCGCCTTAGTTTACAATGTAACTTACACAAGAGATGTGTAGTGTGTTTTATAGTTACTGCTTCTCAATTATAACATTCTGTTTTTTTTTCTTTGCTTTCTTATGCTCTGTCTCCCATAAAATTTCATAGTCAATCTCATGGTAATAATTACCCAACGCATAATACAACTATCACAGTGCTGGTGTAGCAGTTTGCTTGGTGCATTCATTGTCCCGTTTTATTGTTTTACAGGAAAATTGCTTATTAGTTCGAGATACATTTCGAAGCCAACTATTCTCTAACTGGCATCTCTCAATGCGTGTCCTTAAATGGGTTTCGGAGCTTAGACTACCGTTTATATTAAAAATGTATGAGAACTAACTATTAAAACATATATGTGCTCATATATAATGCAAGTTTTCGCTATCCATAAATAGATTGAAAAAGTTAAATATTCTTTTTTCTTATCATAGAAGACTTTTTGTGGTTACTAGAAATCGATAAAGTCTACGCATTTGTGACGGGATGTAATTACGCTGTACAGCAATAGAATATGTTAAAGTTTTACGGATATGTATAACAGCCACAAGGCCTTATAAGCGGCCGATCTTGTTGTATCCACTGATACATAATCATTCTCTGAATCTTGCCAAGCACGTCAGTTGGTTCGATGTCCATCATATGTATTTGTCTTCAATCTTCAGTTCGCAGTTTTTAAGACATTTGGACGAAATTTGGCACTCTGGCGTACTTCGGCTTAAGGATGAATTTTTTGGAAAATGTATTGGATCGGATTACTTTTGCGGTCACTTGGCATATAAGGCTTTATCTTAAAAAAACAGTTATATCAGAAAATTATTAATTTTCTATACTCCTCGACAGAAAAAAATAGAAAATCTAAATAGAAATGAAAAATTTAATTCCGGAAACCCCTCCCATATAACAGTTCGTATCAAAACTAAAGTTTCATAAGTCAAAACAATCTATTTTTCAATGTTTAATGATCAACTTAACTGTATCCTATGTGGACTACGTAGGACTTGTTTATATTCACCACTTCATACTGGGCTTAACATAGGCTTTATATAGCGAAAATGCTCAATACTTTTGTTTAGTGGTCAAAATCGGTCCGCAATTGCAATTTGACATAATAAATAACCTCACCCAATATGGATTATACGCCACTTTTTTTAATGGTTTTTAGAGCATACAATATACAAACATTCTCATGAAAAAAAGCCCTTATGTGACGACAAGGCATAGTTTGTACTTTAATGAAGCATAACAACCTTTTTAACAAGAAGATTAAATTTGCAAAATTTGGCCCACGTTACTTTACGTTTTGGTTACCGACAATGCACGGGCTTTCATGAGAAGTGTCCTTTTACAACAACAACACAAGATAAACAAAATGGATTTGTCGAAAATATGTAAAAGAATAATTTATTATGCGAATAAGTGTAGGGTATGTGCAATAGTCAACTATATGTTTTCAGTAGTTTTCCTAATGTCTTAGTTGTTTTCTTTAACCAATCCAATTAAAACCTAACACGAAAGGAAAACTCAAGCAACTCGAGGAAAGATCGAAGACAACAGCAGTAGGAAGACATGCCTCATAATAATCACCATTTTAATATATTGCCCATATATTTACATGGACAGAAGAGCGGGATCAGAAAAATCAATTAAGTATAAGCTTGACTCCAATAGATTCGTCCCCGCATATTCAAAGCAAACAAGTTCGACTATATAAGTAATAACGAATATGGTAAAATTGCCCGGGGTACGGGCATTTTTCATGAATTTTCAGTAAACAAACTGTCAAATAATTACTAGTACTTGAAGATTTTCCCGTGTATTTTGTATGCGTGTGTGTACGTGCCTGATGTTAAATACATATAGAGATTCGCACACTTGTGAATTTAGTGGAAAATTATGTTAACTGCATGCTGTAATTTGCCACAATATACATTTGAACATCTGTGTATGTATACGTGTCTGCACATGTGCACGTGTGTTTGCCTACAAGAATGCGGTAACATCAACAATGCCAGCAACAAAAACAATAGTAATAAAAACAAGAACAGCAACAATACGAACGATATACAAACACTTAAATCAAAACAGAACTGGCTCAAGTACTCTATGCTTCTGTTTCTGCTGCTTGCTACTCCTTTTAAGTGAAAACTAAGGAGCACAAGAAGTAGACGCAAAAGAAATGCGCACATATACAATTACAGGGGAAAAACTTTAATACGAAATACTTGAACAAATTATATCGCATGACTACACGGCTGGAGAAAATCCTGCATATGCAAGTGTTCGTATGTTCGCATGTGTGTGTGCAACCATAAGAGTTTTAAAATAATTGTATAGTATGCCTGTAAGCAGTTGGGAAAAAGCATTCTTCGTTTTATTTTGGTTGTGGTTGTTGTTGTTGTTGTTGTTGTTGTTATATTCTTTGGAGTAGTAGTAAAATAATTTTGAAATTATTGTTATGATGTAATAGTTGTAGCGGAAATCATAACGAGTGCAACTTAACATTTACAACCAATTTTAATGACTCCGAGGCAATAATTATATGTGCAGGGATAAAATTAAATCGTAATTAAAATTCCCTTACAACGATTACAAATAACAATAACTGATGCATCCTTGTTATCATATAGTTTGCGTCTGTTCGGCTATATACACAATTGAATTTTTATTGAGTGTTAAAAAATGATGTTTATACTGTTTTCTGTAGCATAATTATTACGTTGCAAGTGAAAAACAAAAAAGAAAAAAAATTAATGATAATGTTTTTCAAGAACTTTAACCGCGAGACGTGAGTAAATAGCGTAAAGAAGTAAAGTGCTGTTATCATTGTAATATAACGACACAATATTAAGAAAAATGATTCTCATATTTCCGACGCTAATACGGTAACCATATGTTTGCAGAGAATGGCCGAAGAATGTGCCAAGTACATGGTAAAGTAAAACATTAATATAGTCGACGTTCGAATTACAAAGCGGTTAACAATTTTTTCTTCAACTCACAACTATTTTACCCTCTCTTGGCAGTCAGACGCTATACTGGCTGTGTCGGAGTTTATCGGTGAAACGTTAAATGCAACGAACAATGCCTGCATAACTGTCAAAAGCACATTTTTTGTTAAAATATTATATGTGATTGCAAGAGATTGTCAAGCTGCTGGTAGAGAAAGAAGCGAACAGCAAAATTTTCATAAAAATACTTATTGAAAGCTTAGGTATTTTACAGATTTTCTGGCACTAAGTTTATTCAGACAATTTTCTTTTTTTCTCAATCAAAAATAAAACACGAAAAACAGCTTTGTTTTAAGGTAGTGACAATAAAAGTTGATGGTGCATTTCAAGATTAAAAGTAAAAGAAAAATTATTTCATCGTTATCGCTTATGTCATATATGATATTTTGCAAAGTTCTATTTTCATTAATTGTTAAGTGATAGTTGATGATTCGGGTTATTTTTGCTGCTTGTTTTTGGTTTCATTCCTTCTTTTGATGAATGATTAAAGAGTACATGGGTCTGACAGTTCAGCAGCGATTGCGTACGCAGGAGAACGCCGTATATGTCCTTAGTCTGAAAAACAAATTATTGGATTAGAATTTTTCCAATTTTTCCACAATCATTCGTTTAAGGGATGATTTAAATAAAAAAAAAAAATATCTGGTCCTCTGGCATATTCATGATGGTTTTCTACTTTATGTCGCCATTTCCTAAAAGCGTGATTAATGTATCGACGCATATATTTACGAATATTTCTACATAAACCTTGCGATAAGTGTCAGCATATATTTTCTACATAAATGGTAATTTTATCGAAGTGTATATAAAGAGTTTGGTTCAAGAATTCGAGAAGAGCAGCTCTAACTTGTCTTCACTTTCGCCGAAGACATGATTGCTGAAATCCTGATTCTATACTATTATAAAAGCAAGTAAAGTACTATAGTGGATTATGGCTCACCTTCACCTACATACCACCATCAACTCGCTTAATAGACTTAGTCATAAGGACTTTTCAAAATAAGGCCTTATATTGAAAGTGCTAGAGAAAGCGGTCCCATCCCAACCATTGTCAACAGCGTTCGTTCTTGGGACAAATCATGTCGGTGTACCAAATTTCATCAACATACCTCAATAATTTCCATCTGTAGGCTGAACATAAGAATATGGACGGACGGACGGACGGAGGGACGAAGCTAGACCGATCCAAAAATTTGAATTGATCAGTATAATAAAGAGTCGGTATATTTCAGGTAATTTTTCGGTGCAGCATACATTCGCACTAATTTAATGTACACTTGTACGACAAGTGATGTAGGGTGCAAAAAGAAATAAAAAATTCAATACATGTTGAATGTAAGTTGCTATTATAAATATTTATTATTTTGCTTCTTCTCTAAATAACTTTTTAGTATATAAAATTTTTCTCCGTTTTGTTCTAATTTGCTTTCCATGAGTTGTTTCATATCTCGCATAAATTTGGTTTTTTCTTTCCTCTTTCTTTTATAATTAAAAATGTTTTTCATTTGCTATTAGTAGCGTTATTGCTCTCACCCATAAAGCAAAAGTTTGGCATCCGTTGTACGCCTATACGTCCAATTGAAACATTTGTGCTGTGCTATAGTTAAATAAAGAAGGTTTGCATTTTACACAACGTATCTCTCTGTGCAGAAAAATTTGTTCAATTTGTTGTTAGTTATGTTATTCTTTGTAAATTATTGTCGTAATGTCTTATATTATTTTTAATAATTTGCTAATTTGCACATAAGCGCACAATAATGAGATCTTTTAAAAACTGTTATATTCACTAATGAGTGACTATCACGGAAAAGGACTAAGTACATGTTACACGCTTTCCTAAGAACATTATAAATTTTGCTCTTATCGTTGCGTGAATATATTTACACGTAAATCTAAAAACGTTTAACTTTTGCTGCACATTTATTTTTTTTTTAATTGACCTTTTATTCTGGCTAATGCTATTAAAATCTGGAAAAATTGGCGATATATCAATCCACACTCTTAGTATTACGTATTCAAATTATCAGTCAATCAATCATCGTCACTTTTGAAATGCGCTTACAATGATTATAATGAATTGAAACGAGACAAATTTGATCATAAAAATTAAACGAGATAAACTTTAAAAGCAAAAAATATAAAATTAAACTTAATGTTTAAAAGCAAAAATTCTAAACCATTTAGGCTATAGGTTAGGACGAAAGGGAAAATTCTCAACATATTGTTAGTTACACGCATCTTTTCATTTCTTTTGACGAAAGTAAGCAAAGTGACGTAGCGGCCGGTCCTGCGATTCATGTTAAAAAACACAACGTCCATGGTAAAAGATGTCAACAGGATTTTTATTTGTTTGAAGTATTGATTTAGATGATTCCATCTAAACAACCTCATGTCGATACTTGTAAAAATTCGGATTTGGGGCGCTAAGTTTTAGACACTTTTCCCCGTAAATCTGCCCTTATTTCCCCAGTAAAAGGCATAAAGTCGGAAAATAAGGTTCCCGAGAGGTTTATCGTAGTACACTAATGGCTTAGCATAATTCTAAAGAAAAAATTCCATATCGTCGTATATTGCCACGGAATATCTTCTTGAAACCATATGTCGTTCAAATGGAATTCATCTAATTTATGTCACAAAGGGCATTAGGGGTAATGGCCGTGCCATTACCATTTTCAAAGAAAATACGGTCCAATTGCAGTTTCGTTCGCAGCATCGATATTTTCAGCAGTACTTTTAGATTTTTGACGGTTTGGATTCTGAACATCACGACGACTATTAATTGATTCGAACTTTTCATTTAAATTACGAATAATAATATCTGTAGGTCGCATATTTTCAGGTGAAACGTAACCCGAATAAGTGCATTAGCTTTGTAATAAATTTAAACAATCTTCTGTATACAGTGTGTACTGGGTAACTGTGTATTGTGCTCTGATGCTTTGACAAACATATCGGATTATAAATCTTAATTTTTGATGGCAAACAAAGAAAAACATGGACACTACGACTGTTTAAAAAAACCTCTCTATTGAGTCACCTTTTACATTATGGGATCTCTGATACGTAATCTTTGACAAAGTTCATCTGATCTGTTATTGTTATTATTATCATTATTGTTAGCTTAGCCAGCGAAATAAATTCTAAAAGCAGGCTAAAGTAAAGCACCGGCATCTGAGGCTATTGGATTTATTGAAAACTCTATTGCACATGAGATTTGAGCCCACGACAATTGAGTTGTTAGTCGATGTTCTTTGTCTACGGGGTCACTCAGAGGGATCTACCATCTAAGCCAGCCATAAAATACGTCCGCATTTTTGTCTGTTCGTCTACAAATAGTTTTTTTCGATTATGATTGCATGCACAAGAGATTTTCACAAAACTATTCAATACGCATGTTAAATATAACAATTGTGCAATAAAAGGTTGCATCCGCATTAACGATAAGCCTAATGCTTTTTAGTATCCTCTTAGTGGTCTTACTCTTAACGTTCTATGCTTTCATTACCCCGAGAAGCTCCTTATATCAAGGCAAGTCAATTTTTAAGCTTCATTTATAGCAAAAAAAACTTCTTTAATTTAGTTACATTAACAAATATAAAGAACTTGATTTCATTTGCTGCACAACAAACAATCATAAGATCTTTAATTCAAAGCTTATATTATAAAGCATGATAAGCACTACTTTTCAAGTATTCTTAGGAAATTGTGTCTATTTGGTTATCAGTTAATTAGTATTAGGTTTTAGTTATCGTAGTTATGAGAGTCTTCGAATTATTTTAAAATTATCTTAACGTAGATGGCAAGTATTCCTTGCTAGCGTTTAAGAAGGATAAGACTTAAATTTCAATATTTTCTTTGAACGCACAAAATATATGCAGCGTAAGGACATTAAAAACTTTCAAAAATATACGTAGTTAAAAACTCTTCTCTAAACAAAACCCTCTAAACAGCATTGACATACGTATATATATTGTAAAATTTTCTCCTTTAAAATTTTTGTGGTTAAACGGGAAACTTTCCTATATATGTAACCATAGCAGCAAACTGGAAGTTTTTACGAGCTACGTTTTTCTGAAAGTTACAAAACGAATTTTGGACACCCATGAGATGCATAATTATTTTTCGTTGTTTCATTTACGAAAACTGTATCCTTAAATTTCTGATGCGAAAATTTTCTACTCGATATTTCTCAAAATTCTTACTTTGTCCATTTTCTTTTTATACTTTAAAGCTTTTAACGAGTCCAAAACAATCCAAAAAAATGACATAAGTAGGGTTTTGTGTCTCGACCATCGTACTTTGAGAATCCAAGCATAGAATACGTAAACAGGTACAAATTTCAAAGAATCTGTGAAACTCCAATGATGAGTGGTTGCTACAACGACTGGAATGAGAAAATTAGTATATCTTCTCCTTCCGATGATGAATTAAAAAATAGACGATTGTTGTTGTTCTGCTTTGTGTGTGATTAACAAACATACTCCGGTAATACAGCAAGAACGACGAAATATAACAGAGAGGTGAACGAGCGAATGAAAGCGAGGGAAAGGAATTTCCAAACAATAGCGGTTACATGTCGCGTACGACGGTTGATATTTGAAAAACATGAGCAACGCATTATAAAGCACAGAGGAACATTTACAATATGTTTTATACCTGATGATGTCGAATATGTTGGTTTGGTTTCAATGAGTTGACGCGGTGAGAACGGGGTTTTGCTATAGCTGAAGCAGGGAATGGAAATTTTATTACGTAAGAAACCTTGTTCTGCAGGGTAGTTCTATAATATGAAATTTTATAATCAATGTAAAACGTTCCGCTAACAATGAACAAGTTTAAAAATTAAGTGCTTACAAAACTGTCAACTACATATTAACAAATCAATTTAAAAATTGTACAAAATTTAAAAAAAAAAAAAAAATATGAAAATGAAAATGAAAATATTGATTGCTCTTATTGATAGAACGAGCTCGTTTTGTTTTAAAACGCAAACTTCATTAGCAGAGTGCAAAACCATTATAGTGGCCCCTAGTCCACCAGTGAATATCGCATTTCGTCTAATGAAATCGTTCACGTAAACACTTACATTGGAAGTAGTCAAATATATGATCAGAACTACACCGTTCTCATTAGCATTTATGCTTGGGTCAGGACGTGCCTGTGTATCAAATTTCATTAACGTGAACTTAAGCAAAGCGGACGGACAGACAAGTTTAGATCGATACAAAAGTGATTATGATTCGTTCGGTATGATCAAAGGACGTTCTAGTTCAAGTCCCCCTTGTATCACACAGACGATAAAATGGATCACTAAGGAAACCAAGCGATTTTCCACGAAACAAGATTGTAACAAACAAAAACTAACGGCCTCATAAAGTAAAGTAATGTATGCAGCTGGCGATTGATGAAACGATCAACAATAGTTCGCGGGAGAAGGGATTAAACCGAGAATCTCATAATGAAATTACATATCGATAATCTGCCTATAAAAGGATATATAAGCGGAGTAATTGTAGAAGACAAAGTTGCTTGGGTCGACTAAAGAGTGTTACATCGAAACATTCGAACAGACAAGACCAGAAGAAGCAGTAATTGTTTGCAAATATATGTAATTTTCTGCAAAACAATTTGTAAGTACATCTCCTAAGAATTGTAAATAAACCTGACGGTAACGTAAAAATCATAGGTCAGTGATACGAACTAAGCGTCAAAAGGAATTCGACAAGGTGGGCATCTTGCCTTACAATGCATTGTTAATGCGATAAGGATGAAATTCATCCCCCATTTATATTTTATATGATATTAAATGCATTTATTCATTACTGAGTACAATATACATTCAGCCGTATAGTCTTAAGGTTAACTACTTAAAAGCTTAAGCAATTACATGTCGATTAAGAACAAAGCAATGGTCAAAATCAACCATTTTGTTTAGAATAGTATTAGGCTGAAAGCACTAGCAAGTGAACTTAGGTCATCTAGGCTTAAACTATGACATCGTAGCAAGGAGTATCAAATAGGAGCAGGCAGAGAAATTTATTAAAATCGAACAAAGTCTAAGTAACTAATACGTAAATAATTACTTACAAAAAACGCCTATCGCGTTTAGTCTCGAATACGAATTTTATCCCCTCGCCTGTTAAGTAGTCCTAGATTCCAAATGATTGTTTGATCATAGCAAACTATTCTTCTCTGTTCTAATACTCTACTAGATCTGCTCCCCTTTCACAGTTGCAATTCAATCTTTGCATTCAAGACATATATATGTACATATCGTGATTATAACGTTATTGATAATTATTTTTTTAAATCACCAACAATGATCACTCGCAAACTAATGGTTTCGGTCCAAATCGAACATTTCTCACTTCTTTTCATATATATATATATATAGATATTTTATATATATATATAGATATTTTTTGTTTTGCTATTTGGAAGCTATGAGTTATTGTTTGTAGATATTCCATATATTATTAAGGTACATCCATTACTCATATGCTCTTAATATCCTGAAGGATGCTATTTGAGTATGCATGTATAATACTTCATATATTCATATTTATTGCTAATTTAACCCATACGTATACTTTAATCCAGCTCTACCTATTAAAACGTACAGGAATTTCGTATAAATATCTTTCCGTCTCACTTAGTTAATTATATGCATAACTTTCATTTATGTTCAACCACATATTGGAAGCTCTGATAAATGCAAAATGTATTATCATAAATGCTCTTGTATTTATATGCGAGGTTGGGTCAGAAAAAAAAAAACGTAACATTTCAATATCATATATTGCTTAAACTGCACCCTACATAGTACCTTAAGGTCGAAAGAAAGGACAATATTAACTTGAAAAGTTCATGGATCCTTGAATGCTGGTTTATTTCGTTAAGTGCGTCTTCAAGTTGGTCGAACTCTTAGAGGCGTGCACATTGGCAAAATTTGTGAGAGCATAGCAATACAATGTCTTGTCAACCTCAGCTACGTGCAATTACAAGATGCGTGCTATGTCTGTAGGTAACCCCTTTAGGTTTTGCGCTTTTTCTTTAACTGGCCTTAGCAACGATACACGAAATTCTCCCTGTTATTCATATGCCACGTAAAACGTCTATCCGCTATCTGGACACAAAGTTTGTGTTATTATGATTATTGCTATTTTGCTTGCTAACTTAAAATAAATATTTATGTAGCTGGGAATTTTAAAATTCTCGTTACATGGTGAAGAGCCCTCGTAAGCGATAGATGCAAGTACTTACGTGCACGTATAAATTATTACGTATTTAAGTATGTGATACATAATTTTTAATGTTTATATCATAATTTTAATGTTAATATTTTATTTACGTATTATTTCATACTCTTCCAAATATAGTTTTAATATAAGAAAATTACATTTCGCATGAACTGAACCATTTGGCACCTACCACATGCTTCATTATATTAAAAAAGCAAAAAGTTAATAATGCAGCTTCTTCTTTTTTATCCAAATACAGTTATGCAGTTCGCTTTAAGTTTCCATTGACCAGTACTTTGCAATGTAGGATAATTCTGAAATTTTTTCTTTCAACGTTTTCCTTAAAGTTACCGTAAATTTTGGAATAAAGTTCATGGTCCGCAGAATATTGATTTTGTAGTATAACCTTCGTGGCCTTATGTGTGTCAAGCTTCAATACCATGTGATTTTCACCAATTGTTTGCAAGTTAACAGGTCCGGAGGAGTGCATAAAACACGCAAGTAAGAAAATTGCACTCGCCTCGGTATAACTCTTTAACGTCCACTTATTCAAACCAGTCAGACAAATTATGAGAGTAAAATTCACAATAAATTTTAGATTCGGATCTCTGCAATGTGCGCAACAGAAATTGAGTATGTAGGCAGGCGGTTATGTGTCAGTTATCGGAGAACTGTATGGTCATCAAGGCTATACGTACTTTATGGGACAGCAGATACGAATGTCCCGATATTATAAATGGAATGCGGCATGTCACACTTCTATAAAGGCAGCTGCTTGAGATTGGTATAAACAAAAAAATCCAATGCTATCTTACTCTATTCATTATCCCTTTTTACTTAAGAAATTATCTTAATGGCTTCTTAGATCATTAAGCTAATCAAGTGTACATTATAGAAATTCAAAGGAAGAGAAATTTTTCATTCTAGAATTTCTAAGAAGTTGTGGTAAAGCAGTGCAATGTGCGGCAAGCATAACTTTTGCCAGTTTGGTTGGAGTTGGGGTTGGGCTTCAGACTACAAGATAGAGAATAATATCACGATAGTGTTACACAATGCTTTGAAATACATTGGTAGGCAATTTATTGACTCTCAGACACAGTCGTTAGGTTCATATGGAAAACAAAAACTTTTTTTTCCGTCTTTTTCTAGCCTTTAACTTTAGCCAAGCAATTCCCACGTTAGTTAGATCAAAGATTAGCTAATTGGAATAGTACAGATTTCATTCCTTAAATACGTGGCACTTTCAGTTACTTTGATTTAATGACTATCTATCGTCTGCGTCATGTCGTTGACTAAATGCTGTGCTTTCTATTTTATTGCCTTTTCTAGTCTGCAAGTGAATCACGAAAATTCCTCTAAACGTATTCCAGTTATTAATCACAAAAGTGAAGGTTTGTGTTTTTCTTTTGATAAAATTTTATCAATAAAATTTCCGCTATAAAAAAGCTAACAAATGAATTTCTTTTATTTCGTACAAAAACCGAATCGAGAAATGGGAACAAACCAATTGTCAGCAAACACTAAATATTCATCAAAAATTTTGTGTCATTCATTCACGTTACTTGACATAATTTATGGCGTTAACGACGATTTCTTCAAGTGTTTTTGCAAGTCTTATGCACAAAAATAATGCGTACACCGGTAAACTTAAAAAAGCCATTTTATAATAAACGTATTTTAGTCAGTGGCAGAAATAGTATAGCAAAGTAGACATAGTGACAGCACCATTGTCATGTCGACATCCGTGACCCAAGGTCTGAAATTTCTCCAAACGCGATTTGGAATTTCCCAAAGCCGATATATTAAGTAATGTGTAATCTTTAGTTAGTCTATATTTAGACGACACTTGTTTATAGTCTTAAGAGGAAAATGTTGGGATATTGCACAGAAACTGCCCAAGCCTGACACTTGAAATGACTTTCATCCTTTCATCCACAACTTAGGGGAATGATGCCCACTATGCGTGTAACACGGTGGTGAGTAGAAAGAAGTGTGGAAAGAGAAAGGGATAATGATATAGGATATTCTATGATATTTTTCTGCCATTCGGCGCTCAAGTAACTGCTAAAAATACCTTTTATTTACTTAGTTTACGTGGCGTCAAAACGCAAGGAATTTTCTCAGTTATCTTATATGTAAAGTGCAGATCTTATGGAAGGTGGTGACTGCTAATACTATTTTAACGATAACTTTAAAATTTCTTTTTGACTAAACCTCTCCGCAAGATGGGCAAAGGTGAGAAGACGTGAGGAGGAGACATCGTGGCGGAAAGTCTTTTTGTTCGCAAAGAAATGTTTTAAATATTTTGTAAACAAAATCGCTATCCAGTGAATGAAGGAATTACGTCGTTTGAGTTTAAATTTAATGCTTTTACTCATTTCAATGGCTAAGATAAATATGTATGTGTGCATGGATGGATATCTTTTATTTACTTGCAAGCTCGTAGTCGTTGAATGCATTCATTCAAAGCTACGTTTCACTAAGCGATGTTGTGAGATTTCATATAGTGGACAGAAGATTAATCAATGTTATCTTAGGCAACCTGCTCATGACACTTTTTGTTTTGTCATGTTGTGGATTTTCTTTGTACGCAAGTAATCATGCATTCACACTAAACCGCAATGTACTCAACTTTAACTTCTCCTGCGCTCTCCTGCGCAAAGACACACAATAAGCAACCTATGCTAAGCTATATTATAACACCGACTAACTTCCATCATTTGCACATGGCTAGTAGTTATCAACAACAACAACAACAACAACAACAACAACAATGGAAGCAGCAGTTATCAAAGTTGGAAATTTGTTAGCAGACAACAAAACAACAAAAACAAAAAACGGTTTACTTTTGCAGGCCACAAGTTTACTGAAAAATTATGATATTTCATCGTTTATATCTACTTATATGGCCGAGACTGTTTGGTCGAAAGTGTTTGGACGACAGGAAAAAAGAGATAAAAATAAGAGCCTTTCATATAGTTGACAAAGATTTACGGCATCAAAACATATCACTTTTATAACAAGTAAAAAATTTATACTCATCCTAGGGCGAATCTTTGACACCCACCACGTTGAATCGATATAAAAGGATGGCAAAATATCTCTAAACTATTAGCCCCAAGTTTTTGGACCAGTATTTCTTATCGAATGCGAATTTTAATTCCTTATTTGTAAGGATCATGGTAACATAAGTCCCAAGTGTGCTTGTAGCATTATTTTCGCAAGTTCACAATAAGTGCTTGCACAGAGAGTTTTCGATCGATATACGCTTTTTGTTTGTAATATGACCGATCGCTAAGGGGAGTTCTTTTATATGTGTAATACGGTAACGGTTCGAAAGAAGTAAACAAAGACCAAGGGATAAGAAGTAGCCTAGTGGCACGTATGCCTAAAGTCTGAAGCGGAAAGTGTTATACTTTTAGCGACTACAACTACGACCAAATATAGTCAAACTATTGTCAGATTTGAACCCATGCTTTGAATACCTATCACTTAAAGCTTTTTGCAGTTATACCCACTTAGTTTTAAAGTTGAGTTGTTATAATCAGCCATAAGTACAATATGCGTACCCGGCTTTAGCTGCCTATAGCAGATATTAACCAGAAGGACAGACAGACGACCAGAATTAACTCAGCTTAATTT
Organism: Glossina pallidipes; assembly: GCA_000688715.1. Lineage (NCBI taxonomy): Eukaryota > Metazoa > Arthropoda > Insecta > Diptera > Glossinidae > Glossina > Glossina pallidipes. The sequence continues at coordinate 1,405,977 of KK499795.1, forward strand.
ATTAATTGGTCTATCATGCACAACCTTCATGAAGCCGCTGAAGTGGGGTAGAGTGTGCATTGGTTGTAGCTATAACGAGTGCCCAGTCAGTGAGTAAGGACGTAGCACTCGCCGGTTGGGCATACACCTACTCGGCTGGCATCACTACATTCCCATTTGTTGTTCTTTTCACACTTCATTCTTATTCTCTTTCTTATCCAAGTAGAGAACATCCCCCGAATGCTTGGTCATATTAAAGAAAAGAAAAAAAAAATAAATCTATAACATGTTAAGAACAAAATAACAAACTTAGTATACTCCCATCTGTGATCGCTGTGAACATGTTTAGGAGTTTAATATATAAGAGATAAACCAAAACAATTTTTCACTTGATCCTGCATATTCCGACATCCGTCAACCTACTCTTCAGAGATTAATGAGTTTTAGGAGCAGTCAAAGTCACAAAATTTTTTGAGAAAAGTTTTAAAAAAGGCCTTAAGTCACTCAACAAGCAAAATGATATAATTCCTTTGCCGGCAACTGCTATACAAAATTGCGGCGATCAATTAAGTGCAAACGAGGTTGAATCGTTTAAGATTTTTAGAGCCTTCGCTAGTCTATTGTTATAGTTTTTCCTCATACATTTTTGTTTTGATCTCATTGTACCTCTTTTTGAAACATAACAACAACGTTATTTTGTTCTACGTGCCGTAAAATAATAAATGTTTTAGGTGAACATTTACATTTTGATAAGAAATGCGTAACAAAGGCCGATTAATAATTAATGGGAGACAATTTCCCATAATTTTATTTTCTTGTACATACTACATACATTCTTACTCATTCACTTTCACTTTCATTCAATTATAATTTGATATAAAATATTTTTGATAAAAAGATTTTACGAATTATAGCCATTAGGTATATAATATTTATGTACCGGCTTGCTTTGTTATCTACTGTAAGCAAAACATATGTCATTCAATTGAAATTGAAGCCTGTCTAAGTACCATCCTTAGTTCATGTATTTATTTAGTTTTCGTGTTTTTCCTGTACGTAAACGTACGTAAAGCTTTATTGATATTTATTCATATTATATTATAACTGCTTAAGCATAAAACGGAGCATGTACGCCCACATACATCGCGTTTAACGCGTGACAGATTATATTATACAATGTAGTACAACAGATTTTGATCTATTTTCAAGGCAGCATGTACTTCCGTTACCTAGAGAGACTAATGCAGCGAGAAGGCGTATGAGTAGAAGGTAGAACTGTAGTAATAGCGTACGTGCATAAATATACGTAAGTTTGTGTGTGCGGTTTTTATATGGAAAACATTAAATTTTATTTCCCAAGCACTTTCTCTGATATATTGTATCCGTACGCAAGTACATCCCCCACACACATTTATAGTTTGCATATTATTTTATATGATTTGTAAACAACAAGTATACGCATCGTTGGGTGGGCGTTATTTGGCTTTGTATGCAAATAATATTTGATGAGATTTTGCTCGCAATTCGCACGAACACGTTCGCTAAGAGAACATCAGATTTATATCACACACACACACAACAACTGGCACAACACATTCTTGCTTATATGATTCGTTTTTTTTTTCTTCTTTTTGTTGTTGTGTTATTGTATACAAAATGTGCGCATTTAATATTACTCACGCACACATGTACCTGAAAATTAAATTGAATTGGATTTATACGATGGCGGAGCCAGTAAATAGTTGTATCTTCTGTGAAAAATGAAAAATTATACCAAATTGCAGATGAGGATGTGCGGTTACATAAAATACAATATGCGAGTTTCAATATGTGTATATGTAAGCAAGGATATTAATTAGAGAAATTGTCTGTGTTAAAATGCAATATAATAAACAAATGAAAAATAATAAAAAAACAAAATAAAAACGAGAATAACAATAATTGAAAGCTTTTATTAAAACTCTCCTCCCTCTGCAAGAGGGTAAGGTAAATTTATCCTTAACTGTTTATGCAAGCAAGTTATTTGTGTATATATTTTCATATAACAACAGCTCCAAAATAGAATATTACTTGAAATTAGACTACAAACGATACGGTATGGTATCGTTCCTCAAAAGGTATTGCTAGTATAGAGAATCGTTCAATTGCTCAGTTTTGCACAGAACCCAACTCCATTGGGCATCACTTGAGCATCGTGCAAAGCTCAAATTTCGACTTGTGTTCGGCTCTGCCAGGGGACGAACAAACTGGCCGATTACATCCCGCATGAATTATCGGTTATATTCAGAATCAGGTAATAAGTGTTTGACGAACAATTTTAACCGTACATGCGATATGACTTCCCTGGCCAAAGAAAGCGCTGGCATTTTTAATAACCAGGTGGTTATTGGCTCACGAGCGTGAGCGAATATCATACACCTTTCAGGTCCCATGGCCCGAAAGAAGATTTCATTATTGTAACAATCGCGCAAAATAGGGAAAGGTATGTTGAAAGGTCTCAGAATATGCTACTCGGATAGGAGAAGCTCAGTACTGCTCAATGTTGCCCATATCTTTCTTTCCAACTTGCAATGCTGCTTTCTGCCCGCAGTTATCAGCAGACATTAAACCTCGCGATTAACACGGGTGGTCCATTGTTTGCCAGGACGCTGTTTTGATTCTAGTAGCGACATCCATATTCTTTTGGGGAAAGCCTCAGAAGACAAGACATTTTTTCGAGATGGAATTAGAAAGGTACCTGAGCCTAATACCTGAGTCAGTGATGGACAATAGTTTGATTAATATGTTCATCTATGTTGTTCTGAAATAAATGCATTTTTGACCACAAATTTGGCCGAACTGGCTGCTATTCGCAATATGAACTAATTTCCATCTTAATTTGCGTTTTACTAGCGCTGAAAAATGGAAAATCCTTGGAATATTAAAAGCTCACAGCTTAGAATGCTTTAGGTACCAGGGTCATAAACTAAAGACGTCTTACACGGATGATAATATTTGAAGAAACAAGTCGAAAGAAAGATTCTTAAGCGTTGGTAAAAATAAATTCCTTCAGATAATTTCGTCGCATATGGTACTCCTAAAATGCTCTCTACCCTATCCTAAACTCATAGTTCAGTGATACGAATCTAGCTTGAAGAATATTAGGATAAAAATGGAAAATCGCAAAAGAACATTTTCACTTTGTAATACGTTTATGCAGATTAGTTAATGCTTGTTTTAATTACATCACAATGAAACGAATTGGAACGAATTTGTCCTATTGTCACGAATGAAGCCTTTTAGAGCGTAATGGAAATGTTAGTTATGTCGAAAATTTTGCAAATTTCTCCCATTATGCATATTTAACATTAATCATTGAAGTACTAAAAGTTAATGATTATCTGTAAGCACTTAATGGACTTTAATTGGCCATTAATAATATTGCCACTAAATTTTATCGCAATGAATTATAAATAGTAGCTTACCTATACATATGTTCTATGCTTAAGCTAAGCTAAGGTGTAATTGCATAGATGGAAATATCTCTCTCTCTCGCACGCCGAACGCGCATCGATTGTCATCCGTTATCGGGTGTTAATCCTCGAATGTTTATAATGATGTCCTGCATTTTCTATCAAATGAACATATTATTGCTATTATAAAATCCAGTGTACAGCCGGCGTACATATATAATTGATATTGATGTATATAAGCTATTTTTCATTGTTATTATTGTTGGTGTTATCTTTTGCTTTCCTGACGTATCCTATAACAAATGTTCATTTAAATAGTTTCACATTAGGGAATTGCATGCATATCGTGCACACAAACAGCTGAATTCGTAAATTGTTAGAAATAAATATTAGTTTTTATTGGTTTTTTCTTTCCTTTTTTTTGTTTTTTTTTTTTGGTTTTGTTCTATACGATCAACAAAGCTACAGTAGCTGTAGTTTTGTTGTCTCAGACTTTCATGTATGTATAACTTTCAGATATAAAATGAAAATTGTAATAAAATCCGCTTAAAATAAATTAAAATCTCAAAATGCGATTTATTGCGATTTTCATGATACGTTCCGCGAACGTGTGTGTGCGGTTACGGATTTTTACTAATCACTTTAGAAATTAAAAAGAGTGGTTTTAATTTATTGTTTAAATCGAATAGACGATTTATGTATAAGTGTATAAATGTGCTATAATCGTTTATATATACATATATACACATGTAAGTACTCATATACGCACTCGCACGCTTCATTTATTTAAAGTAATTTTTCCTTATATATATTTTCTTTTCCCACCATAAGTGCGTTCTATGTAAGTTAATAAAATAATTGAGAAGAAATGGTGGACAAGAGTTCAATTAAGTACGTAGCCAAAAATGAAAGAGTTTCACAAAGAACGATTAGAGCAGATGAAAGTGAAAGGTGGTTAAAGGGAAAACTTTTCCAGTTAGATTAGAGAAACAGGTGAACAGCTTCAGTTATGCAACTAATTCTTCACTGAAGTTTTTGTAGGAAAACTTAAAAGAGAATTTCCGATTATGATGTGTACGATTTGAAGCTAACGCACGCACTCTGGGCACAATTGCTACACGTTTGTTCTTATTCCCGGCTAAGTTTTGTTCACTTTTTGCACAATCTCTAATGAGGTTGTAAGGAGGTAAATTTTCTTTCCCCACTATAGTTTTTTTTCGTTTTTTGTAGAGAAAAGTATATAGAAAAATGATTCCTTATTTTTAAGGACTTAAAAGAAATTACCCTGGGTCAATCTGGCCCGACATGAACGGCCTCTCTTGCTTTGCGTATTTTCATTGCTTCGGTTTGATCGTCACAAATATATAATGACTGTGGCTGTGACTGTGTTATTTGCCACGTTCGATTCGTTCACCTCAATCCATATTGAATAACATTGCATTTGTTTGACTTACGGTAATTATCCCGAAGCCGAGAGATATATAATGAGGTGTTGGTTAGGCCTCGAGGAGGAGCTCTCAGGAACACCTACCTATGCGAATTGTCCATCTTACTGAGTGGCGCCGGTTATCATGTATCTACGGCATGTATCTAAAGGCAGCCTGTTAGCGGCTGCTATTCTAAATACGAAATGCAATAGTATTTGCAACTAATTTTCACTAGAATAAATAATCAAGAGCTCGCGCCTATGTTAACCCTTTCCACTCAAAGTTTCTTTCAGTTAATATACATTACCAACAACTCGAGACAATGTCAATAGGAAAATCATATTCATTTATAAGTAACTGATATGCGCATTAAAATAAAAGGTAGATTTGTATGTTTTTTTAATCAATTATTCTATGTTTTCTTTTTAATTAATTGACACAAATTATCTGCATTGTTTGGACAACAGAAGCCTCGTATTTGTAGAAAAACTTTATGTGGTTCATTTCCGGGGCCTTCGAGTGTAAAGGGAGTTATTTTGCATTACTTATAAACTATGTTACTGGCTAAAGCAAAATACGTTTAAGACCTTATTGTGAGGATTTCTAAGTTGTTTCTGCATTTGTGCGCCACCTTGTGCCTTATTTCTAATTCACCCTCACTGCATATAACCTACATATATACACATATACATAATTCTGATGCAAGTTCCTAAAAATATATTGGGGGCAACATAAACATTCTCACCCGTCTTTTTCTCCACACCATGTGGAAATAAAAAAAAGAAATTACAAAATTTTTTTTGCTTTAGATCGAATTTTTAACGCCCACCACCGCGAACCAATGCGTTGTTGCTGCAAACCGTTTTGCTAGATGTGAACATATCAGTCAGTTGATCGAGATCGATAGGCTTTAAGATATATATTCATATGTTACTTTTTTTTACTGCAATATCTCCTTTCAATTATAGCGCAATATTTTTTGGATAGGATGAGCTTTACGATCAGATCAAGCATCTTTTTTTATTAAAGTAAAGAGTGTGCGTGTGCTAAAAGTTAAATCTTCTTCTTAATTTTCTGTGCAATCAGTGAGCGTTCGCAAAGGAATCGAAATACGAACGGACGGTGTCATGCATATTTCAGGATGTTACAAACGAGAAGTTGAACTCAATCTACTGTCATTCTGCAATGATGTGTACACATATAATTGTAAGTTGTTGACTGAGCTTCTTTCCATAGATGCGTATTTGTTGGACAAAGTCTTGGAAAGGTGAAAGGTTACGATATCGAAACGTCTCAAGTTGGCAGTCGTAGGGAAAAGATTTAGAAATTCTTTATTTGGGAGATTCAGTGCATGGTTCACTTCATCAAGGGAAAAACTAAACCAAGATGAAAGCTGAAGCGATTCCTTAACGGGCATGAAGCAGGAAAGTATACATGTGAAAGCTTTCATCAAAATTTCGTTAATTTAGTAACATCTGCTCCAAAAGAACAAATGACGCCGATTACTTTAAATTATGAATAATCAGAAAGGACCCCAAAGTTTATGGGAGAATAAATTATAAAACAAAACAAAATAATTTCGCGGAAAGTTACCTCAGTGCGCAAAACGAGACCTTATGCTTACATTTACTTACAAATCTCATAAGAGTACTGTTTACTTTTTAGACACAAAATATTGTTTAATAAATTTCTTGTTAACGGCAACCGGAGCCGTTAGCCCAAAAGCATAAGCAATGTATAGGAAAGGCAAGCTTTTATTTTACTTACTAAAATGTGCAAAACGAACTCGCTTACTCGCTTGTTTGCGAATTCTCGATTCCTTCTATTAATTTTGCCACCAAGATGGAGTCTGATCGATACCTGAACCGAAGGATAAGAGAAGAAAATGGATTCAAGATTGAGAATGAACAGTTTTCAGAATAATTCTATAGAAGGCTAAGTCAACATATTGGGTACAATGCAGTTCGTATAAAAAAGTCGTATTTATTGTTATGCTAATCATTTTTGGAGTGCGGGAAATCCTGGAGATATTTTTAGGCTTTTAAGAAGATTGAGTTTTGTGAAGCATATCGTTGGTACGACCCGAGCAGTTTAACTTTTTCCCTCTCCCCCCACCCCTCTCTCACCTTCTTACCCTCTCTTGTTCCCTCTCGCTGTCGCTCTTACTCACTCTAGACAAATCAACAAGAAATTACAAGATTTCCATTTAAGAAAATTTGTGCTTTTCACAGACATTGACGGATAAGCACTCCTTTCGTTACGGTGGTGTGCCAATCATAATTAATCTAAAAATCTTGTATTGTTGCTAATAAGTACAAAGTGCTGTCTCTGCCATCTCTTTTCTAGGGACAATTTAATTTCAATTTCCTTTAAAATGACATCAAACAAAGATATCGCCGTAACAAAACTTCGTCTTATGCGTTGAGAAATCAAATTTACGGGTAATGGAATTCTGTGCTGCGTTCCCCGAGCTATCACTAGTGCTGCTGCTTTATTATGTCATAACACCACTTACTGTTAATCTTAGTTAAGTTACAACAGTTGAAAAATGACGAACAAGCGCATACACGCATATATTCACACAAAAGTCAAATGACTATGTTGCAATTGTGTGCACTCAACATCTGTTTTAACACTGTGTTGGGGAATTATTGTCATTTTTGTTTTTCCTCTCTTTTATTTATTTATTTTCTTTTTTTTTTAGTACAATTTTAAGGCATAAACACACCCCGTGTATCCGGTTAAAAAATTTGAAATTCATGTTAGCTCACCAGTCGTTGGATATTTTCCACTTGTCTTTTTTTTTCATTTTTCTTATTTTCATATGTATGTGGGTATGTATACGTAATTGTGTTCGTGAGTATTCAGAGTTCCTTGCAAACATAAATCAGTACTTAACAGTTGGTACGTGGCGCCAGAAAAATTAATGGAGAATTTATGTAAATTTTATTTAAAAGGACACATCTTTACAACAATTCAAAAATATGCTGCATTCCCATCAACTGGGTGTAGCATTGGCAACACACAGTAGCGACAGAGCAATAACAACAGAAATAATAAAATGCACAACAGACAGCATTAAGCAGAACGGAAAGAGAGCCAGAGTGAGAAAGTGAAATAGAGAGACAATAAAAAAAAAAATTCATATCAAATGTTACGAATTCTCTAAATCTTATTTCTAAACAAGCAAGAACAACGAATTAGCCCCATCGCCATCACCTTGTGAAGCTCTATGAAAGTCTCGCACTTTTGTGCAGCTTAAGCAACTTTTCTGCTTACGATATTTTTTCAGGCAAGAAATCCGCTTGGGTTTATTAAATAACAATACGCATTCAAGATGGATTTCTAAGTTTGCCTTAGTTTTCAAACCCTTGTCACGGCGTCCACGAACTTATTAAACATATTTTCGCTTTCATTTTCAAGTTTCCTCAAATCGAATGACAGGCGATAGACGGACAGATATGTCATTTACATTGATTGAAAAGTCGCCCGTTGGAAAATAACATTTATGCCTTACTCAGGTATATACTCAAAACTTGAGTTTGACTTAGCACGGCATTTGAGTCCAGAGTGCTGCAAATGAAATAACAAGGTTAGCATACTTCGATTCTGGAACCATGGTTACAAAACTTAGAGATGAGTAAACTTTTTGTTTACATATAAATAGTAATGTTTTATTCTCATGCACATACATAAACAGTGTGTGCATACACATATACATAGAGTAATGGTTGTACTGATATGCCTGCTGTTGCTATATACAAACGCTGGGCAAAGTATTGTGCATTCAGTTTAGAGAAAAGAGCCAATGTTGATGAATAATTTAGAGAGGATATAAACTTTTTTTAAAATTTGGGGAAGCGAAACAGTATACAAAAAAAACTTTCGAATGCAGTCTACAATTGTATTATTATTACATATATATATATATTTTTGTCTGTGCTTTCTGCGTGAAACGTAAAACTGGCTTAGTTAAACTCAGGCTGCAAAAATGTCTTGAGTTTCTTAATCGGTTTAAAAGTAAGTTTTTCTCCTTTCTTCTTATAAGATAAGACCGAAGATCCCTTCACAAAGCTAATGGATATTTAGAGGATTTTCGAACACATATTTCTTCCACAAGTGGATAAGAATTGTGGTTATCAAAGTAGTGGTCGTGCATTCGAACCTCGTTGGGGTAAGCACACTTGGCAATAACTATAATAAGTGCTCGGTCACTAAAGGCATGCACCCATGGGCAAGTACCCACTTGCTTTCGGGCACGGAAAATACTTAATTAGCGTAGGCGAGAATGATCTCAGTGAGGCACGACAACTTTTCGTTATCAGATAGATCTCTTTACCCAAACACGATCTGAAGTTGTCGGATTCTTCCACTGTCCATTGAAAAATTTCTTAGACACAAAACGACTCGAAATAAATGTTGGTAGCTAAACCAAGCATTTAGAGTCCTTGCGATTTCATTTTTGCCTCTAGCCTCCGGCATTTCAATCTCTGCAAACACTCAACAGAGCATTACGTCGGACTATCTAGATTGATTTGAAGGGAACCACAATGAAGTATATTGCGTTGGATAACGGCTTTGAACTACACTCGATCTCTTATATCCATAATGTAAATTTTCCTAAAGAACGTGAATACTTTAAGAATATTCAAAGGAAGAAAAAATAAGCTACTTTGAAGTTTTCAGCCTGCCAGGATGGTGTCTACTGAACCACAATGGAGTCCACATGGTTCACCAATAAATGTTGTATTCCTCAAAAAACGAGCATAAAATATATCTCTACAACTTTTTCCTAAAACTTTTATTCTGCAAGCTTTGCATTTGAGATATAAGAAGCTATGGTCGGTTCACAATTCCCATATATCCCAAAATCCCAAAATAATACGACCGTTTCTTTGGATAGAAGGTAGAAATATCGAATTTTACATTGTGTTTCGAGCGAAATTCAAAAAATTCTACAGAGCTCCATCAACTCGCTGCTTGTTAAAAGCCGATCGGCTACAATTATCATCAAGTGAAAATTGTATAGTGTTCCCGACTGATGTTTATGACAGGCATCGCATCGTCGGACGTCGGCTGCGATTATCGTTGTAAAGCCAACGTTTTGAGAAAATTGCTTTAAAACAAAACAAGTTGGCAGACTACTGAGCTTACGAAAAGCGCACTATCAAGCCCGGCTTAAGTTGTATTAGAAGCGACGTTATTTGTATTACATTTCACTTTATTCGGGATACTTTTTATATTGTGTATGCAATTGCTGCGAACGTGTTGATATTATAAAAAAATAGTAGAATTTGTTTATGAATACTCACCTACAGTAAATGGAATACCGTAGAGTTTGATTTAAAAAAATTACCGTTTGTTTTTTTATTGTCAACATATTGTGTAAGCAAAGTATAGATTAAACGGCTGCTGAATAACTTACATCATATGCTCGCCTACATTGGAGACTATGGCGCATTTGCGATTTGAACCAGCGACCATTAAGTTGTTAGCCGCGATCCTTTGCCTAATCGACTACTCATGCGGATTATAAAGTGTTTCTCTTACAAATAGGGTTTTTATCGACGATGTATTGAAATTGCATTGCTATTCCGGTTAGAGAGCTGGGAATAAAAAATTCAAGAAATGGGGTCAAAGATCTTAGAAACTTGAAGATATCAGACTTTTTCCCAAACGTCAGCTGTCGATGCCTAGTTTCATTCATCTCTACTGTTTTGTACTTGGTTTAGTAATCTCTGTTTGCATACTTGGTGTATCAGTTATTGGAATTGTCGAATATTCAGAAATGTGACGGACAACCATAATAATTTATTTGATGTACATCAGCGGGAGCATATTATGGCCTTTTTGTTGTATCGTTTGAACTTATTCTTTGGTCGGCGTTGAGTTTTAATATCAACAAAGACAAAATGGGAAAACATATAATTTTACTTTAACGTTTTCGGCTATTAGGAGAATTTTAAAAGTTATTTTGAACTGCAACAGTTTGTGTCCGATTGCTCGTCCTCGTAACTTTCTAGCTTTTTATTGTTTGTCTTCCTTTTGAATTGGAGAAAAAGAGAGAACCAAATAAATTTTCTAAGGATTTATTAAAAACTTTATGATGACGTAGAGTAAAAATGTTTTAAAGCAAATTTTCTATTTGTTTTGTAATGTTTGTTGTTTTCATGCTGAGTTTAAAAATAAAATAAATAAAAATTATTTCGCAAATCTCTTTACACAGTGCATATATAGATAAGGAAGGCGCACAAAGATTTTTATTTTTATTTGCTGCGAAAGATTTATGCAAACAATGACAAACAAAGTTCATGCACTATATGCTGGTGTGTTTTTCCGTTTATAAGGGGAAGCTGGCGTTAGAGAGTTGAGATAAAGAAAAAGCATAGAAAACGAAGGATGAGTAGATAATCCACATGAATTGGATGGTCTTCAATGAATCACTACCCAAAAAGAAAACTTATTATAAACACTCATAATGCATTAGGGTCAGTATGTAGATCACCATTGTGGATAACAAACTTATGAAAGAACGTTTCTTCGTACTTCTTTCAGTTTCAGTTCAGGGGAAGTTTTTTTCAACAAAAGATAACAATAAATATTATTACATTTTCACAAATATTTGGGTGAAGAAAAGCGAAGAAAGCCGCCTCAAGATTTTCTAAAGAATAAGGAAATTCAACAAGATAACAATAACAATAACAACAATAACTTTTTCACTTATCAACGGCAACTGCTGTGTTGCATAAGGAATCTTTATTTATCCTATGATAAAAATGAAATGTTTTTTTTTTTTTGTGAAAACTTTTCTATTACTTTAAAATTAATTTTTAAGTTACTTTATAACACATTTTGTATCTCTGTCTATATCCAGGTAAGTTATGTTTGCAAGACTTTTTTTATCTTTAACAGATAAAGCTGATGATTTCAATTGCTGTGGGTAGAATTTACAATCAAGTGTTACGATGCTCCGCTATGTCAATGCATATATAACCAATACATATATACATATATATACATTATTCCATAAATCGAACGAAGACGGTCACTTTGAGTCTAATGTCATCTGCACAAACAAAGTGATCACCAATGTGCGGACTCAAATCTACGTGGAGCGGCATGCCAGTTGGTCATAGGTACAATGCTAAAGTCTAGTAAGACCAAGATTGCGAGTAATCCTCTTTTCACAAATAAAGTGATTGCAACCTCGTTCTGAAAACATAAATCAGTAAAAAAGTACGTTTTCAACCATAGTGTTAAAGGGATCCTAACTGAGATCGATTCCAATGAAACCAAAGCAATAGAAGTGGCTGAAAAACAACAGAGTCGGAGAAGGTCTTCTCAAAAGTTTATGTAAGTCGCTTAGGTGCTGGGACATTTCCCTAAATATGGAAAATATAGAAATTGGTGCTGCTTCAAACGTCAAATAAACCTGTGGAACAGACCAGCTCTGCATGTATGACGGATGTACGTTGGAAAGTTTAGAAATTTTGATAAGAGCGCGCCCTACGAAAGTACAAGGCATGTAAGGGTTCAATACGATTTCCGGAAAAATTTCTCCTTTATAGGAGGATGCTACAAAAGAAATAACTGGCATAGCGCAACAAACCAAAGCAAAAAGCACTGTGAAGTAAAATTAAAAACTAGTCTGAGCAAATTGATAACTCAGAAGTATTGGCATAAGACAATCCGGTAAAGTCAGTGCTGTGCTAGCCAGGAATCTGAACTCTAATACAAGATATAAGCAAAAGCGTAATGAGTAAACTTAAACCAAATGAACGTTCGCGGAGACTGAGCGTTTTTCTATACTTCATAGATGCAGTTTGCTTAAAGAACAAAGTATTCGCCTCAGAATTAAAGCCACGGGAGTCCCAACAAATTAGGAGAAAGTACAACACAAATACAAGGTTTTACCTAGCGGTTGCCGTCCTAAACTAATTTCGCAAAAAACAAATTGTTCAAGCAAGCAGACACGCGAGCCAATTATAGCTATTCCAAGACATATCGCGGCTTAGTGTATACTTAACTAATAGCCACTGGTAGCTATAGATTAAATTACATGATCATTGTCGAAGAACCGACACGGTATACAAGAAAAGTCTGAAAATGCACTCAGGACCTGTTGGTCTGTTATATGCATATTGTTCTTTCTACCTCATAATCAAAACTTCAAGACAATGAGAGGTATTTAAGAATTCAGCTTAAGCCGAATATAATTTTATAACGCCATTATGAGATACACAAATGGCTCCTTACCTTACGTGCCTTATTTATAAATAGGCAGCTTTCTTGTTGCTTCGAAAAATCTGTCCTCGGAGTTGATTCACGAACTATTGTAAAACGATAAGGCGGAAGTGAAACAATCACATCTAACAGTAACCAAACTAAACGATTTACCATTTGGAAGTTCACGAAACGAACGATCCCGTTCGGTTGTTTCTTTCTGTCTTGAATTCTTGTGCAAAGGACTTTGTTGAAAAGGCGTTTCCTAGTGGCGCCACCTATTCGAGGCAAAACGGACTTGGAAGGGTACATACCTAAAGGTATATTGCCAAACTGGCCAAAGTGACATGGTGCTCAGATGTGTGGTAGCCGAATTAGAGCGTTGTAGGCGGACGACTTGGCTATGCATCTACTCTAAACAAATTTTCCAATTCACACGACACTACTTACCAGCATCTCCAGCAATCATATTACAGTTTAATATTTCGTACAAAGATCACATAACTGAAACTATATATTAATGAAAATGTGGGAACAGAAAAGATTAAATATCAAACGATTTTAGGTGATTAAAATATTGATGATAATTGCTACTTGGCTTACTCTTCCCATACTAAAGTTATGCACAAGAAATGTAAGCCTTTAAGGTAAAAAATTATCATTCCCTAAAGGAGCCTTCAGCATGTAGGCGTGGGTGTTGGCATATTTGCTTAATGATAATATTAAAAATCGTAAAGGAAAAAATAAACATTTGTAAAATGTGTAAAATATATGTGGTGGAGCTTATAGCTTAAATCATTTATTCATATTAAGATGCTTGCAAGCAAAGATAAATTTAAACATCATCTTATCGTACAAAAGCGCATTCATAACGCATTCTTGCATTGAGAGAAGAGAAAACAACATTCACATCTGATGAGTTTGACGACGATGCAAATAGTTTTTGTTATGTATTTGTTGTGTAAATAGAATAGGTAACCACTTGATGAGATTTTTCCTTTTGATATTTTGCTGTTTAAAGGAAAACCAATTAAAATCATAATACTATCTGTGGCAGTCCAACACGCATACACAAATACACGTAGATGAGGTTAAAAGGAAAATATGAATATTTGTACACATAACATATAAGCCTTTTCACCATAACATATGTACATTTAAGCAAAACAAAAATCCTAAATATTACTTAAATGCACACATTACACAATCCATTCATTACATTCACTCTTCTATTCATTCGCTCAACCAAACATTTCAGTTATTCATTCATTCAATTCAATCCATTTATACATTGCCTACGTAAGTGAACTGGTTTTCTTTTCCGTTCCGTTCTTTTTTTTTTTTTTTTTGTTTATATAGACACATACGCAGTTAAACACTTGCACATATGGGAGCGAATACATATCTAACTGCTATCTGCTATCTGAATGACTTAATTGTTTTTGGCAATGAATGTGCATCTAACTCTCTTCTTCTTCTGTTTAATTTATATATCCTTTTTTACAGTTTGAATTTGAATTACACGACAAAAAAATACATTGAAAACAGCACAATTAGAAGGATGAAATTGCTAGTGACGTTGTTTCTTGTGCATTTAGATTTGAGATTGGATAATTTAAGATGCTAATCATTTCGTTAACAAAGATGTGTACGATGAACACGTTAAAAGACGAATCTAAGACGAACGTTACTAGAAACCTTTCCTACGCAAGCCATGGATGAAGATGACATAAAAGAAAAAACTTGTTTACTCAAACTTTTCCTCAATGTTACGTCGCAGAAGACGATACTATCTCTTAAAAAATGTTCGTAATGCTTAGCAATACTCACTACCACGTATATAGAGGGTATACCAAAAAAATTTGTACACACACTGCGGGATTATAAAAAGTGGACATATTTAGATGGATTACAGATTCAGATGGAAAATATATCGAATTTGTTTAGTCAGCTCAAATGTCCAAATTGATGCCTATTTTGATCCACACATTGCTGCTAAAGCGAAGCAATGAAATAGCAAACGAATCGTTTCTTGAGGAACTTCGTTGCATGCTCTATCAATTTTCGCCTTCAACTAATCGCTTGTTGTGGTAATGCGTGCACTCCCAAAATGCTATTTGTGAACATCTTGAACAGTTCCGACTCTTCCAAAACTAAGTCCTGATGCAAGTAATAGTGAGTCTCGTAGATGGAATTTTCTTAAACTCCTTTCTAAACCGTCTTTATACTCTCAGTATGTTCTCACACTTATGAAAATATACTTACGTTTTTCAAAATCTACTCTAAAATCACCCATTATTTTAAATGATATGCACCGAGAAACGAAAATAAATTTGCAAGAATAACGTGTTAAACTGTGTATACATTTTGTTCGGACACTCTGTACTTGTAGATATACATTAGTAGCTAATTGAAGCATTGGATAAATAAAGACAGCTTGCCCCATCATAATTAAATCAAACAAAAGGTGATTTGTGCAAAGAGTTACAATCTTCGTATTCGCACACGGACATGTATTCGATAATTATAATGACGGGTGTGTTAATAAATCTATGACTTCAGGCGAAGCGAAATAATCGAAATATTCACCATCATTATCTATGGTCTTTTTCGTTTTCAAATAGCTTGTCTATGCTCTCGCGGTAGAAACACTCGCTCAAGGCGAAATGTGACCGCATTAATCTGAACGGGTGGTAATCAGAAGAAGACAGGCCTATAGAATAATATACAAAGGAATATATAGCAATCATCAAGTGAAATCACTTTTCGAGTTCCTTTGCTTGGATATGATCCATTTTCTTTAAGCGCATCACCAAAGTTCCAGAAAATCGAAGGTACATCGTCCTCTACGCGTAAATTACTCCATCCAGGAAAACTTATTACATACGCTACATTCAATAACACCGTTAACAACGTTTTACTGCCACTTTTCAAATCCTTATTTCTAAGAGGTTTTCGTAATTTTTGTAGATTTTCCCATTAACGACAAGTTCTATTTACTATGTACTAGCTTTGATTTGCGTGTCTTTCCATAATATTCAGTAGAAGTGGCGAGCATGCCTCCCTTCTCTTTTAGGACCCCTTCCCACCACGATCTGAAGTTTTTTTCTATTAACAAAACGGCACTACTCTCCCGTTATGGGGGAATGTTATTATTTGCGCCGAATTTCTTCTTTTCTATTTGTCGAGTAAAACGTTGAAGTTGCCTATCGATTAACACATTTCCAATACGTTACTGATTAGATTAAGGTAGTCTTTGGCCAGCGAGGAGTTAGGAATGCCGATAGATGCTGCGACTCAATTTTGCAGTGCATTGCATGCTTGTTTGGTGGTCGTTGAACAGATATGATTAAGGCTTTGAAGTGTAGAATTGCAAAATTTTTCACAGATGCGTTTATTTACAGCTGTACGACGAATTCGCAATTACTCCCTGCCTTTATGACTTGCAGTGAAGGCTTTTTCGCATTCTCTTTCGTCCTTTTAAAGTCTTTCATTCCATTTATTAAGATTTTTAATCTTTCGTTTCTATTTGGAGACAATTCATGCTCGTGAACACGATCTATATTTATGTTATATAATATTAATGAAATATTTTTTAGCCATTCGTAACTTTCCACTCAACAATAGTGGCGAAAAAGATGTAAATTTTGATTTAACTTACATTACACAAAGGCCGGGCCCTTTAATAAAATTACAAAGCAACTGAACTGACAGCTTACGGTTGTCAGACCCGTTCTTCTAAGGAAATATTTTAAGCGTATATTATAATCCCCTCGTTTATTAATAATGCAATGGTCAAAATCTAAGACAAGCTTGTACCGCCATCGGATTTATGAAAAATCCACATGAGATTCGATCAATTAATATGCTTAGGTTTTTTAAACAGAGCGTACTTGATGAATTTAAACCAGGCTTAGTTGCTTGCAAGAGTTTCTCTTAAAGCCCGATTTCATTTTAATCGTATTCTCTCCATTAGAGATTACGAAATTATTTTTTATGCTCTTCGTAAAGTGAAAGGTTAAGTGCTCCGATAGCGCTTGTCCTTGTAAATACAATCACTTTTCAAATATGGCATAATTAAAAAAGAAAACCTTTAACTAGACCATAACTATTATAAATAAATTATATATAATTTTTAAAGCGACAGTGACAGCAATGAGTACATTCCGTATGCAAATATATCCTTTAATCTGTCTGTCAACAGTTTGAGATAATGTGAACAGCGGACAAGTAAAAAAATTACATTAGCGTCGGAACTTTTTTGTGGCTTTCTCCATTTTTATCTGTTCTAAGCGCGTTTGTGGAACCATGCGGACAGCTAAACGGACGTTGGTCAAACACATTTAGATACTTAACCTAATTAAACATAAACGTATATATATTTAAGAGGCCTGAATGTGGCATTAGGATTGACATCAATGTGTGCAGACACCTCTCTCTCTCGCTGTCTGCCTCTCGTAATGGATTTAATAATGAGTAATACATTACATAAAGCAGAGGGAGTTTTTACACATATTTGCAAAAATAAATGTAGATAAATGCGCACATGTGTAAGCATATAAAACATATAAATAGTTTATTAGAAATTTTATACATTAGCTAAGTGATAAATTATGTTTTTAATAAAATTATGATACAAAACATAAATAAACGAATTGAGTGCATACGTCGACTACAAAATGAAATGATAGTTTATAACGATATCCTAATTCAAAAAACAAAAAAAGACCTATATATATATTCATACGCACAAATGAATATTGTATTGAAAACTCAAAAGCACATTAAAATGCAGAAGAACAAAAACATTGCCAAGGAATAATAGAAACTGAGTGCGACAATTAAATACGCTCTTGGGCAGAATTTTGAATACTCTCCATGTAAACGCAGTGGTAATATACACGAGGATTTAGGCGTGTTAGGATGTAGGCGTGCCCTAAGAACGATTTATGATTCTTATAGAAAATATTTTGTATGCGACTTTAAACTGTGCTTGCGAGTTGGCCTGTGCCCAACAGCAGATCAAAAGATCCAAACAATCTCAGCAGAGCGAATACACGCGGGGTGCGTTCTGTATTTTCGAGACCTTCATTTATAACCCCGTTAAAAACTGCATGTTAATTCTTTAACCTAAAGCCTTATGGTTGAAAAATACCAGGACAAATTCATATCCACAGCCTTTGTTATTTATAGATGAAGTGTTAACAGCTTTTAGTGCACATACGACATTTATTGGAAATAAAAACTATTCAAATTTCAATTATACGACTTGATGCTAAATTTTTATTTAATACGCTGTAAAGCATTTTGATGTAGACATTTATTTTTCTCTCAGAATTGGCTATGCTTTGCTATGCGAAATATTATATCCCTCGTGAAAAGGATGCCCTGAGGTTTGCTGTCATTAGGTACAACGCTCCCCATTTGGCAATGTTTACACGTATCAGACGTGAACGCAACACATCTTAAGTATGCACAGTGAAGCAGGATACTGCAGTGACATTAGCGGAAAAGGCGTAGTTGACAATGAGCTCGATGGACATCTGAGCAGTATAATCACCACACTAACTATCCCATTACCTAACTCCGAAGAACACTTGCAGAAACGTCACAAAAATGGGAAGTTTGCTTATTTATTTTCCCAAAAAATTGTCGATTTACTGTTAAAATTAAGTTAAAAAAAATTAAGTAAATTAAAGATAAGTTCGTTTTCGCATTGTGTGATTGCAGTGCCTGCGGTAAACATTCTTTTAGTTGCAAGAAATAAAACATCGATCTTTAGCTCACACTGAAGACTGAAAAGAAATAAAACGAGTTTTTTGCTCGTTGTCCTTGTACTGTAACTGATGTCATAGTGACGATGCTCGTTAATTGATGCAGCAGTACTTGTCCAAAAATAGACAGGATCACGGCCAGTCACATCATTCACCAGAAACATCATTTTTTCTTTCCTTTTTTTTTGTTTTTCTCTTCTTTTTTCCTAAAATAACTGTGGTGGGTGTATATGATTCGATCACAGCCGAATATAATTTTTTTACTTGTTAATAAATAAAATTAAATAAATTATTCAACAAACAAAGCGCCGACTCTTGTCACACCAGAAAATCATTGTAATAACGTTGATAACAACACTTGGTGGATGAGTTATAAACAAAATTTCTGACGCAGTAAGTATAGAAAATGGATTTGTGTGAAAATTCAAACAGCATTTTTTTGTGTTTTAGAAGGTTTGATTTTCGTGGCCGTTAGTAAGAGACTTTGTTTGGATTATTTTGAAAGTTGATGTTCTGTGGTTCGAAATGGGAAGAAGGCCTACTAGAACGAAATTGATTGGTAAAAGTTTGGTTCACAAGTAAATGGATGAATATAGTTTATAATGTAAAGACAAAACTGTACGTACTCCGGACAGGACTAGGACATAAGGAGTTCATTCGTTAACTCAAATTTTCCAGAAGATAACTATTCACTTCGTTACCTCAACCTTGTCAATCGCAAATTATTTACCAAGTGCCAAGAAAAATTCATCTCTGCCGTTCCATCAGCCAGATGAGTGAATTCCATGAGTGCTTAAAAAGCTCTAAAGCAAAAGTCATTTGATGGTCAATCCTCCACCAACAGCATAAGATTTTCTAATGCTATTAGATTTTTGTTTTCTTTTTAACATGACCAATCACTTAGGGGAAGTATCCTATTCGCATAACGCTCTTACTGCCAGAAAGAAGTAAGGAAAGAAAAAGAGATGCAAATAGGGAGAGAATCGATAAGTGTTATGCCTTTATGCCGAGTAAGCACACACTTTAGCTAAGTCCAAAGTTGACTCTACTGAGATTTAAACCCGCGAACACTGATTTTGTGATTGCACTTCTTGCCCACTCTGCTACTCATGCAGATAACGCGTCCAGTTATGGTTTATAATGAAATTCCATTTTGAGGTCTATGCCCGTGTCGGCTCACTATTCGGCAGCTTTGCCTATCAGCCGAAAATAATACCTTGTTATTAAATTCCAGAAAAACGGAAAATGTTATTTCATACTTCGGCATGCAAAGCACCTATTCCATGAATTGCACGGGAAGTACTGCGAAGATAATTTCTCGATTATTATAAAAATTTATGATGAAAACAGTTCCCCTGCAACAATTATAACTAAAATGTATGTCCACGTCGTAATTAATACGAGATCTGCGTTATTTTGGCTACAAATGCAAACTTTGAGTTACATGGTTGAGTAGCTTCGGCGTTTTTTTCTCACCGTAATTAGTAAAAATTTGCAAAAAAGTCGGTCTAAAATATCGTTCTTTGCTTTTCTTTCTATTCTCCGTTATGAGGGGCGCGCGAAGACTCAAATTTTGCTCAGCCGTTTAATTAGCTTGCTTAGGAATGTGTTTAGAATGACCTGAAACGGTAGACAAAATTTTGACTTGGACTTGGAACAACATAATTCAAAAATGAAAAGTTTGATTAAAATTTTCTGAAGTTGCCTTCGCGGATGTACTCTTTCACATTTCCACAGTCCCCGCCCTCGGGAGCTAAGTAATTGAATTGTGCTATTCTATAGTAAGTTTTGTGGAAAACGTTTCAAAATAATAGGATGCCGATGGTACGGTTCGTTTAATTCATAAGTTGTTTAATTTTTTGATTTCCTTTCAAATTTTTCACTTTCCTTCCTGGTGTTCGGTATATTAAGATGGATTTGATTGTTTAACTACTTTACCGTCTGGATTAATTTTTTGTTAAAGTAAAAACCAACCCATTTGAGTTGCTCCTGTAAGAAATTTATTCGTGCTGCTTGAGTAGATGAAGAAAATAAAAATTTGCTTCGTGTTTCTTTTTCTTTTTCTCGATGCAACTGCAATTCTCTTTTATATTCGTTTCTCTCCCGAATTATCTGCACGGACATGGACATTTTTTTATGAAATTTATTTTATTTAAGTTCAGTTCGTCCATTTTCCGTTGCTGCTATTGTTGCCGGTGGGTACTGTACTGTATTGTTCGGCTTACTTGCACAATTGTAAGTGACATGCATTGTTTTAATGTTCATTGTAGGCGTCCACTGTTGAATGACTGCTTGTCGATGCGACCGCTGGGGGCAATGTTGGCATGTATGCGTATGTGTGTGGGATACTGCAACATAGATCCGCCTGTGTTATTCTTTGAAAAGTGTCTTCCCTGTTACTTTGATTTCATGCTGTTTTTCTACGCTTCTAGTTACAGGGAATAATATCCATGTGTTGTTCCATAAGTTCTTTATCTATTCTTTTACGGTTCGTTTGTTTTCTTTCTTATTTTTCTTATTTATTTTCGTTCTGGTGATTTTTTTTTTTGAATGCTTAAATATTTTTAAGGCACTCTGGTAAAGATGCAAAAGTTTAATTATTGACTATCAGTGCTTGTTGATATGACTGGTAACGACCGACTGGGACTATTCATCACCCATTATAGACTCATGTATGAGAAAGTGGCATAGACTTTCTTCTCTTCTATGCTTTCTGGTCTTGTTAATCTAGAAAAAGCCTCGTTTATAAAAATATAGCATTACAAAATAAATTTTGGAGTTTTCTTTATCTTCCTCTATAGAAGACGGTGGTGAATATATTCGTCAAGTTCTGGGCTAGCGATATTGAGTACATCCGATCGTCATTTTGATTATGTTACTCAGCCGTAATTTGACCGCAAAAAGAATATCTGTTCGATAGTTTGAAAAATTTGTAACTTATCAACCATACCGGTGCAACGGGTGGACAGCTATAAATGGGCTCCTCTGATAGCTTAGGCTTTGAAAAAATTAAACCATTTCGTTGAAGATAAAATACCTCTGAAAAATAAATCAGTATTCGATCATGAGCTGATCTCAAGTGCGTAATCGACGTAGGACTGTACCAAACTTCGTGACTTAGGCCTAACCAAAAGACTATTTAAATCTTGAAATGAGATATAAGATCCCCAATGCAATGCAACGTTATTACCTCCAGTTAAGGCGCTGACATACCATTGGAAAATATGGGATGAAGGGTTCTTTAACTACTAGTTTTGGTGAACATAAAGAGAACGGTCAAAAGAAAAGGTAAACGGCTGCGACAAATTGGTTAAAGCAGTTGAGATCTCTTGGAAGCGTTCACAAGAAACGATAGTCTGTCGAAAAATTAGTTTGAGCCGTAAACTTAAGTACAGTGATATATCGTGGAAGTAAGTATTCTCAGAGAAGAAGACAAGAAGCCGAAGAGATTTGCTTGTTACATCCAGATGGCTTCATCGCTAACGCTAGGCGAAGTTAGGACGCTCATTGCTGCCTATTATTGCTAGAATTACCCATATTTATTCGCTATAAAGTTAAGTGGTAATGATCAGATACTAATTACAAATCATATAAATTTTCATTCATTCATACTTCAACAGTGTGAGCTCAAAAGGAATCATATTGTAATTAAAAAATTTTGTGTAATTCCTTGAATGAAAAGTATGTTTAAAACCACAAAAAAATATTTTTTCGGGCAGCATTTGTGAAGTATGTTTCAAATTAAATTTAAAAAAATAACTGAAAACACTATAGAAGGACGTGGCCCACTATTGAATACCCTACACTACTTCAATGAACACCGTGATTCACATAACAACCTTTCAAAATAAGTCTTTACATGGCGGTGCTCGAAAAAGTGCCCCGATCGGATTTTCAAGAGCGTCCTTTATCTAAAACATGCCGGTGAGTCAATTTGGTCAAAATATTTCAAAAACTACGCCCTATCGGTTGAACATAAGAAAACTTGATAGACAGACAGACAGACGGATATTTGAACAGACAAACTTATATCGTAGTTACTTGAGCACAAAAAACACGGACAGACATCAAACGTACAGGCGGACCGACAAGTGTAGAGTCAGTCTCTGCATCAGTTGGTACACTAAAATTTGGATATACCTCAAGTCCCTCTCCAAACAACCTTAATTCAACACACGTGCTATAGGGTGAAAAAATGCAAAGTTCTCTTCTGCACTGCTATACGTATGTATAGTGTGGTAAGCAAATACACAAATATTCCAAGATCATGTTAATCTAAATTGAAATGTCTTCGATGAATCTAAATTTTGTATTAAATTGTATATAAGAAAGTTAAGATTTGAAAGAACACTATTGGAAAAGACTTATTTTGAAACGAAACGCTTGCACTGAAGTTAAGCTCTTTTTCCAGCATATTTGGAGAATAGAAAACAATCTTTCCCGACAGTCGAAGGCGCACATCGTTATAGAGAACTGTATATGATTCGAATGGCACACATTATCTGTAATTGCAAGCGTAGCCATAAAGCCAATGTGTACATTCTGCAGCAATGTTGATGTGGAGTACAGCAAATGGTAAAACGTATAAAATCTTATTGACTATAATGAAAGGCAAACAAATGTTACCAACTTAACCAGAATATAGCATATTATGAAATATTATATGGCCGGAAATGGTGATAAAATACATCCGTGCAACAATTTTATGGACGCCAAACAAACACATAATTTTGATGCCGATTAAAAAAAGAAAGCAGCAAACTTTTTTTTAAATAAAAAGCTAACTGCTTTTATTATCCTTTATATTTTCCCTGTTTTAAGTCAGTAGAGTAAACATTAATTAAATTTAAATATGTTAATTAAAAGGATTTTCAATTACAATAATCTAATATTTTAATCCCCATTTAGTTAAGCAAATATTATTCATACGTTTTTTGTCTCCACACAAGCGGCCGTCGAGTTCTCTGTTTTTTATTTCACGGCTTTTTCATTTTTTTTTTTTACGAATCTTGTAATGAAATATTTGCCCATAAGCTTCATAAGTTTTTTATAGCATTTTTTTGCAATATTTTATTGATTTTATTTAATTATTTGTGCATTTATTTGTGTATTTCTTTTTATCCCATATGGGTTTTCATTCAGCTCATCCTTCTCACATTTTATTGTTGATTTGTCACCCTCTTTGCTGCATTCACACACGCACGCACATGTTTTATTGTAACCTATTGTTTTTTTATTGCAAAAGTATATTTCAATTGGTATTTTGTTTATTCAATAGATTTACATGAATGCGAACAAATGTCGAAGGGTGTACAAGCGATTGTATGAGGTTTAGCAAATCTTTTTTAATTTAATTTTTTTTTTATTGTTATAAAGAGATTCAAAAGTGCTAAAATTATTGTTTAAAATTTATAATAATCTGCATATGAAAACTCTCTTCTATTCAGTATTCATGTTACGAAGAACTAAACAAAAAAGTAGTATAACTTAATACCTGTGTACGGAAGTAGCAAGTTTTTTTTTCCAAGTTTTTACATGATTTGAAAAGATTTTATTTTTATTTCGAAATATACTGCAAATAAGAAAAACTTACTTGCATCTATTTCCATTCACGTTAGGGGCAAACGATAATATGTGTGTGAAGTGCACAAATAATACCTTCAACAATATTTAAAGTGAACTTTCAAATGGATTGATTAGAATCACGAGAACATATGTAATATCTATATATAAGCAAATAAATTAAAGAATTTATATCTGTAGGAAAAATACACGAAGCTCTTTAGTACCTATAAGTACATGTGAAATATATATATATATCTGTAGGAAAAACACACGAAACTCTTTAGTACCCATAAGTACATGTGAAATATATTCGTTTCATTTTAATGACAGTAGCTTATGCCGCACTGTTATAAGTACTTTAAAAGCGCCCCACGCTAATTTTCACAACAGATATTTTCTAATCAAGCAGGAATATGCAGAGTAAGTTAAAATTTTCAATTTCAATATTAGTGACCGTATGTTGGAAATAAACGACCCGAGAAGTAATGGCATTAAAAAACAACCTTTTTTTTATTACTTGTAGTGAATAGACAATGTCTCTGCTAAAGTCAACCTTACACTCCGAAGACTGCACAATCTCAACCTATATCTGCCTCTGCAGAGGCCCGTTTTTACCTGTTTTATCATGCTGTGATAGTCTGTTTAAATATTTGTTTTAACAAATCTACGCAATGTTCAATGTTCCTTTCCACTTTTTCAAACTTTATAACAGAGTAGACGATGTGTTCAACTTTATTAAAGGTAGGTACGAAGAAGGTGCACTATAATTTCCAACATTTAATTTTCTTTTCGATGTAAGTAACAAGTAGAGAACATCAAAAAAGTAAGGATTCAGTTACTTATAATCTTGTGTGGGCGTGGCTGAATTTTTCCATTTTTGAACATGAATATCAGGATCATCCACAAAATGAACTCAGAAAATTTGAGTCTCCTATCATTCATTATCATGTTTATGAGTAATGAACAAAAACCTAGAAGTTTCAACTCAGAGAAACAGAGGCGCTTTCATTTTACGTTTAGCGCTGGGGCATGTCTTCTCACCGGTTTGGCCGATTTACAAAACCAACCGGCATGCACGAACCAATACTTCTGCCAAATTTCAAGGCGATATTTTAATTTTTGGCCATAAGGAGTGTGTCCATCATCATCGAGAACATAAATATTTTTTATGGGGTCTTTGAATGCAAACGTTACAACAAAGTGAGTAAAACGTTTAGTATATATGTACACACCTAACAATTTTTTCAAATGTTATTATTTCATCACTTTTCTTTCCATCCTAAAAAAATTGTCAAAAAAAGGGAGATGTGAATATACAAAAATTATCATTCTGTTTTTAACGTACGATGAGTCGTATTTATTGGTTAGTATGAACCTTTTCTTATCTACACCGTTGCAGGCTTAAAAATATATTTGATTATTTTTCTCTCACCCACTTGTTTCTTCTTAACAAATATCCATGCGGCCTAAGCGATTTATTGGGGAAAAAATGACTTGAATTTATTAAACAATCTTTTCAACCCAACTTATATTTCTCAACCCTTTTTATTTCAGTGCCGATGTCGAATATACTCGAACGATTTTTTCATGTGTTACTTGACAGCAATTTTACAACCGAAGGACTATCCATTCGATAGTAAGACTAGTACATACTTTATGGACAGCTATCGAGTGTATTCACAATCACAGCTTTAAAATAATGTTACGGAAATCCCAAATCCAGTTCATTGCAGCGAATTAATTTTCCCACAAAATAAATTCCCTAGAGAGGGAACAATCAAATTCGCGGCGCGTCATGCACCTGCCGGCCGACGAAAAAGAGTAGCGGAAAATCGGGTTAACGGACTGAAAATGAAGCCATAGCAATATGCTTGCAAAAATGTATATAAATAGAATAATTGCGGAAGGCAGAGTCACTCGAAAAAGAACATTTGAGCTGAGAAGTCGAGAGTATTGCCAAAATAGATTGGGAATAATACTACTCTTAAGAAAATTGATTGTACAAAGGATCTTAAAGTGAAAACGTTCAAGTGTATTTCTCTTAGAAAAAGAGAAACCACGATCTGGCGATACGAACCGTATTCAGAAAAGAATTTCGTAACAACATCATTATTTTATTTATTGGCGATCAGCGGTTAAGACAATTGTCACAACAAAGTTGAAGTTAAGGTTGAAGTGTGAACATGTATGTGTCTTAATTTTGGATTCTTAGCTTTTAATTTTTAGTGCTTTTTTCTCAAACCCACGAACGAAATAAGAAAATTAAGATACCCTCTGTCTCTGCTACGGTCCATAAAAGTGATTATATGGATGTCGTATAATTTGTATGAAAGTGAAGGTATGACGCGTGCATAAGTTCATATTTGAAAACAAAACAAGCATTTAACAGCAAGGAAACGAGTTTCAGGAACATTTTAAAGAATGTTTACCTTAACAGTGATTTAAAAAATTTTCCATACATCTACAACTTTAATTAAATACTTTTATTTTAATTGTCTCGTTAATTGTTATTGTTGTAGCCTTCTTCCAAACATTTCGGTATGCTAGGTTTGTTGTAGCATTTGTAGAAAGCATAAAAGATCTAGCAAAAGTATTCCAAATTAACGTAAGAAACAAAGTAGATTTGAACACAGCTCTCTACTCGCCAAACTAATGCCTTCAACAATATGAAGAACTGAAACTTGTCCCGTATAGGCTTAGTTAAAGACTATAACGAAAGAAAACGGCAGATCATAGCTAACCCGGAAGCTTTCAGCTTACAAACTGTAGCAGGTATTAATCTGGAATATCGGATATATCTCTAGGAAATGAATCCAACTATTCAGTACAAAAATGATTCAATGAACAGCCTCTCAATTTACAATCTGTAGTTCGTATAGAAATATAAAACGTACTGCGAGTATAGTTTAGGACCCCGTGAAAACGCCCGAATGCTGCTCCACCGACATGCCCCCAAATTGACAGACTACTTTGCAGTTATTAGAATTTGGTTTGCGATTGTGGGTAGTAAATAGTCGCTCTGTGACAAATTTAATTTTCTTACTTGTATTATGCATATATATTAATATGCATGTGCGTACATATATCTTTTAGCAGCATGAAAAACAAACCATAACCCAATCTTTTGTCTGTCGAGCAACACCATACGCCGAATAGCAGGAGCAAAAAGACCATGATTGTATTGTATGTATGGGGACTTTTTCAATTACACAACAAAAATTAAATGTTAAAAAATTATACACTTGTACGTGTGGTAAAACGTCATGTTGATTGTCAACCGCACAAAGCTCTCGTACTTCAAGCGTAATTACACACTTTTAACAAACTCAAAAAAGTACAACTACAAGAGCAACAACAATGATAGCAGTGTATAAGCCTCAGTGTTATACGATTGTCTGAGTATGTGCGGCCGGCTGAATGTTCGGTTGACTGTCTGGTTGCGCTTTACAGTCGCGCGAGTGGGACGTGAAAGGGCAATCACTGAAGGCACCCTAACCATCACTGTCACAATATCAAGCAAACATAGAGCAAAATGAGTATCTCAGTCGCTTGCAATCGCAACCCTAGCGGAATCTAAAAAAAAAAAGAAACGAAAACACGAAAATAACGGAAAAATGAGAAAACGAGAAAAAGAAGTGCGCAAACTATATGCGCCTTATGGAGAATCCTGCACGATTACCGCTCAAGACCAAAATGGTCGTTGAATGAATTTTGTTTATATTATCCAGCTCTAGAGGTTTGTGAAATATGCGGACTGTTGCGTAAACTTTACTTATTGTAACAAATCTATTCTGCCTACAGTCGTCTCTCGTTTAAGAAAATCGAAATTCGAAACAAAAAAAGAAAAGCATTATCGAATCAATTTTCGAAAAAGTACGAACACAGATACTCTCTCGTATACGTGGCAAGTATTCCCTATATGTTACAAATGGCGTGACAGAGTTAGTATAAATCTGTGGATACAAACATAAGAGGCGGAGAACAATGCGAAAAGCATAATTAAACTTGGACATACACGCATACATCGCAGTCATATAAACACTCATACAAACGTCATATAAATTCGTTTGACTTAATTATAGCACATGTCTGCACACGCCTGCTGCATTTCCGTACAAAACTCACGTACATGTAAGCAAACAAAAACTCTTCACATGTACGTCTTTTAAAGTGATCGTAAAAAACGAAAGAGATGAAATAAATGGAATATAAAAACCTATTAATTGCGATTGCTGGGAACAATAATTTTTTAAATACTTAAAAATTGTTTTTTCTTTTTTTATTTGCTGTGCTTAAAAGATTACAGGCACGAAACGTATTTCAAAATCCGTTTAATAAAATTGACAAAAATCATTTCTTAAAGATGAAAGTTTTAAAATTTGGTGAAGAAATTAAGGGTATGTAAGTAATTTTTGCTCAATCGTTTCAATCATTATTGTGACAGCACTTTACCTCTCCTTTTCTTCGAAATAAGCTCAATTAATTTGTTAAAATACACAACAAATTAACGGAATAAATAAACTAAACCTTTTGACTGCTATTTCGTCAAAGCGGATTCAATTCGGAATTCAAAAAACACCCAACACAACGAATATTAAAAGAATGACGAACACCTGTGCAGCGCGCCTATACTGTACTAGTACTATATTATACTAGTACTATACTATACTATACTGTACTAGTACTATACTATATTGGTACTATACTATACTATAGTATGCTATATTACACTAGTACTATTATACTATACTATACTAGTACTAGAATAGTGTAGTGTAGTATAGCATAGTGTAGTATAGTATAGTATAGTACTATTAATTATCTTAATTGTCGAAAGCAATTTGATTTCAGGTTCAATTTCAGTTTGATTTGAACATAACCTAATGTGATTCGATTTCATTTTATTTTGTCTTTAATTTGACTTTGAGTTGACAGTTCAGGAAATGGTGTTCTGCTACTAATTCAATTTCATTTAGAATAATAAATTTTGCTTTTTGCTCTTCTTCAGGATTGTCAGCGATTTCTGTCGTTAAAATGTTACAGTTACTTATGTAGATGGTTTTAAATTAAATTTAATTATATCAACCTTAAGTTTGATGCATAGACATGTGACTTAGTGTCAGAATACATTTAACTGTATTTCATACGATTATAATACGATATTTCATACGATTATAGAAGAACAAGAACCGAGAGATAGGGAAAGAAAGAAAGCATGAAAACAGACCACTGAAGTTAAATAATCCTTTTTATACGTACGTTACCTACGTTAGACTTACGAACGTTGCAACGTGTTGAAGTTTAATCCGGTTATGAAAAGTTAAATGTTCACATTGAAGAAGAAAGTAAATCGTATATGCAGCTACGAAGAAAGCAAAAGAAATGAAGAAGAAAGAGTTGAAGAAGCAGAGCATTTTTTATAAACACAAATTTCATTCTTATCATAAGTTTGTAAGATAGCGTGCGCACCGTAAAAGTAACATTCTGAAACTCCTAAAACATTCTCACACACATTTCGCCTTATTTCATATATCTTCACACACAAAGATATAGTGACTTTTTTATATTTATGTGACATTTGGCAAAAATTGTTTCTCGCAATTTTTGAATTTTTGTTATTTTTTGTGCTTGTGCTTCTGTGCTTACATTTTTTACTTAGTCGTTAGTCTAGTCATCATTATCATTTAGTTTAGCAAAAAGCGTATATTCAATGTGTTGGATGATTCAAAATGATTTTGCAGTTTGCACACTTCATGGAGCATTTGTATGTGTGTTAAATAAGGATAAATTTGCTTTAAGGATTACGTGCCCTTCGTCATTAACTGCTGAAGCTCCCTGTCGTCTAGGTACTTCCGTTGAAATATAGTCAAACGAAATCTAAATCATGGCTTTGCTTTCATTGCTGACTTTTAACAATTATGATAAGCGCAGATTTCATAAACATATGGAAAAAAAATACCTGGGAGCAAACTGCTTACCAGTCACTTAACGGCTGACATTTGTATGTATATAGACATATTAACATTTATTTTCAGAATTTTTGTTATATCGCCTGCAACAATCGTTTACTTTATTCTTGGTTTTTTGTCATAATTCTTTTTTTTTTTAATTTCGCGTTTATCATTTCAACGAAAACATCAGTGCCCACAAAAAACAGTTGTGTTTTTCTAAATACACTAAATTTGATTATTTTTGCCGTATCCATCAAATCAAGTTCGTGCAAGCAATGAAGTTTATGTATGCGCTTTAATACGTAGTTATGAATAGACAAAAACAAAATATAGATATTAAGAACGCAAGAAAAAAGGGTTCACTTGATAACCATAGCTAAAGTGAGGCAGACGTAAGAAAAATTTATTCGCCTTCGACTGAATAGTCTTTTCAAGTCCATAGAAAAAAATAATTTTTTTATTTTTAACTGAAATTTAGATGAAACGCAAACATGCTTGTTAAAAGACTGTCTTTTTCCCATGAATCCTTTTTTAAACCGTCCTGTCTGTCCGCCTGTTGCCTTATGTCTACCCATCTAAATTTATGTTCAAGCCACAGTGGGCAATTTTTGTGGTATTTTGGGAAAATTTGGTACACTGATGTATTCTGACCCAAGGACGAGTGCTATTCACAGTGATTTGGATCGTTTCACTTTTTCAACCGCTCCCTATGTGACGCCCTATTTTGAAAAGTCGTTATATGGAAAAATTTGCAATATTCATAATTTCTAGACAAAAGTGGCCAAGTAATAGCATTTCGGCATTCTAAATTGGTATGGAAACTTTGGACATGTTGGGGTATTTTTTTGAACCCCCATATAACGAAAACTGAAGTTCATTTGCAAAAAAGGTAAAATTTTTAATGCTTCATGATGAAGATCAGATCATAATAGTAATTTAAGATAGAAAAATTTACTGCACCAAATTTGCACCACGCACGCCTATTTTGAATCCTACTCTGTATAAGGATCTTCACAAAAATTTTTGTTTGTTAGGACAGAAACGTTTAAACTTTAACATTTTGTGACGAAAATTAATTCGCAATAGTAATTTGGTATAAAAATTAAATGAATTTTAAACACGAGCCTTAATTTTTGAACCTCTTGGGTGCAACTATTTTTACCGAGAGTAAGCCTTTATTTGCAAAGAGGTCTAATTTAGGGCGTAATGGGTAAAAGAGGGTGTAACGTTGGTGTTCTATGGCAAAAATAAGAATTGTGTTAGACAATGTGGTGTAGCGTATGGTCGACTTGGTCCAACCATAATATTTTCATTCGTTTGTTTACAATGTTCACTCATTGCAAAAGAAGAGAATTCCAATTTATAAAAATAAAGGATTTTATTTTGTCCATATACGCAAGTGTTCCCCTTTACCGAAATCTTTAAATTTTTCTTACTCTTTCATATCGTGAGGTAAACTCAACATTGGTTTGCCTTTGTCATTACAACAGGGGCGATAACTGATACAAGCGATAACTTTGTAAGCGTGGTATGAATATTTGATATTTTAAATAAAGTTCAATAAAATAATAAAGTGATAAAGAATAAGTTATAAATGCACGAAGATCTGAAGCACGCGCACATATTTTCAATAGGGTAAAAACAAAGAAAAAGAAGAAATTAGCAAAGTGTTTCAATTTACATAAACTTTGTCGCAAAGAATTGAAACTGAAATTGATCTGAATTTTTGTTGCAGGGTTTTTTGTAAAAACCTATTTAAATATTTAAAACTTAAAGCTTGGCTTAAGAGGCCTAACGACTAGATTGAAAATGATGATTATTTCGTGTAATCTTTCGTAAGTTTACTTGGCTTTTCTCAGCAATTCCTCACTCCTCATATATTCCAAAAGTGTTCAAAATACGTTTCCAATGTTGCTACTGCTGCATAATAAATGGATAAGAAAAGATGTTACATTAAACTCTTTTGAAGTTGCATGGCTTTTGGGCACTGCAAGTTTTTCCTTGACTCGGCAGGTCCATCAAAATTCAATTTGACTACTTTCGCTCTTCAGAGGCTGAAGAATGAGACCCAGTCCGCTTTGCGATCGCTTTTGGAAATAATAATAAGTAACTGCTGAGGCTTTTTTTACTTTTCAGAGACGTTTTAAACATTTCCTTCTCATATCTGCTGACTATTAGTCTCAAATGTTGGTAATGAATAACAAACTATTTGCAATTAGTCTAGAACATTGCAGTGAGACAAGGAGAAGGTGTCGAACATTACTCGAAATCTTGAAAATAAAAGTTCATAGCTTGAAGACGAATGATGTTGTTATGTTATGTTGTTATGTATGATGGTGTTGTGTTAACTACGAAAATACCCTAAAATAAAATGACAATCAATATCAATATAGAAACATTTATGATTATTACTCTACACTCTGGAAAGCAAAAAGATTCAGTTATATACTAACTACAACTATTAATAATACAGCAACAAAATGAACAATGAATAATAATTGCAAAAGATAAAAAATACATTTTACCATTGGGACTGCTTGCAAATCAAATGTGTTACCTTAAAATGAAGATCCATCCCAATTTGCTCTTAAATGCACTGTTGGTTATATAACACACAAGTTTGATGAATGGCCTACGAATGTGGCCAAATTAATTTAGAGCTGATGAAGGAAATCAATGTGTTTCATCAGTTCTCCAAAACGCATTTCTGGGCGCAGTAAAGGGATGAGAAAAATTGGGCAGATTCTTAATCACCAATGATGGGAATAATGACGAGACTATACGAGTATTCCATGCAAACCCATTGCGCGGATAATTCAATTTGTCAACATAAAAATAAAAAGCTGCACTGGTTAACAAGGTTTTGCGGTTGACGATGAATATTAAATAGCCACAAATAAATGTCAATGCAAGCACGTGAATACATCATTCTCCGTTTAAAATGTGTGCGTAAGTCTGCATATAAATAAAAGCAAATATTAATTGCTAACGAGGTCAACAACTGCTATACAAAAAACGCACGCAATGCTTGCAATACATGAAGAATAAAGAAAAGCAACTAGAAAAATAAAATAATCGGCTGGGATCGAATCTTCTACACCCACCACCAGTCCCTTAAAAGAACCCGAAGGAAATTAAAATGAAACTTCGTTTCTTTGGCAATTATTCCTATTTTTTACGGATAGAGTGTCAGTCAAAGGATATATAGTCGTAGCTTGTGAGTTCTGAGAGAAACCCCTTTTTTTGTTCTTACAAACAGAGAAGTTCCCAGTTTTTTTATACTCTGCGTGACTTGTTTAACGTATTTACTCCATTTTCAGTGCCAACCTACTTGCAAGAACTCCCAGTGGTTTTGAAAAATTTGAAATCGATGTCTTCATATACGCGACCAGGAGAGCGTTTAACACGGACATATAAACACACGGATATATCAACGGACAGACGGACGGATAAACATGCTAGATCGATTATATTGCTATGCTGGTCAAGAAAGTGTATACTTTATAAAGTATCGGACTCCTTCATTCTGGGAGATGCAAACGTTTTATCAAAATGAATCCATCTCAAGGTGGGGGTGGGTATAAAAATTATGGAAAATATAAGCGAAGCTTTGCGACTAACCAGCTAAGAAGCATAATTTTCAACTGGGAAACGCAAAAACAGATTTCTGCTTAAATAATACTAAACGAATATAGATTAATGTATAAAAAAATAGTCTGAATTTTTGCAATGGAGCATACACAAGATTAGAAAATAGAGAAATCCTGAAACACTAAATGTATGGGAAACGTCATAAAATTTAAAGTGTTTGAAATGAACTCAAACGGAAACTCAAGCTAACAATAATCCATTTTAAACAAAGCAACTACTGAGTTGTGTATATTTCACTTGTATGAATGAAACAAACGACGAGGGAGAAACGTTAAACAAACTAACAAGAAGCTCTTGAGGTAGCTTGGGTTGATGGTTAATGTTAGTTTTTCGTATACATAAATAAATACAAAAAAATTTGTTGACTTGTTCAGTTTGTCCTTCAAAAGTCGCCCAAAGCAAAACAAAGAGCGAGCGGAGAAAAATATAAACAAACAAAAAGGTACTTTTCGCTTTCGTTTGGATATAGACAACCAATTGCACTGTTCGAGAAATGGTAGGCGTATACTTAATTTTGTTACGCATACTGCCTCTATATCAGAAATACTTTGTAATTTATTCGCAAAGATCTTTTGCAGTATCGTGTTTGTATTAACTTCTTAGTTATAAGAAATACGTTTCTTATGTAAGCACTTCAGGTTTTAAATATCACTAAAGAAGTTGAACGGAGCATCAATTCTTAATTTTAATGCACAAAGGATATCCTCTAAGTCGACTAAAAATCACCCTGATCACAAATATATACAGTACACTGTTCCGTACATATTGTTACAGCGGGAACAAAGAAAGGTCTGACGTAACCCTATTCCCTTGCAAACGGTACAACAATAAGGAAAGCAATGTTCAACCTTATATATGTGTCACCTCAGACATGCTTACAGGGCACCTTTACAGAATATATTTCTTTGGGCATAAACTTTGCAGAAATCTTTCATAAATGTTTCTGAATGTTATGAATGCTCCAATTCCATCATCGGCTTTTTAATCCTGAAGGTTGCAAAGAAGAAAAGTTAAACATCTAAAATTAAGTATCTCTAAATGCAAAACACACGGCTACTTAAGAGAGGAACGTATTTTCTAGTACATTGCTACCCAACCACTCGTCAAGGAAGACAATGCTTCTTATTTTGTAAACTTTAACCTAGTTGTAGACATGTGGGAGCACAATTGTTATTTCGAATGACTTCTTAAAGTGTTGTCATAGGTAACATTATTTTGAATGCGAACATTCGCAGTTAGCGCAAGTAGTCGGTTGAAAAATAGTCAGTCTGTTTACCTCATTCAGATAACCATGATGGTGATAGCGACAATGCTTTCGATCTTTTCAACGTTCACGTTCACCTTTAGATTTCACTTTATTATCGAGTTAAAGTGACAAATATTTAAAATCCGTTCAAAGTGTGCCTGAGTTGCTCTTTTCTTTTAAAATAAAAAAATTGTTCTTTTTTCTGCAATTTATTTCACTTAAAGTGTTCTTCATTAACTTCATTTCGTATTATTTATAATTCTATGTTTAATTAAATCTAGGATTTTTTATAAAGTTGCTTTTAACGGCGACCACAAATGCTTATTGCCATATATATGTAAAATGAGAGATTATTTGCAAATTGAGAAGTGAAATAAGTTGGAAATCGTAGAAATCATCGTCTATCGACGCAAGAATGTCTTATCAAGCAATACTTATTTAGAAGAGAGAAAGTATAGTGAACGATGACAAATCCACCGAATCCACCGAAGAAGTTGGGAGATCTTAAACGTGATGTAGTTTCAATTTAAATCCAAATTGTATAGGGGAGATTATTTATGTGAGTACCAGTTGCTTATTACATATATATTATAACGTAATTGTGAGCAAAGAGAAAGAAAGTGGCAAAAACGCAAATGGCTGTAGCCCAGTGCTTGTGTTCCCAATCAATAAGTATTATGCCTTTACTGACCCGCTACAACTACGAGGAAAGTAAACTCTACCGCACCGCGAACAATGTCTTGGAAGTCTCGTTCGATCATGCGAGTCATTTTTGGTCAACAGTTCTTCAAAATTTATAGACGCCATTCTTGCAAAATCATCCAAAAACGGACGAGCTGTAAACGATTAAAATATTCTTCTGACAGACGCTTATGGAAAGCGTCTGCCTTTGTAGACAAATTCTTGTTTGTGCCGAGATTCTGCACGATCTTCTAGGAGTGCAAATTTGTGATTTTGTAGTTGAGTAGAACTCGCTCGAAATGATTTCGAGAAGAAGAAACGGAAAGATCCACAATATGCTTCAAATATCATACAAAGGTTTGAGAAACATAGCGCACATCCAATGTAGTGCAATGGATATCAATCTTAAAATCTTATCCGCTGTGCACACTAATACTTACCAGCTTTCAAATGAACGACGCAATACATTTCCCAAACATTTCCTCATTACAGAATGCACTTTTTCAAGTGTCATCATGAGAAAGAGAGCCTGCTCAGGTATATTCTGACTTATTAAAGCTGTTAATCAGAAAAAGTAATATTTGACGAATTCAGCGTGACTGGTATTGTATCCTCGTTCAATGCCCCTAAAATTTCCAGAACGAGCTTTGTAATATAAGATCGATTGCCGGCAATCTTTTCTGCCTCTTCACATATCGCAACTGTTTTTTCTTCAATGATCGACGCAATGGTATGGTGACGGTGTCGCGCAACATTCTTGTGTTGGTACAGAAGCAGAATTATTCAAAACTCTCTGAAATTATGTTGTCCATGGTCTAGGAAAACAACCGCTACTGTGATGTAAAACTTAAATAGAGACAAACAAAGCGCACTTTATTGTAAACGATGATTCTTGTTTTCATTTGCCTGGGTACGTAAAAACACATCCTTGCCGCGCTGGAGCGCAAAATATCACTTTTCCAAATATAGCGAGTAATAGTTTGATGTGGGTGGCGTCTTGGCGGCCTAATTGAGCCAAGAGCGCCGTTGGTTCGCAACCGTTCCATGTGTTATTGAACGACGGCATTTGCTTTTTTTAGCGCAACATTTTTTGAGTTTGTTAAGAAAATGAACTTCTCTGCTATGGAAGTACCCTTTAAATGCCAATATTATATGTCAGCCTGAAAGTATCCGTGTGTTTTCTTTTTTAAAATAAGAGTAGTTTCCTTTCATACTATGAATGCAAATCCCTAAGCTGTTCCGTTCTTCTTAATTAAAATATTCCGAGCTCTTTTTGATAACCATTTAAAATTTTGCCTGTGCATTCAAACCTACGTATACAGAAGGCACTTCGGCACGTTACAACGCTAGGGTCTTGAAACCCAGAAACAAAATTTAAGCATTATTTGGCTGGCTCTTGCAATAACGATAGATTAAACGTAGTTGAATAATTGGTGGTGAGGGATTTCATTAGCAAAATTCCAGAGAGATAAGCGTAAGATAAATTATAGAAAGACAAACATACGACTATTTGTGAAAGAAAAAACATTTTTTCGCTTTAATTTTATCTAGAAATCGTTTAAATGCAGGCATACTTAGTTTTAGTTTTTTTTTTTATTGTTTTTATTGTTATTTTGTGACTGAGTTTCATTGATATTGATTCGACTGCAAATTGTACATTTCCCGCATGTGATCTGTGCTTATTCAACCGACCGTAAAATGATTACAAATTATCCACTCTTTACACACATCGAGACAAGCTTTAGATATTGTGTCACATGCATGCGTACCTATCGTAATCACGCATAGTATCGATAACAACAATTTGGCATAAAAGTACAATCAACTAAATGCATTCTGTCTAATCTGTGACTCTACAATAGTATTGAATTTGCAAAATAAAAGATTAAAAAAGGGTACGCTTTAATTTGTGTATTTAAACTCATTGGAAATGTCTCGGCTCTCTCTACCTTTCCATCCATCCCTGCTCAAAGCACGTAAACATTTAAATGCAAAATTGAAATTTTCGACTTAAAAATTTCATCATCAAACATTAAACAATGCTTTGATTGGTTTTAAAGTTTCTTTTTTTTATTATTTTTTGCTCATTTTTGTTCTCGTTCTCATTAACAGTTGAGCCTTTAATGTAATGCTAACAGAATAATTGTGCAAAATTAGAATTGCAGCAAAGCATTTACGAATGTATGTATATACGTATGTGGGTGGTGCCTGCATTTATTCAATTGTGCCTGTGGACAGTTAATTTCAATTTGAATGTCAATTTGATAAAAACAAACGTCGATTTTAATGAAAAAAATGCAATGGCATTATACGTTCAATATATAAAGAATCAAATCTCTAGAAAGAGTTCGATTGAATGAAGTAACAAACGATAGACAATCTTTTTATTTAGTTACAGTAAATAGTAGCAAAGACCTTTAGTTAATTTATTCAGCGGTTGTAAGCCAAAAAATCGACTTGAGTAGGAAGTATCTGAGAGAATATTCATTCACATCGTTTTTAAAAACATTTTGAATGCAGTAATAACTTTGTCAACAAATCTTATATCTTGAAGAAAAATTGTCTTTCAAAAATTCCGTTTCCAAATCGTACTAGTGAGTCTTGTAAGAGTAATGATTAGCAAAAGACTATAAAAGCTAAGAAAGCTGTTTATGCAGATCGTTGAACGGTCCCTTTTGGCATTTATTGGAAAAATTTATACAATCAAAATATATTTCATCGTTTTCTACAACATTTTACCATTTTTCGGGCAAAAAGGTGATGCCGCGTCGAAAGAATTTATATTGGATTAGCAGCGATCCAATCGTCCACCCATTTTCCGACTTTTGCGACTTTGCGGAAGTCCGTGCCAGCCAAGCCAAGTTGCATTGATCTGAGCAGAGGCTGCTATGTCTGGTGAGTACGTTAGGTACGACAGAACTTCCCATTCGAACAGCAAAAGTAGATCCTTAACAGCTCGTGCAAGAAGCAGCAAGAAAATGGCATTTTCAATCAGCTCATGTCACCTGTAGTAGCATCACCATAAGCTTCTGAATGTGTTTGGCGGGTTTCACCACCAGATGTCTTCAAACTAGCCAACAAAAGTAATGCTTGTCGAATACACAACATTGAGCGAGTAGCGCCGGTGTACGCTGAATAAATCAATAATACTAAATGGAAAGCCGCTAATTTAGGTACACAAAGGCGAAAGGCATCGAATTTAACCATTATGTACATTTCTACTTCCCATTACTCTACCCTTTCTATCCATAGAAGTCGCTGTTCAAAATTAACGGAAGCTCCTAATAAATTTGCCAGGCATGTAAATATGAAATCGGAATTTGCATGTAGATGGCCCTAACATTACGTCTAATACATAATTGTCTGAAGTTGTGCTTTTTTTACACTATTATATTACATTATATATCGGACATATGACAAAAGTATGCAGTCGTTACGGCAACACATCGCAAAAATACTTTTTCTAACAAAGAAAATGTCGAGTTTTATACCAAATAAACAACATCCGTCGATACTGTATTTCTTTTGCCCGAACGATACAAAAGAAAATCTTTTATGCATCGTATTCTCACTGGGGAAGAAAAGTGGATCTATTTTAAGAATCATGGGTATTTGTAGACGTATCATCCACATCGACAGCGGGACTGAGTCGCTTTAGGACGAAAACGATGTTCACTGTGCGGCGGCAACAAAGGAATGTTAAGAGTCGGTTATTAACTGTTGAAATCTGTTGAATCCTGGATTACAACTAGACAATACCAACAACAACTACACAATTCGAACCTTTCGCAGAACGACATGAGATAGACGCACCTTATTATATAATTGATTTTGCATCGATCTAAACTTGTCTGTCCGTCTGTCTATGTTGTTAAAGGCCTCTTTTAAAAAGTCTTTATAGGGATAATTGTATTAAACGAGGTGGTACACGCAGTATAATGATGGGTGGCGTCCCATCATAGCGTTTTTATTTGTGTCTATTGTTATTGTTTTAAAGATTTTCGTGCTCTTAAAGAGTTTTCTATATCCGCAGAAAAAAAGATTTTATTATCTACTTTTTATGGTCTTATAAAATTGTAAAAGTTGAGTGCCCGTGTAAAGTTTTCACATATAATTTATTTGTGTTTGTTATGTCTGCTTGCAGCCATGGGTGAATGTATTTCATCTGTTTTTGATCATTTCAAAGTAATGGCTTTTGTTTTAATGCCTGCTAGTCTATTACATAGAGTATGGCCATTTATCTATATACTCTAGTTTAATATATATATAAATAAACCTAGATTAGGCATATACTTTTTGTTGAGCGATTTACGCAGCCGATATGCGAATGCTCCTAAAATAGGCTGTGAAAGCACGCCGACACTAAGGCTAAAATTGATACTAAAGTATTTAACACCTACATTAAAAACTATGGCCAGCTTATCTGCTACCTAAACTAAATACGACTGACAACAAACGTGGGAAAGAAAAACATTTTAGTTATTCCGAAGTACTTTTCATCTCGTTCATTAATTGAATTTTTAATGTCTGTCCATCTGTCCAATGACGACATCACAAAAGAAAGATAAAACTGGACTTCAATTTGGCTTGGCTTGCTAACGGAGGTAGTCGCAATAACTACACAAATTATTGGTCTGATATTCAGCCTTATATATGTTATAAAGACATACGCGCACAAGTATGTTTTTGCGATGATAGCCACAAATAATCAATTAACGCACATTCCATCAATGAAAAATTAAGTATTTGCCTGAGATTTTTTTCATTTTGATCATTTAAATTATAAAGCAGGTAGAAGTTACGTCGAAAGGCCCACATGTGAGTGAGATGATGTTAATGAAAAGCCACCAAACATGCCAGAATTCCTTGCAACCTATTATATGGATATACGTGCTATCGTAAATGTGTAAATTAATAGTATTTGCCTGAATGAAAGCTCGGTAGTGTTCAGTTTTGCTTCTTTTTTTCATATTCAGCAACGATTTTGGAAATGTTTGCAACGTGTGCAAACACGTACTTGTTCGTATATACTCGTTAGCGTAGTTATCGGAATCAATTTATACAACTCCATCTGTCTCTCTTTAGTCAAATTCGAAAAATTTCGAACAAATTTAATCATTCAAATTCTTTTCATTGTCATGAGGCCAACCACATGGGTCATGGATTCATCGGGCAATGAGTCTGATCTTTCTAGTTTCCTGTTTCTGCTTACTGTAGATAGATCTCACATTTTTCTTTTATAAGAGCTGATTATCAAAATATTACTTGAATGGCCCGCAATTATAAAAAGCTAAAGAAATAATTGACAGGCAGATGCGAATATGCACCATATACATATGGAAAATTCATTAAAATAATTTTAGCAACAAAAGTTAGGTAAGTTCGAAATGGAAATATCTCTTCCCGTCCATCGGGAAGAGATATTGCCACAGACGAATGCAATTTTAAGACAATTATCTACGAAGTGACGTCACATCGTAAACATTTATAATTCATCTTCCGACACACATGACACAATAGACCATTGATGCATCGGTATCTTCTACAATCACATCTTATGCAGCGGTAGGGATGAAAATATTCGACTACGGCCTCATGTAGCTTCTCTTTTGTTTTTTCTTTTTTGCATTTACATAATTTACATTTAACAGTATTGCTTAATAATGGTAGTAGCAGAGGGCGTGATTTACAAATTTACGTTTCTGTATGGATTCGCAAATGTATGTTTATGTTAATTTTTATTATATGAAATTTGTTTGTCGATTAAAAATATCTTTCTGCACTGATATAAGTTAATTGGGTTAAAGTGAAAAATAAAAACTTACTTTTACATTTTGTTTTTTATAAATATATTTTTATATTTATATTTTATAATATGTTATAGGAAAATGTTTTTTGTGTCTCAGTGATGTTGGCATCATCATCATGTTTACAGCGAAAAACAACGAGAATTACATTTCATATCAATTTCTTTCAAACACATCTCCGAAACACACCTGGTGTTGCAATGGACCTCGACGCTCGGCGGCGTTACAAGGGTAATTGCATTTAATAACATAGCAAAAAAGCGTAAAAATCTCATTGAATTAACATTCGGCGAATGGTTAGCACTCAAGTTTATTGTTGTATGCATGTCCCAGAACACAATGGATTACGAGATTCGGTGGGATTACGGCTAGCTGTTAGAAAACTCAATGGCTTTTGGACGATTTCAGACACACAATTGGAAATGTAAGGTTCTCAGAAAGCTACGCTATAATTTTACCGTAAATTTTTCATCTTTTGTAAGGCATAAGATTTTACGCTTTCTTTGCAAGATCTAGAAGTACGCCTGCAGATACAATAAATACATGTCTTTGATGAGCAATCTCATGCTCTTTTTTCACACACACGTGAATAATATATCCTTCGTTAGCCGTAGGCAAAGCAAATTTAAACGCTAGAAGGTCGCTTAACGTAATTCTTCCTTTCTTTTCACATTTCGTTAAAAAATGCTAAAAATTGCAGACTCTCTCTACATAAAGACCTACTTTTTATGAAAAATACTTAGATGGAAGCTCGAAAAATGGGCCGTTTAGCAGAGTGAATTCATTAGTGCTATTACGTACATTGAGCCAATTTTCTCCGTGGAATGCCAAAGACTAGACTTAATAACAATAAAAAAGTTTTGTTTCTTTCTGAGACGTTTACATGGGAGGAGGTTTACCAAATCGATTCTCAATCGTTTGATATAATACGATATGAGTCTAATTCAAATCGTTTTCGGTGTTGCACACATTTGCTCAAACTCTATATGTCCTTATGACGCAAGTGCTTTAGGGTATAAATAGTAGAACAACAATTTATGAACTCACAATCTTTCGTACAAAAAGGAAAAAGTAAAGAAAGTTGCTTGCAAGTGTGTCGTATGTATTTAAAAGAGATGGTTTCTCGATTTAAGTCTTATTAACTTTCTATTGTTGTTCTCGGTAAGAAAGGAGAATTTTAGATTACATCAAAACAAGCACCATGGCATTTTATTGTGATAATGGTAACGTTCTCACTGTACATAAATCATAACATTTGAAAGTACAGGTAAACAAGCAATTTTTCATGCATTAGAAACATCCATTCACATATTTGCAGCAAATGTAGGTTTTTAGTTAACTTAGACTGCATACACCAACATCACAAGAGCTAAGTAGACTTTGTTATATGAAAAACCTATTCAAAAAACAAATACTCATCGCTGCTATGATTGTTGCTGGTAAGTAAACATTTTACTTTCTTCATTTGTGAAGAGACGCATAGGTTACATTTCTATTATACATTCGAAGTCAAAAGTTGGCTAAGCATTCATTTTGTCGAAAGGTTTGTGACACCCAGAAAAAATTATAAATAAATGTAGGCATGTCTATATGTCTGTCTATATATTTGTCCGTGGTGAACTTTAAGGCTAAGATGTTAGTTGAAAATTTGTCAAAAACATTGAGAGTTTTCACGAAAGTCGCAAGTTGATATTGAAAGTAGGCCAAATGGGTCAAAGGTAACGTCTATAGTGCAACATAAACAGAGAACATCTCTATTCTGGCAAGCAGAGAATTTTATATTTTCATTTCTAATAAACTATGGCAGACATAGAGATAAAAATTTGTCTGTACATTCTACAGGTGATTCTACAGCAGCTGTGGAAAAATGCAAAAAATCGTTCAAACAGAACGGCCCTCCAGCAGGAACATTACTCATAAGCTGCAACAATATATCTTTGCGTATTCCAAGGTGTACAGAAGATTCGGTCACAGCTAAATATAATTTTCTAGATTATTTTCTTCTTTGTTTTTGGCTTAGCGTCGGGGCATTTATATAGCTGGACATGCAGTAAATGAGTCCAAACTGGAATTTAAAACATGAAGGAAGTAACACAAAGTCAGAGAATGTGGAGCACTCGAAAAATTGCAATGAATATTAGAGCAACTTATAATTAATGCGTTTGATCATACGCTATTAAACAATAAAGAGTTGGAAAAACTAGTGCTTCGAATCCTTAAAGCGTTTTTAAACAATCGGATGAAATCTGTTTCAATGGATACCGACAGCAACAGAATGTTTGAATACTGACTTGAGCTGATAAGTTTTT
Source organism: Glossina pallidipes (assembly GCA_000688715.1). Classification (NCBI taxonomy): domain Eukaryota; kingdom Metazoa; phylum Arthropoda; class Insecta; order Diptera; family Glossinidae; genus Glossina; species Glossina pallidipes. The sequence goes on from KK499795.1 coordinate 1,450,042, forward strand.
TTTTTTAAGCGAATGCGTATTTCTTTTTTTCGAAGAAACATAATTTGTTGTTTTAATTTGCGCTTCAGTACTGCCATCGATTTTTCAATTCAATCTGGTAGTGTTTATTTAGATAAACTATGTAAAAATTCCTATGGAGAATCAAAATAAATCAATATATATATATAAACCATCGAATTATAACGGCTGTAACCTGAAGCGGTCGAAGAATGATTTCTCATTAGTTTGACGGCTCACCTAAATTTAATATTGTTGTGTGCATGGAGATAGTGCTTCAAACTTATAGCTTACAATGAATGAATACTTGAGTGTACTACTGTCTGCCGATTTGGCTTTGATAATATTTGTATTACGAAATACCTAAATTAATTGATCTTGGAATTGAAATTGAATATGCACTAACGAATAATCAAAAACCGCATTGACTCTTAAAGTCTAAATCAAAATTGCTGCACGAATTCCAGCGCTGAGCTATACACATTGTCCCTTTTCATCTGCTATATTTGCCGATATCAAATATGATCCACACGTTTACTGGGAACAGCCAAACAGCGAATTTTAGCGAGCCTATTTTTATTATACCCTACACCACTTGTGGTACAAGGTTACAGTAAGTCTGTGCGAATGTATCTAACGTCCAGAAAGACTTGGGATAGAACCACCTTTTATGCGATCGATTCAGAATTATTTCTTGGATAAGAATCATTTTCGAAGTCAATTTGAGCTCGTCTGTCTGCCTGTGCTATTTGTTTTCTTGTGTTCAACCCACAGGTCGCAATTTTCGAGGTATTTTGATCAAATGTGTGCCTTTAGTTTTCTATCCTTTCTCTGCCAAATTTCCTTAAGACGGAGCATTTTTTAATTTACACTTCCCGCATACGCTGATACACCCTCCTCTTGCACACTTTATTCGTGGACTTAAAACTTTCTGGAATAGGTAAGAGAAAAACATTTGGTTTTTTTGGCAAAACACGAATTTATTTATCAACGTCGTGCATTTCAAGATTGATGCGTGTTGGTGCAGCGGTCATTTCGGTACTTTTTTATAGCATGATTGACCGGCAGTTTTTGTAATAACCTCATGATTTGATTCTAATCTTTTTCAATAAATACAAGACACTGAGGGCTGGCTCTGAAGAGTACGGTAGACGAGTCAAAAAACATCAATTGACGCAATTTCGCCATTGCGGCCTTTGATATGTAACACGATGTTTTTAACCTACAGCAAACGCTGCTCCCATGGAGAGTCTAGTCTACTTGTCATCTGTTTTTTCCAAATGGCACTGTGTGTATTTAAACGCTACAAAAAATATTATGTTTCGCCGTTCGACCAATCTGCAATAGACTGCATGAAAGAACGCAATCAACACGAATTTGGTACGTACACGAAGTACTTTTGCACATCCGATGTAAACGACTTGCTTTTTATAACGAAGTGTACGAAGCACGTTTAGAGTACGTAAGTTGGATGATCGTCGTCACCTTAATAGTAAGTGGCATTATACACACAACCGCTACCATAAACTAACACGCGTATAATTCTGCATCGCAACAAAAAAAAAATGTATTGATATAACAACGGCAATGAAGGTGTAAGAGTTCGAATGCAGGAAGAAGAACACGAGCATACTCAACAGCATATAGACTCGATGTGACATTCATTAGTCATCTCGAAGCAACTTCAGTAAGAAGGTACAAATAGAATTGAAATGAACGAATAATATTGCGCAACGAAAGCAATTGCAATACGTGCAAGAGAAGAAAATCATGCCAATCGTATTTTCATTGACCAACAATCGCCCACAAATGATGTAAAAAATGCAAATACTAGTGAAATATCACAGGGTAGTGGCCACAAAATCGTTCGACAATTGATGCACCTACATCTTCCAAGCTTTAATATTGTGGAACTTGTTGGAGCCAGTGTCGCTTGAATTTATTTCATAAATACGCACACCATTTTTATTATTAAAACTGGAGCGAGAAGCACTGTGCCCCTATAAAGTGTTTACGCCGTACCCACTTGATTAAAAAGACGAGCAACAACTTGCAAGAGATAATCCCGTACATGAGTTAAATCGTCAACACTGAAGAAGGTTAAACAGTTTCTCTACAAGAAGGCGCCATAGATATTCGATAAATGCTCATATACATGGAATGGAAAATACAAGACAAAATGAATACTTATCATAAAGAGCGTTAGTTTTCCTACCTTTTTCAGAGATTTCAAAGTTAAAAGAGTATTCGGGATTAGCAACAGCGAAGAGGGTGAACGGGAGAGCGAACAAAGATATCAATCTTGAGCACACACAAGAACAGCATAATATTGTTTTGTTTATTCCCAAGGCCGTCCACAGTTCAACTGGGATAGGATGGAATGTCAAAAAACGAGGACAAATTCTAAAATAGAACAAAATTTGCCTTACAACTGCCTTCATGTAAATCTCTGAGCAACGAAATGCAAGTAGTTGTAGAAAATGCGGCAACAAGCACATTAACCAAATCCCACTTAGGAAGGATTTTTCAATCGACAACGACAAGGTAATCAAGCAGCGCGCATGCAAAATTTGCAAGAGTAGAGAGTGCAATCGGGCAGTGCCTCGCGAAGCACGCTCACTACGAAATCGTGTTTGCAACGACTACAGTTACTAAAAATTCACAAAATTCGTAGCATTCCTTTCAAAACGCTTAATAGACCGACATTACATAGACTGACGTTAACGATGCGTTTGATGAGCAAATCACGAAATTTTAGTCCTTCAACTACATAAAGCTGACTTCGAAGCTGAGCTTTTAAAGAGGTATTTCTCTTACTCTAAGAATCGTAGTCAAAGAGTCTTTTTTTTTTTCAATTGCTTACACACATTCATAAGCATCTATCAGAAGATCCTTTGCTTTGTTTTGAGATTTCAAAAAGTAAATGTATTACATAGTAATGCACTCTAGTCTATGGCAATACAAAAGACTGCTGTACAGACATTCAATCTTTATGTAAATTGAACACAAGAATGGTAAATAAAGAGAGCTGTATTTATCTATGAAATTCAAGACAATTTAATCACAAATACAACTTGAGCAACATTTCCAATCCATTAGCTTAGTACAGCTATACGGATAGAGAGAGCCAAAGGCAGAGTAGTATCTGCAACTTTTTCTATTATTTCTCCGCAAACATATAATATTCGTGTAAGTAATCTACTTTACCAAGTATTTATCCCAAAATAAATACACAAACACTCTTACATTGCAGAAGCTCTAATCTAACTCTAGTAAAGGACTATTTTGCGTCACAATTTTTCGGTTTCAATTTTTGTTTTTGCTGGTTTTTATTTCGAATGTATTTATTGAGGTTAAATTGTAATAAATCTCAAACAACATTTACGGTTTGTATGATATGTGCCACACATACACACACATGTTTTTAATAATATACGTAGTATTAGAAGAAGAACACAAACAAGCGTATGCACAATCAATATTTATTTATATTCTGAGTCATCTATTCTTACATTTGCTTATAGTGCTTACGAGTATTATTTATTGCAACAAATTTTCGTAAATTTATTGTTTAACTAAGCAGAACTTTCTTCAGGTTTTCATTCCTTCTTGTGTAAATTTGCTAAACAAATGATGATGATTTAAAATAATCTCTAATTGTCTTCAAACAATAATTTGACAAATTCAAATTTTCAATTGCTTCCAAATGTCACAAAATATATGTTAGGAGCATTATTTAATTTTTTATATTTTTTCAATATTGCAAAATGTATTTATTATAATATATTTACACGTTTACGAATGCAAATCAAATAAAAAAGAAATATCTGCATACTCATCGCCGAAGAAAGGAGGTAGATTAGTTTTGTCAAAACTTTTGCAATACCGAGCAGCCCAATACCGCAAATCCAAAGCCCAAACTTCGAAATCGATCTAAGCAAGTCTATCTGTTCGTCTACGCTAGACATATTCCCATTGGCAAGGATTAAGATATCAGCTTCGGAAACGGCAAAAAGCGTGAGGAATCGACAAAACTGGTAAAGGACAAGCCTACAACGCAGAACACAGACTTCTGTTTTCAAGAACAAAGAATTGGCTCTTAAGGGCTCGTACATTAGAAGAGATAAGAACAGTAACAATTTTCAGTTATATTCTGTGAATCGACTTGAAATACCTGCGCAAAAAGTCCGTAACGCTTATCTAATAATATGTAGTGTCGAGGTCTCCTTTCTTTCATTTCTTTCGTTTTCTAATGTATTGGCAATAAAAATTTCGATCACAGGGGCTTTACCAACGCAGTAAGAAAATGTGGGGAAGCAGTTCGAAACCGATTCTTTTAGTTGTAACTAAATGTGTTTATTGTACTCTGACCCGCTTGTGGTAGAAGCTACGGTGAGTTCATGAGCTTGAAGGTGGACTTAAGATGAAACCATCCTTCCTTACACACATGCACACACAAACCATTTCACCATTAAATTTGATACACTGGACCCCGGACTAAGTTGAAAATGATCGGATTGTATTTTTGCGATCACTTCTCTTATAACGTCTTATATCGAAAAAGCTGACATAGGAAAAGATTTGCAATTTCGATAATTCCTCGACAGAAATCAGCGCATTAGATGAATCGGCAAAGTTTGGATGAGATGAGATCATATTTTATATCCCCTCCCATATAAACGTTCCGATAAAAAACTACCTTTTGTAAGATCACTAGTGTAAATTTGTAATATTTCACAGTAAAAGTCGGTCCTCTATGGTGATTTGACCTGCGCTAAACTATTTAAAAAGAAACACAAGACAATTAAATTTGGACCTTGAGAGCTTATGTTTTGGGTTTCCTCCCAAACATAGGCTCCCATGCAAAGTATTATCAAGAAAAGAAATGAAAAATTGCATTAGATAAATGGTAATTAAAGATATCTTTGCCCGATCTTTTGCAATTTGTAATTTATTTATAGCAGATAATTTGGTTTTTGTAGCAATAATTTTCTAGATTAAAAAAATAGTTTCTTCTTGTCTCATCTAAGAATCGTTCTTACTGTTTACCTAATTCACCAAAATAAAGCCGTTTTATAAATCATTAATTTCTTAACATTGCAGAAGGATTTGTTCTTCAAGTTCGTCGTCAACAGGTAGCACCAAAGATATGCAGATATCAGAGATACGCGAAAAAAACATCAAGAACGTTCGGGCTTCTCTTTAAATACGCAATTTGTTGAGCATTGTTAGTGATTCCACGATAGAGCACGTCAACTGTCAGCATAAAGTCCAGTTTACGAACTTATGCGAAACTTAACTGTGTCATGCATAATTTAAAGAATTCTTAAATTGGTAAAATGTTGTGCTATATTACACCGCTGTCAACTTTTCAAAGTGGTGAGAAAGGAAGGATATGTTATGCCAAGCCACTTCTATAAAACAGATTAGCGAAAACGTTGTCACCTGCAATGAGATTTCAGAAACAGTGGAGAGTCCGGAATGAATAACGGATGTGCGGCAGAGAATACGTATTTCAACACATTCTGCCTTCTCACAGCAAGCCATGAAGCACAAAATTGGATGGATGAGAATTTCTCTAATAGGATTAGCACTAACCCGGGTTCGCGGACATTTAATTTTTGGGATTTTGCGTATGTGGCGTAGCTTGGTAAGTTATTATTTAATCGCTAAATGACGCTTTAACAACCTGTATGATGGATAGCATGGAGAAGCATACACTTCCACTGCCAGAAGGCATTAATACCGCTGGTTAAGATTTTAACAACATAACGTTGTCCAAACTGTTCATAAACTAATTTAAACTTTACGAAAAATGTGAATAAATTAGCATTGAGCAAATTAGCACCAAGCATACGTAATATATCAGATCGTCAAAGATGAAATATGTAGATAATAGATGAATCCATATATATATGTGTATATATGTCCAATATGTAATGTAATAAGAATGTATTAAACACTATGTACTTCACCAATAGCGGGTAAATTATAATTAGGTCTACAACCTACCTTTCTTTCGCATACATCATCAGGGTCGACATCACCAAAACAAAAATGCTTATACGGAGTTTATTAACTCCCACGTTATGCTAAAGAAATGAAGCATAGGATTATCGCGAATTTCTTATTTAGAAAACATCCCTCGCTTCAACAACAACACCAAAAGGAGCTTACGGAGCTTTTCTAGAGATTATTCTTAATTTTACTTAAATACTTCATTAGAAATTTACGCACACTTCATGCGTTGTGTGTTGAATGAAAAAAGAAAAGTTGCAAGATTTCATATTAAGTCAGTAGCAGAAAACTTACTTTTGATAACAACCTATGCGCCTTATTATTATTTTCAAATGCAAAATTATTAACATTTTACGCTCCGTCAAAAAAGCTATAAAGCAGAAGTGTTTCACAGAAACTCCATTTAAAACTTTTCAAAAGTAAAAGTCTTAGAAGCATACACATCTACACATTTACAAACATGTATACACACGTGCTCATATAAGCATAAAATATATTGCGGCATGTGAAAAGCCTTTGCGGTTTTTACTGCGGTTTCGAGCTTCTTTTTGTAGACTGCTCTCTTGAAATGATTCCAAACTGTCACCTGATTGATGCTTAGTGTTTCCACTATTTCCTGACAGCTTGCGTGCCAGTCTTGGTGCACCAGTTCAAAATTTCGTCGGCTTTTCGGCCAGAGCGAGATGCATTTTGGCATCAAAATGGGCGGACCGGAATCGAACAAAACACCTCTGGATCCTTCGTTCACTTCAGCGTTTTTACCGCACACTTCATAAATTTTTTTTTTTTTTTGCAACGTTTTTATCTTTTTTACCATCACGTAGCGAATTTCTTCAGATATTTCACTCATTCACAAATCAATATAACTTTTTACGCGAGCAAAGAATTGAAAAAGTATCGTCACATAAAATGTAAGCTAAAATGTTATCTTTTAAGCACATGATCGTTTGAGACAATCGGGTGAGTGTTGCCCTCTATATAGGCATTAACAACATCCTGCGCAAAAAATCGCAAAGCCTTTTTGCATGCCCCAATATAAAGCACCGTAACATAATGAGAATGTCTAAAAACTCTTTGCACCAAAATATAAAGAAGAGATGAAGAAACATGTGGTATTTGCTATTAAGGTGACCGAGCGTTCTCCTTTTTGAAGCCTACACGATTATTTACCAGCTTATAATGGAAAGAGGAATAGAATCATTTTATGATCAAAACAAGGTCATGTACATAAAAGATCTCTAATATTAGCAAAAAGAGAAATGCTTATTGAAAAAAAAGAAAAATATACTCAGGTTTTCTATCGATTAACAGTCACTTGAAGCGAAAGATCTTATTTTCTGCACGTACTTCTTCTCTTCCAAGAAACTCTGCTCACCTTAATAATGTATAGTTCTCTCCTCTTCAAATTTTATATTTTAGCTTTACTACGTATGCAAACTAATTACTATATAATAACTTTCTTGACTGTTTTCTCTCATTTTTGACATTTAACATATTTGAAAGGGAGTAGACTTTACATACATGCATATGGAAAGGTGGCTTGTATAATACAAAAAAAATTTAATAACAACTAGTTGAAAAAATTTCATGTATAAAAAAGATTCTCCGGCAATATTGCATGGCTTGGTCAAAGAAAAGTTCATAGATCAAGTTCCTTCATAATTTTAAAAGAACTTTACTAAACTAAATTAATTCACTAAATTAATCATGCAGTAGAACCAGTGTTCTTTTTTCCCACTTTTGCTGAACATTGCTCTTAAAATGCATCGCATATATGTAATGTGATTAGCAAGCTCTTGGTTTGGTGACTCCGTAAAGACTAATTTTCCCCAATCAACTTCTTAATATTTGACACAGCATTTGCTATTTTTATGCTTTTGCTCTGATAACCTATAAGCCTACAATTCAAACGTTGATGTCGAGAAACCTAAAAAATAAAATAAAAATCTTACGAACATTTTAATATAAACTTTTATTTTCACACTTTATGAGTAGTAAACCAGAAACCCAGCTTTTTTTTTAGTTTGCTCTCAATTAGCGTTGCACTGTGAGCGTGTTCTATAAGCGTTGATGTATCCGATTTTCAATACCAACCGGTGTGCAAGAATTTCCAATGTTTCCACCAGACTTGAAGCGTAGATCTTCATTTTTGCAATCAGTGGAATGTTTATCATAGACATCACATAGCTGGCAGACGGATGGATATACATGCTTAAAAACAATTCAGAATTTGTAAGGTGTCTAAACCTTCTCCGCGGATGGTGCAAACATTTTTATCCTCGATTTTAATGAAAATGATTTCATATTTAAATCAATAAGTGAATCTGGCTTAGTTAGTATATTTAATAAATAACAACAACAAAAATTAACAACTATTAACCATCAAAAATAATTTTTTATAAAGACCCTGGCAAAGAATTCTGTTACACTAACGCAACAAAATCCGGGAGATGAATTCCTCAGCAATGCTTACCAAAAGCACTTAAGTATCAGGAAAACACTTTGCACATTAAGATAACGGCATATGTGAAAAAGTAAGAACAATATGGTTAAAAACTTTATAAAAAATTTTCTATAATGCCTTAGCAGTAAGCAAATTCGTCGCATCTAAGAGCAGCTATAAATCACGGACACAGCAAGAGGATTAAGAATAACATAGGCATTCCGGTTTTACTATTAATACCAGGCCAGGGAAATAAATTCTAAGCCTAAAGTCTTAAAGCTGGCATCTAAGCCTGTCGGTTTTATTGAAAACTCTACTGCACTCGAGATTCGAACCCAAGACCATTAAGTGGTTAGTTAAGAATCTTGGTCGGATGACCTGCGGTGGTTGAACTTCGGCGTATTTTGACAATGCAAGGTAATTATGTCGTAAGCCAACCCATTTGCACAAAATGCGCTTGAACAATAGTTGAAGCAATTGTGAAGCAATTGATACTCAAATATGGCAATTTGAAGTCCGTCAAGTCTGCAAAGCTAACTTCTTGCGGAGACTAAAGATATCTTTTCGACACTATACCGCCATTAAACGCTCGCAATTGTCGAAGTGAGCAACGGCAAAGCGTAACAAAACTTTCTAGGTTTTTATGCCTTTGCATATTTGCCGAGTAAAACAATTAGTTGAATAATTCAATACAAAATCTGCACATATACAAATTATTAGCTTACAACGTAACCACAAAACCAAAGAACTAAGTTGCTGGCACCCACTATTATGCGAACAAGCGACATCCCCTGACTAATTGATCACTTCAAAAATAAAATTAGTATGTGTGTGTAGTGTTTTAGTGATTATTGATAGTGCAATAGTGTCAATGAGCAAATCTTTCCAAAAGAGGCAAACATTTTTCGAAAAATAAGCGCATTCCACATTTTTCATACGTCTTCGGGGAGTGATACATTTCTATAATTTTGGGGGGGAGGCTGGCGCCAGCATAGCACAATGAAAATGGTTTTTTCCAATAACTCTTGACTTCCTTTACAATTTATCAAAAATTTGGTAAGTGCTTCTTTTTCTTTTAATTTTTCTCTAAAATGCTTTCTGTGTAATTTCTCTTCTAATATGCATATACACACACATTGGATGATAAATAATAACAATAAATTTATATACAATTCGGTAAATTGCAAACGCATATGCATATATATACATAGATGTGTGTGTATGCACAGATACTTATTTTTGGGGCGTAGTTGTATTTCAAAGTATGTATATCGTGTTGCCCGACGTACGTTTTGCAGGCAAATTAATTATGATTTATGACAAACGGAAGATCAAGATGAAATTTTTGGTTAGTTTTCTTTCTATCCGCTCGCTTCCTTCATTTAATACTAACAAATTTACATATGCATAACATGTACACCTACGAGTACAGATGACAATGCGCATAATTCAAACCACAAAATGTGTGATAAATGTTAACAAGAAAACATGCAAGAATACTGTCATATGCACATGTGTGAATGTCAACGAAGCAGAGAATATAAAAATTGTTTTATTTATTCATTCGCACATATACATACAGCCAGTCATTTATTTACATTCGAGTTTTCTTCTCTCTTTTATCTGACTTTTTATTTATTTATAATATTGTGATCATTATTTTTGCAATGTTCGAAGCACGTTTATGAAATAAATAAATTTCACTTTTTCCAAAATGCATTAATTTCTTACTTGAGATTACTTCCACAGTCACTTATGTGTGCATATTAAAGTTCGCTTCCGTATCCGTCCACAAAGTGTTACCGCTACATGATTAGTTTAGGAATTGTAATGAATATCTTGAGAGTATGGATATTTTTATAGCGTTGATAATAGAAATAACTTCTCCAAATGAAAGCACGGAGAACAAATGATACAATTTCTTTAAACTTTAAAGAGGTCAACTTAAGAATCAAAAAAAAAAACGTCGTTCCGTCCACAGTTCGCAGAAAATTGTTTGTGAATTTTGAAATTTGCTAAAAGTGAGCCCGGGACAACGGGTTCATACGAATGGGAATTCAAATTGCACGTGGGTTTAACGGTTTAACATCGGTTATCAATTAAATCAAGTTTTCAAAAGTTATGTTTTGATTTGACTTGTTCCGAAAATTCATCCACGTGTACACTAAAAGACCGACAAATGTGCAGAACTCTAAAGTAAGGCAACATTTTGTGGTCCAACCTTTAAGTACGAAGTAATCCAATCTATGAAATAAGAAAGAAAAACCATAAAATCAAACTTTAGAGTTTTGGAAGCCTTGCTATCAAGTGTTCAGACAATACTCTGCAAATCGAATATCGAAATACCAGAAGTTTGGGTAACATAGACCACCATTTGTTGAAGCCGTTTTGGACGTTTTGGACAGGCGATGTTATTGTTTTCGCGCTGGAGAGTATAATACTCCGCATTGTAAGTATTGAGTAGACTTAGACAAGATGCACCGCTTGGTTATGTCTGTATAATTGTCGACCGTACGTTGACACCGTCGGGGTGTAAATAACCAGCTATTATCAGGCAGAAGGAAAAACATGCCAACGGGGTACCTGTGTACAAGTGAGTTGATTTAAAAGTGTCCAAGGTCTCAACCGGACAAAAAGCTTGAGCGATGGGTTAACAGAGGCAGCACCGGTATCATTTGGTTTGATCCCTATATGGAAATTTATAGTTTAGATCGACGACGTAAGGAAGCAATAAAGTCCGAATTCTTTTCAAATGAACTTAATTACCCACAACAATTTGACAAGAAAATGTTGCTATATGTCGCTATGCAAATATCAAGGATCTGTTCAATAAGCGCTTCGCAAAAAAAAATACGGCATTGATTCTGCAGATTTCAGATTACCTAGCTTTCAATTGAAGTGAGCGATTAACTGTTATTACTTCGTGAAAAGTAAGCTTAATTAGTCCTCCAAAATGTCTATGGTTAATAAGGAGCTTTGCGATTTCTAATAGACATCTTTCAGGAGAACAGAACTTGTTAAATTTTGCATTCATCTTCAAGGAAATGGTTTGCAAATTACTTTTGTTTGTCGCAAAAGTGCAAAGCTTTCCACGAAGGTACCAGCTTTGCACGAAGTCCCCTACAAGTATATCCTCCAATTTCTCAAGTGTAGCTTTCGTGATGTGTTGAAAGCGTTATTAGAACTAGTTTTCATTAACACACATTATAAACTTCACTTGTTCTAAGTGCACCGAAGAACATGAAATAATTGTGCATAAGTAGAATACGTTTAGTTTTAATTTATTTCTTTTAAGCGTTCAATTGCTGGTTTAAGTCTACGAAATACTTGGAAAAATACAGATGTAAGAGAAATCGTTTTTTGTTTTCTTGTTATCAAAAAACTGGAAAACTTTAAATTGAGTTCATTAAATATGAGAAGTAAAAGCGCTTCAAACCGTTCTAGGAATACGATCCTGCTCCTCGATTTCTCACCTCTCTTCCACTTATACATAACTAACTCCCCAAATAGCTTACCGCAGTTCGGCAATTATTTCTACATTCTACATTCTACATATATATATATATATATATATATATATATATATATATATATAAGTATACATATATATAAGTATATATATGCGTATATAAAAATATAATTAGGAAAGTTTTACAACGTTTGATGGTGATGAACGTGTCACAAGTAGCTAAGCTCTAAGGCAGTTAGGGTTTTCAATACCAACAATTATGTTGATATATAAAATTATTTTAATTTATGGGATTCATTTTCGAACAGTCAAAGTAAATAGAGCAATAGAGTAGTAAAGTAATAGACTGTTTAGCTTTAGTTTCATAAACAATGTTTTTGGCTTTTAAAAGGTTTTAAAGGTTTTTACCGGCGAGTAGGAAGCCAGGATACAATTTGAAAATCCGAAAGTTCATAAACCCGTAATAATTGATCAAAGCTGTATATTTTAAAAGAAATATTCCTCAGAAAAGCAATTTTCCCCGTAGCTTCTCAAAGACACTCTTTATTTCTAAAATAAAAAATATTTATTGTGCTGTTTGATAATTTTATAATTTTATATTACGTCCGTATTCGTTAGCCCTGAGAGTCTTATGCAAATGAAATTTTAGAAGTGCGAGGGTTGGCTGAAAATTTTCCGACCTAACAAGGATATAAGACATTTTCACCTTTCATTTATTTTTACTTTTCTACACGCTCTCCTCTGAGTCAACATAGCTCTTTTACCATACTAATACATGGTACCTTTCTCTACACACTAGCTTTCATCAAAAGTAACACCCTCTGATTTAATGAAAATCTCTATCCTCTGAACGTGCTCTGAAAGAAACCCTTGGCGCTAGATCTGATAGCTCAAGCAGTTCTGACTGGACTTGCGCATAGACTATGCTTTTTTTCGCATTTAATTCGAAGGCCGTCTTGCACTATTAATCGCAAAGATCGACTTACTCAAACGATGGTCAAACAAGTGCTACAGTGGCTGAAGTTTACTTACCAAGGCAAGCACTTTTGTGCACAAGCTCTGCGATCCTCATGTTCAGTTTGGAAACTTTTCAGACAACCCGCGTGATACTTGAAATGCAGGTTCTTGCTTTTCAAACCAAAAACAAAATAAAAACTTTAAGAAGAATAAGCGAAATCAAAACGAACATGTTTCTTTGATAAGATGACAACAAAACAATTAAAAGACAACTTCAAAGTCTTAACACTTAAAAGCAAATCACACTTATCTTACAAAACTTAAAGAAAATGAAAACTTTTCCCTGATTATATAAACGAATTTCTCGAAGAGGTGAAGAGACATAATGTTGGGTAAGTACGAGCAACGCTTAAGCAAAATCAAAGCGATAACATACATTTCTCAACTCTGAATTGAAAGCTACTTCGTTTACCTGATTTACCGGCTGTCCAGCATTTGATGATCACAAAATTTCAAATCTTTTCGCCGAATTTTTTCAGCTTCAACTTATCGCCATCAAATATATGACCATCCCCGATGATAAAGTATACCGTAAATATATCATAAGCGAATAAGATCCACATTTTCTAAGGTTTTAAACCAAATTTGTATGAAATCAAATCAAAAATCAAATCAAAAAAATCAAACGGCCAGAGAGAAAAGCAATAATCTGCAACTACACTGAATCACTTTCTAAAGTGATCGGTACAACGAGAGGTGAGTCTATCTAAAGTTCTTCCGGGTGTTATGTACATCTGCACAAGCTTAATATACCTATGTACCGCAAGATGCGCAGGGTATAATACAGCATTCGAACTTTCCAATATGTAGTTTTTTCTTCTGTAAGATCCTATAAAACTATTTCAAATATATAATCAATATATTGTTTGATTTCTTTTCTGCTCAATTGTGTATTTACTGCCTTCATTCGCATAGAGCTACAGTTTAACGAAAAAATTCGCGAGCGTTCAACTCTATGTGAAAGATGAAAGTTTAGGTGAAATTTAAAGACCATGTAAACTAACACAAAACACGCAAATATGTTTAAGCATTTATAACGGAATTTTTCCATGGACATTTTTGTGGTGGACTTAAGCTAACTTTTATTATTTTGTGTCATAGATTAAAGGGAAATGAATGTGTGAAAAGCATAAAAAAAGAAAGTAAAAAATAAATTAAATTGTGTATGTTATTTACAAATACATAAGAAGTTCAACCTTCAAGTAAATGATAAGAATGTAAGATAAGAAGGTAACATCTGGAAGACTCATGTTTAAAGTTTGACAGCCAAAATTTTTCATGTAATTTTCGTGAATCCACAATTAGTAGCAAATATTTATTCGGGCGCCTTCATATAACTTTTCCAACTAAAGTTAAAGCATTAACATGCTGTTTCATTCTTAGCGAGAACACGTCCGTATTTTTATTTTAGGAAGAAAATTTGCAAAGTCTAAGGATCTACACCCATGCCGTGTAAGTGCGTTTGTTTTCGGAATTCTTGGAATGTTATGAAGGTGTGCAAGAAATACCAACCTGCCGAATCCACCTCTGCCTTCGTCCAGGCGCGTCATTGCAGGATTAAAAGATCAGGTCATATTGAAAATTCTCCGCGGACTAATAGAACATTTGCACATGTAGGGAAAAAAGATAAAGAAGTGAAAACATTAGCAGTCTTAATGCGTTTTCGTGATAAAATAACAAAAAATTGTTTTTGGTTCCAAATAAAAGCATATTTTCCGTAAAGGCCCTAATATGAGATCCACATTTAGCGAAATTAGTGTTTTCTTGTCAAAGATCTTACAATTCTTTACCCATTTTTATTGCCGCGTAAAGGCTTACTTTGCATGTGAACACTTATAAGGGATTTGTTGTAATGATACAATGTTTATATACATATATATGTTGATGCATTTTTGTGTATATATACATTCATGTTACTATCAGAAAAAAATTTTTATGTCAAAATATTAGTATTCAGCGATTTTTGTCCAAGAATTTTAAAAACTACAAATTGTTTATGCAAACCGGTTTTTCAAAATAAGACGTTGTTTGCTCGGACAAACATCACACGCGTAGAGAAAGTTACGGGCAAGCAGAAGGACAGGCAAGTTTATATTGATTCACCCGTTCAAAGTGTTTTAATCGTGAATAAAATAATGAAATAGTGCGTCAATACTAATGGAATCAGCCAAATAATAATAAACTCTCCTAGCTTAGGTCAATCAAATAAATCAAGACTTATCTATCTATCTTAAGTCCTTGAGTTTGTTACATACTTCCTTACAAGCTTGACATACCGTGTAGCGCAAATAATATAGGATGTAAAAATTAAGATAATATAATGATCGTAAAATGTAACTTTCTATGGCTTACATTCTTCATATGTAAATCTTTAACTTTATATGCAAACTCATGAAAACAAATTTAGGTGACAGTTGTACTGACAGCAAAAGCATAAAGCAATTATTATTGCACTGGTACCAAGATAAACAAAATTTCTATTTGTTGAATGCACTTTGTACATAAAGACAAACTTATAGGTACATATTTGTACTTGCATCTCAGCAGTGAGTCAAGTACACATGTGCTGCTCATACCGATACATACAGTCAAGGATGGATCACATAGGGTATACGGTATATATCTCTGAGGATTACAAATGCATAAAATTTTGTGGTTGTGGACTTTGGTTATTGTCTGTTGCGGTGCTGTGCATGTCATTAACAAAACTAACATAAAATTGGTAGTTATTGTTATTATTACTATTGTCGTTGCTGTTATTATTGTTTTCACTCGTTGAAATGGCAGCAGTGTTCGTTTGTGCATAAAACATCATTTCACATATGCATGTTGACAGAACTTAATGCACTGTGGTATGCAATGATATTAATTTGTATGAAAGTGACGGTCTGTCGCACCTGTCTGAGTCTGTGTACGTAAACACTACTAGCTATGGACATTTTTGATTACAACTAAAATTTGAAATGACAAGAAAAACTCATGTAATTAAGTTTATTATGGCACAAGTAAAGAAAACAAACGAAAACGTTATAGTCGGGTAGGCACGACCATTAAACCCCCTACCTCACTTCGCCTAATACAATACCTTGTTCGTTTTCGCGATGAATTAATAAAAATGATACCTTACGCTCATGTAAAAACGTATTGTTCATGGGAACGTTTACGTCCGAATGAGTTTAAACCCTGCAATGATGTGCATCAAATTCAAGTACATTACTTTTCTTGACAGAGGCTTTATTATTATTTATCTATTTTTGTCAGAACGAACTGAAAATCAGGTTTTGTTCGACAAGTTAACCCATCTGATGAAAAAAAATTAAGGTCCGTCTTTTATGTGGAAGTCCTATGGAAGTCCGCGAAATTCTGGAAGTTTCAATTTGATTTTCTATAACGACTTTTCCAAAGTAACACATATTTGGGGAGTGACACAATCTAATCTCTTTTCACGTTGTATCAAATTTCATCAACATATCTTGCAAATTGTGAGTTTTAAGTTGAACACCAGTGAACGTGGCCGGCAATAACACAAATCTAAAAAAAATCCATGCGAACAGTAACTAACGCAAACTGTTTTAGATTCAGAGCTTGATGCGACAAAAAGATCATTTACCTACGGCCTGCATTCGCTCAAGCACAGGCAGGACACTTCGAAGATATAAAGATTATGCACCGTAAATAAAAAAAGGAGATGTTGAGGACAACTCTACAAAAGTGAAAGATGAAGATCCTGATTTCCGCGTCAGCATTATTCTCACTCTCCTATGTGATTAGATATCACGTCTCCTTCTTCTTTCGCTTCTAATTCACTTACCCAACAATTCCTTGCTGCAAAATTGGAGCCTTTCTTACATTTCTCATTTTCCTTAAAAATCACCTTAATATTATTTTCCCTTATGTGTAATTACATAACCCATTAATTTTGTATCAAAACACTATATAACTTATAAAGGCTTATTTTGCGTAAATGGCAAATCGCGCGCACTAAGCGTAGTTGTCTTGATAGACTTTGCAGAGTCCGATATTGAGATTAAGTGATAGACACCATTTAGGTTTCTACAAACAACTGTGAACGGATTGAATAGCTCATGATTATATTTACGTTTACTAAGCTTAATGAAGATAAAGTGCCTAGAGGAGCGATTAAGGAAGTTTTTCTCGCCAAGCGATGTGGAAGTATCGGTGGTACCATTTACTAGCTTAATTAAGAAGGAAGCATCAAGAATAAGTCTACGTTTCTTAAGCGATTGCAAGGTAACAAGGGCAACCGATTTTCATAACGAGTCAGAGAGACAAGGCGGTCCCAACCTAAATTCTTAAGAGCAAACAGCAAGAATGCTTTTGAACGGATTCATTCCAGTCTACATAACACCTTTTTGTAATGTAAGGATCCCTAAGCTGTTTGGATCACCTCTTAATGAAACCGAGGATCGTATCTAGCTTTACTTAAAGAGAGGTCAATGTAAAAATTAAAGCGTAACTTTGGGTCGAATAGAACCCTTAACTCGATGAATAATGAATATACATTTTCCAACTTGCGTGAGTTGATGAAATACTTAGTGATACAATTGCGGTACCTAGGATAAAGAAGAGACCAGTTTAACACCGTCAGCGTACATTAAGATGCGACTGGGTTTAATCACCAAGGGACCCATTTAACCAGTTTTTTAAGAGCACGCGTTGTATGGGTAGTGCTCGTAAACGGAAGCACATATGCTTAAACCGATTCAGCAAATTATTCCGAATTCATCGATATAATAAAAGTCCTCCTGCGTGGTACATACATCTGCACAACTTAAAAAAAAATGTGGCTGCTGTGTAGTAATGCGTGGACGTAAGTGGGATTCTTTGTCCTTATTTTTATTGGTGCATTTTATCGGTG
Organism: Glossina pallidipes; assembly: GCA_000688715.1. Taxonomy (NCBI): domain Eukaryota; kingdom Metazoa; phylum Arthropoda; class Insecta; order Diptera; family Glossinidae; genus Glossina; species Glossina pallidipes. Next base: position 1,467,865 of record KK499795.1, read on the forward strand.
CTCGTCAAGTTGACCCAATATACAGAAAACATAAAGCCGTGTTGACGGATATCTTAATATTTAGGTCTATTCTGTGCAAGATTTGCTTATCATCTGCGAAGGCAGAAAAGGCTTCAGTAATCGTGGATATAGCTCCTTCACTTTTCGATAGAAAAACTTAATTTCTCGCGTATGGTGTAGTTCCATTCGCGTTCGTGGTAGAAACGTTACAGTAGGCTTCTTCATCACTCCCTTTCGGAAAAATTATCTATACGTATATGTCCAAGTCGTTTTAAGTCTCTCTGCCAACAAATTCGTTGTGTAGCGGATTATCATTGAAAATTTGTTATCAAAGAGGTAATCAATCAACAATCGATGAGCAAAAACAAACTTCGAACATTATTAGTTCTACATTTCAGCAGATGAAGTTATTGATAATGGCAGCAACATTTGAAAAGATGCCTGATAACACACCGAATGTTGCTCTGAAAGTAGGAATTGTTACATTTCTCTTCATACGAAAGAACATCTAAAGGTAAGAGGCCAGTGAATGAATGATGACAATGGTTTTAATTTGTATAGCCATAAACAAGTGCCCAAATACAATACGAACCTCATTTGTCGCAGACATATTAATTGAACAAAGATGCACAGCTTTGATGCTCAAGAAATGGTAAAAGTATAGAAATATGTAAAGTTTGTAAGTTAGAACATGAGGAACGTTCGAACACAAAATATATAAAGCATTCTTGGCATGGACAGCCTTAGTACGTTGATAGTAGTATGAACTGAGATATCGTAATAACATAGCATACGTAGGGAAGTTGGAGGATGGGAAAGCCAACGATCAGCACACGACTGGAGGGTAAACTGCATATTAACGAGCAGACAGTTGGCGAATATAGTAATGTATAAGAAACTTATATATTTAGTTGGAAAGCGTTCAGCCTTCACACTCTTTCACGCTGCGATATTTTGGAATAATATCGACTTAATTTATACAAATTCACTTCTGAGTTTAATTTTTAATCTATGTTTACATAGGCAAAGGGACGGCGCTCGCGCTCGTTTGATCAGAAGCAAAGAACAAGATAAAGCAAGAGTTCATTACTTTAGCGTTACCACTACCTTCATCTTTACCGGGTTACCATCCTACAATACATTACACATACCACTCGAAAAGAAAGTAATTCGCCATGCGATACGTTATGTGTTTAAATAAAAATGGAAGAGTTTTTTCTTAAAGGCCGGTTTTACAAAAAGTCAGATAGATATTTTGATATTATTTTGCCTTTACTTTTCCATTTATTCGTGCTATGCAAGAGTTAAAAAACATCTGTGATAAGTAACCGTCCAGTACGTAAGCACAAACATTGAAGAATATTGAAAAGGATTCAAAGAGCTTGAAAAATGAATTACTAAGAACATGAACACATCTGAACAGGAGAAGGTTGATAGTGGAGTGTTTTAAAGAATTTTATCAGCTTTTGAAATTTTACTTAAAAATTCAATAAAGAAACTCGTTTAAAATCGTATTGCGGATACCCTGAGTACTGAATACTTTTTTGCTGTTAAACAGTAGATTGAAGCAATTTTTTTTAGGTATTTGTGAGAAATTGTAGATCCAGACATACTATAGACTAAAACTTATTGTCTACTAGCTGCGGTGCAAAGCTATATTAAGTTTGTGCGAATGTATGCCATACCCAGAAGAAGTTGAGGTGGGCCCACCTTCATTGCGCCGATCGAATCATCTGCCAAGGACGAATGCTTCAGATCGGAGCATTTTTTCCACCACTTCCCTTATAACGCCTTATTTTAAAAAGTCGTTAATAGATGCAGTGTGGTATGGGGTACTTAATGCTGGACCGAGGCCTACTATAGTGTTTTCTTTCACCATTTATATCAGTGTGGGAGATGAAAAATGCTCAACAGACAAACGCTATATCCACACTCCCTCTGCCTTTGAAATAAAATCGCGTCCTATCCCAGTTTTTGTATCCTTGCAAGTGCTAATGGAACAGGCAGGCACGGCGAACGTAGACAGGTACAAGCTAGATATTAGCTGTATGACTCAGTCAATATTATATTTTTATTGGAAATGCAGGTATGCTATGAGTTTTTAAAGAGTACGTTGGAGTCTCACAAATCGAGTGAACAAAATTAGCGACGTGTTCTAGTGAGGGATTTAATGGAGGTGAATGAAATTTCAAATGCAATAAATATGTAGCTCGAATGACGGAAAATATCTCTTGACAGAAATTTATAGGCCATTATTTTAATTGCACGTTTAAACGAACCAATTAAAATAATTAAATTGTAATAAATGATATTTAGCTTTTACGTTTGAGATTATGAACAAACAAAAAAATTACAGTCATTATGATTCATTAATTCATTTGATTAATTAAGTGGAAAATGTAAGATATTAATTGTAATACGTAAATACACGAAAGCTTATTAAACTGTTGTCACGCTGCGTCTACTTTGAGTTTCTTGTGCGTTTAGGGTGATGAAGATTTAATTTTTTCAAAGACCTAAAAATAAAAATGTACCTCCATCTCCTTTCGCTATGAAATATTTTTCGCATTTATTCTATTCTGTGGAAAAAGCGCAATAAAATATTAGAAATGCATGTGGTTTTCTTCTGTCTTTTGTTTACGTTAGTCGCAACTCGCTCTATTTTTGCGGAATATTTTTAATGGACGGGCATACATTATGTTTACCCTAGAGTTTGTAACAAGCTGGATTAGACCTTAGGATCACATCACGTCTCATATTTTCTCAAATGTCGTAATATTCTTGACCGATTTATTTAGATTCACATGTTTATGATAGCTCAAGTAAAAAGATTATAGCGCTTTATTAACACTGCCAACACAAAGAGGCTTTACATAGCACCGACACATTTCATCTGATATTGATGAGGAAACGTTTTGAACCATTTGCAGCAATACGGGTAGAAAAATAACAAAAGAATATAATAATAGTGAAGAATTTAATGGACCGAGCTTTGATCTGCGGAAATGAAATCGAACCGAATCGTTTATAAAGACAATGAAAATGGGCGATCGAAAAGATGTTATACATGGCATAAATGAAAAAGATCGCCGTCCAAGATGAATGAAGCCGTACAAATGACAGCAAAGACTAGATTGACACCAAGCTAATGTTTTGTGTTTGATTGAATTCAAAAGGAACCGTGCATCCGGTTGCTGCCACCTAGCCAGACGATTCATTTCATTCTCTAGTGCAAGCTACTACGACGATCAAAGATTTCATAAGAAGCAAAGCAGAAAGAAGGAGGTCTCCTCCATCATAACAAACCAAAGATATCTTTAATAACAGTTGATGGAGCTTGTATGGGAAGTTTTGATGTCTACATAGCATAGGCCCACATTCGCCAGATCCAACTATCATTTGTTTCGTCCCTGTGCAGGCCTCCTTTCATGGTGTAAAAATGATTTCAAAAGAAGTACAGGAAAATTACTTGATTTATAATTTCTTTCCGGAAACCGCCCAAGTTTTACAATGGCACTTATTTCGTTTAACCGCGAAGAAAATTTATAACTGTCGAACTCGGTCATGATTTGAAAATTTTCCATTTGATAATAAGAAACATGCTTCCGTGCTTATGTGAACACATGCAGTTTATTTGATTAAACTTGCTCGATGTCGACAGCTGTAAATCGATCTTAGTTTATTCAACATGTAAGCAAGATGTGTTTGTGTTGTGATGAAATGACACCACGCGCATTATCCTGCACATATTATTATTCCCGATAACGCATTTTGGTCTTATGTTAATCTGCATAGATGAAACTTGAAATGGATTTTTACCTTCGGGAAGTTGTAAGCATTTTCGAGAAAAAAGTCGCAGATGGTTTTTAATACTTTTACTTACGCGGATTCGAAATGCGGGATAAATATTTGCCCTATAAAACCAAGATTTATTTAATATTATGGGAATCGAAGATTCGGTTAAAAGTTAAAATGACTTTTTTATTTGATCCCTTTCGAATTAAAAGTTCATATTTCAATTAAAATATTATTCCGAGAGTCTTATGTAGTGAAATAATAATTGAACAAAGTACGACGAGAAGTAGAGGACACTCACATATACAAAACTTACTTGTCTTATAAAAAACAAAATATGTATTATTTTGTTGTGTTAGGAAAGGTAGAAATAATAAAAAAAACAATTATAGCAGAACTTTAAATACCCTTCATTTAAGTGTTAAGTAATAAATTTAGGGTCGTAGCTTCCGAAGCAATTGAAAAGTCTAGCCACTAAAACCGATAATCAAATGCGATTGAAATGCGGTCTCTGAAGCTTGAACTGCTTTCAGTGACACTTTAAAGTATTTTTAAAACAATTACGAACTGTTTGACATACTTTGCTTACCTTGCTGCAGATGTCGTATAACAACGACTTTGTGCAAGACTTGTTAGAGCCATAATAAAATGAAGCATTGTTTGTATAATGGCATAGCAGCTACAAATAGATATATGCATATAGACATAACCATATATATGCATGCATATATACACATATATGCACACATTCATATTTATACGCGTACACACATGCGAAGAAGCATATTAGAGTACATATGTAAGCACACTGCTAGCACAAACAACTATTGCAAGTGACGTCGTTATATACGTATATATTTTTATATTTTCCAGACATACGAGATGGTTTAGCATTTCCCGGAAGGGTTTGTTATATTTCATTTCCTTGTTCGTTAAAATATTGTGCATTAAAATGAATTCTTCATAATTCTCTTCTATTGTGTTCTTAAATAAGAAAAATTCTGGATTTGTAACCCTGTAAATATATACGCCGTTATATGCAACTTGATGCCATAATTTCATTCCAAACATATCTATTAATTTGTCCATTACCAAAATTGTGGAAGTCTTTTTTCAATGCATACATATTTCGCTTACAAGGCGCAATTGATGGTATTAGCTGAGGATAAGGCAGTGTGGGCATTTCTCAAATGGATAAGATGGACTTGCACTACTTTTGAAATAAACACATTTGCAATAACGTTAAGAGCTTAAACCTCCATCTCCAAATATTAGGGATCATATCAAGTTTTAATATGTATATAATTATCACTGTCATCATTATTTTCAAAAGTTAAATCTCCCCGCTTTCAAGCTAAGTGATTCAAATATTGAGTTCGCATGTTTTTCAAATAGTAGTTCATTCTGGGAGTTGTGCAAAGCCACGTTAACGTAATTAAACCTTACCACAAGTAGGGTATAGGGTAGCAATATGCATCTCAAGAACGTAGCAAGAACCTGCGTAAGAGTTTTGTAGTCGACTTGAATTTGTTTGTGTGTAGAAAATTATGCCATTTCGTTTTTGTATTTGTCAACGGAACAATTTTTGTATGGCACAATACCATTCCATCAACAGAAGTCAACACTTTTCCTTGAAATTGGTTTTCAAAGCAATTTAATACGCTTGCTGTTCCTTTGAGCAACCCGTAAAGTGTATCAGCGATCGAGGAGCTCATGTGTCGCAAGTATTCTTGCGTCAATTAACAAATAAGAAAAGGTAATCAAATTGCGTAGAGGTTGGGAGTGAATTTTGCTGGATGTGATCAAAAGGAAAATTCAGCAAGCATTTTGTTGGTCCTCGGAACTACACTTTGAAGACTTAAGGAGTTCATTGATTATTATGTAAATATAAACGACAGCGAAAGCGAAAATTACAGCTCATGATGTTAAGTTTTTAAGCAAACTTTCCCTTCGATATAAAGGAACTTTAAAGGAACATGTCGGCACTTGAAATGTCCGGCATCGTTTAACGAAGATACTCGCATGAAGCAACATATACATATATTAATTGCTCCTCCTTTGCACTTATAAATATATATGAAGACATATTGTTATATGCGTGGGCAAGGTTGCTCAACTCAAACGAAATCGTTTTTTTGCATTCTTCGTATTAAAGTAAGAGCAAGAACTTTAATAACAATAAAACGATAAAGTGTTTAAGTATCAGTAGCACTATAAAGCACATTCTTTAGAGTACTTCCTTAAGCACGTACTCTAATACAACGTAAAAAAAAACTTTTTGAGAGCGATACGAAAAATGGCTGGTGTTGATGCTGTCATGCAATGTTGCTTTGAAATGGAAGTCTTTTCCTTCTTCTACTTAAAATGTCGTTCAAAGGTTCTTAGCCTTTCGTTTGCGCTTTTTTCACATTTTAAGGCCACATATATGAAAAACGTTTTCAGTGACGCATATTACATAGTTTAGTATAAAATAATTGGTTTGTTTTCGGTTACAATTTGATCAGGTTTTTGCTGTTATTGCTGCTTGCATTTAGCCAATTCATGTGTTTGCATATGTGTTGATTTATTATTTAAGCAATTCATTATAATTCTCCTATTTATTTTCATATTCAACATAATTAAGTCATTGGTGAACCATATAAACCAAATCATTAAAACCACACAACAAAAACAAAAAAAGAGTGTTTATTCCGTATTAACAACTAACAAATAAGAAAATTATATTCGGTCCTGGTCGAACCTTGTATACCCACCAAGTTTCTCGTAAAACTACAGCGAACTCAATCCAATTACGACATTAGGTCATCCATAGTAATATTCGTACAAATTTTTATTGTTTAAGGGGTCGAAGTTTGTGAGAAGTGACTAAAATATTCAATTTTTATGCTTTCGAGTACGTACACATTTTTAGTGTACGTTGTACTGTGGCCGGGCGCATTGATCAATTCTTCCCATTTTCAATATCAACCTGCATGCAAAAACTTCTAATATATTTGCATATTCGAAAACGATATTTCACGAAAATGCGGCCACGAAAATATTTATCCATTGCAACCAATATCTTGTGATCAACGCAAGTGCCCTCAAAATTATGCGTGAATTCATTGAAGATCAGTAACAATGCGCACTGAAACCAAGGGAAATATTAGTAACTATCTCTAATACAATAATTTACAATAATTTTAATAAACCTTTGATCGTACAATTAGCCCTTCACAAGTTAGTTTTATGCTTATTTGCTCAATAATTGCTTGAAGATCACGCTGCACAGAAAAAGTCTAACTAGCGCCTGATTTCTTGATCAAAAATCGCATTTTTTATCAATCATTCGTTTATATCTTCCAAAAAATGGATTTTCTCCTGAAAGGAAAGCATTATGCTTATAAAGGCTTGCACCGATCCAAGAAACGTACTTTTGTTCATAGCACATTATCTAGGGTTTTTGATGGCTACTTGCTACGCATGTTGGAAATCACATCAGTAGTATATATATGGGGGAACGTCGACGCGAATTTAGGCCC